>CM040241.1:260649220-261023391 GCA_022545495.1 Chrysanthemum lavandulifolium | reverse complement strand
CCCAAATCGCCTTAGCCTACCTTGTATGCACTCACTTTTAGTGCATTATTGTTATCACCCTAAACCCTTAGTTCAATTATCTTGTTACTTGCATTAGTTGCTAAGTCGAGTCATATCCTTTGTACACGTTTTGGGACGATTGGGACTCATGGGAAAAGTTAAAGTTTATGAAATGACGGAAGGAACATTAAATTCAAATTCCCTTTTATTTGCGTAATAATGTACTCCAAGTGTTTTGATCTTTTCAATTCGAGTCAAATTAGTGTTAGAGTAATAAAACTAAAGTGTAGGATGTGCCTATAAATCCCTATCATTTTGATGTTACCGTAGAGGATGGTAGAGTAAAAGTGTATGAAAAAAAAAAAAAAAAATAGAAAAAAAAAAGAAAAAAAAATAGAGTGTAAAAAAAAAAAAAAAAAAAAAAAAAAAAAAAAAAAAAAAACGGCTACCATCCTACATCTATCTTTAAATTCATGTTTGTTTGTTTAAGTTATCTAGAGTTTAGAGTGTCGAGTCTTGGCTTAGCAAAGCCATTCTTCGTATCTTGTAACATAAAGATTTTGACTTGCCACCACTAAATAGCCTATCCCACCAAACCCTTTGTTTCCCTACCGTAAGCCTAACATTACAACCCTTTAAAGACCTCTTTGATAGTATTTCCTAGGTGCTTACGCCAAAGCGATGGAGGTTTGATCTATTCTCAAGCCTATGGTAATCTATGTACTAGGACCAGGTTAATGAGTGTTTATCTTCCATTTCAACTTGTTATATTTCATATACACCGAGAGATGCGAGTATCCAAACACCCCATGTGAGGTGCTAGTATGTAATTTCCGTGCTTCTTATGACTTTTACGGGGCTTATATGTGTTGTGGACTGTTTTAAACCAATGCTTCATGACCCCTAACTTATAAATTAATTGGCTAAAAGCACATTTGCTTGAGGACAAGCAAACACCAAGTGTAGGGATATTTGATAAGGTTTTAAAATATACCTTTTTGAGGGGTCGTTTAAGCACTTATTTGATCACTTTTGTATCCGTTATTACTTAATATCGTTCCTTTTCACTTTTTAGGTCTCTTGAAGGCAAATTCTTTGGAATAGCACTTATTTGGACGAAAAGGCGCGGATATCTGAAGAAAATGGCCAAAGTCAAGAATCGAGATACTCAAGTCGCTAAAATACAAGGGACGGGCGTCGGTGTTACACTGTGACGCGTCGCATCACTTTTGTGACTACCAAGAGGCAAATTGCTTATTTTCAAGTGACGGTGTCATGCTTTAAAAGAGTAGGTCGTCGCAGAACTCGGGCGGCCTAGATTTGATCCGACGCGCCGTAGACGAAGGGGACGGCATCGCAAGCATAAGGTGACACCGTGATAAGACTAACGTGGCCAAGACGAAACCCCAATGACGGCGACCGGCGTCACAAATCAAAGGTGGATCGTCGCGATTGTAATCTTATATATAGAACCCGAATTTTCCGCTTTATTGTGTAGTCTTTTGGAGTAAAAACCTAAACCGAACCAAAGCTGTCTTGTACAGTATTTTAGGGTTCCAAACCCTATCTTACAACAAGATAAGTGTTTTACTTCATTAATTCAATTATGTCTTCAATTACTTGTGTGTATGCTTGCATGTTCTTTATGTCTGGCTAATTTACTTGTGTGTTTGCTTAGGGAATATGAAACTTAATTATTGAATATTGATTGGTTGTCTCTTATCTTGATTGTTAATGATCTAGTAATGCGATAGGTCATTCGTTGTGTAGTTAGTGCTTGATTAATCTTTGTGAACCTTAGACTATAACACCTAGAGTAGTTGTAGGCTAAACCATCAAAGAGTACCTTAGAGTTAGAGTTTATGATTCCTAGAGATTTTGTAGGCGACACCCTTTGGTAGTTTCAAAGAGTTAGGGACAAGCGATACCCTACGACTTTAGACACACAACGCGATTAAGAATAAGGACGTGACAATTCAACCATCAATAGGAGATAATTAGGAGTAATAAAACCTAAGTAAACACATCTTTAAACCATCATACGAGCACATAATAATTAGACATAGACTACATACACCTTAGATTAGATAATTAGATAAGTAGAGTAATCGTAGAAATACCAACCCCAAAATCCAAACCCGAGATTCGTACCTTTCCAATTCCTTAAAAAATTATAAAAAGATAAAAAAATAATCTTCCTCAACCCCAACCTTAGCGTAGTAACTTCTCACTAGCATTCCAATTCAACTAGAGAACGATATCAATACCCGTGGCTTACCCTAATACTAAACTACAATGATTAGGTTCACTTCCTAGGGTGTTATAAAACTTGCTCGAAGAAAAGGAAGTTCCTTTGACCCCGAATGACGCGTGTAGCGTTATCAATTGTGTACATTGGGGACGCTCAGCTGTTTCACTTGAGAGCTTAATCAGTGATTCAGATATATATTCATTTATTCGGAGTTGACATCCATGAGATAATCGATGATTCGGCCCGCTTCTTCAATGTTATCGGTTATTCTCTCTTTGGGCATTTGGGTACCGGGTTCTTGAGCTTCATACACTATCATCGGGGAGAAAAGTATACATCGGGGTTATTCTTTGGCTATCGGACTTGTCTGCTACTTGATGTTATAAGGTTCTGTCTTTGGGTATATGTGTATTCGGGTTCGTGAGCTCTAGTCTAAGATCTTGTTGCATCAATTCATCTACACGGGGAGGTGGTCTCTTGACAACTTTTGGTATGGATCGCTTGACTTGGTGGAAAAGGAATTTGAGAAGATTATTCAGTGTGGGATGATTCATTGTTGTTCTACTTGATGATATAACCCGAACGGAGACTTACGATGATCATTCTTATATGGAGCAGCAAGATCGATGATATGGTGTGCTTCTTTTTGCATCAGCTAAGGCAAGCTTGAAAGAAAGCTTAGATTACGCTCAATAAGAAGATTTACGGTTTGGGGAAGCTACCAAAGTCTCACTTTCAAATGACTCAATTTATCTCTTGATTCAAGAGCCTTGGAAGCTTTGGTGGTGAATGTTTAAGAGATGATGACTTCTATCTTCTACAACGAGACAACTCGATATCCTTATCTCGGTAACAAAAGAGCGGTCGAGAATTCATGCCCTTTTGAATCTCTAAGTACTCTATACTCTTCAACCAACCAACCATCAAGTATTAGGCGTACATTACCTCTTGAAAATCCACAATTCAATGTGACCTTGAGTACTACAACGTAACTCCTTAAAGTGATAGTTATTTTGTGGTGGTAAGAGCCCAATTCCCCAAGTGGTAAAGAAAAGGAAAAGTCACCCAAAATAACTAGATTTCCATGTCTTCGTATTTGAAAATATTAAAAGCTCGAACAACGATCTTGAAGAATCTTCATCCAACCATCCCCGATACCTTGGATACTAATTACACTTGCCCGTGTCATTTCACTTCAACCTCAAATAGATAATATTGAATTAACACCGTTGTCACTTCTTGTGGTTTAGAGTGTTGGAATCACTCCTAAACAAGATTTCAAGTATTTATATTTCATATGTAATAGGTAGCTTTATTATGGCCTTTATGTTTGTTTAAGGTCTAGCTTATGTAGAAGGCCCATAAGCTTAGGCCCAAGCCCATATAAGAAAGGATGGGAACTAGGAGTGTTGCCCTAGCTTCCTCCTATAAATATTTTGTAAACCCTCATTCGAGGGTTGGTTGTTCAAGTTTTTCTTTCACATCATGCCTCTACGCTTAACCGGTCTCTTTATACGTGTGTGTGTGTGTTAACTTGTTCATCCGCCTCATCTCCTTTCTATATTACTTGTGTTTGTAAAACTAGTGACCTAACAAAGGTATCAATCGCCTACTAGTTGGGTGAATCGTGTTTGTTTTTGAAGTGGGTTTCGTCCCACGCCTAAAACGCACCTTGATACTTTGGTTCGCTTAAAACATCTTTTTAACCTTTTGAATCCAAGATTCTTGTCCTTTCAATGTCTTAAGGTGTTAAAATACGTGTTTTTGGCAAAAGTTTCAAACTTTATGCGTGGATAGTTGTTTTGAACGTGTTTTTGTTCTTGGGTGTCGTTTCACGCAGAACCCGCTTAGCGCTTTGTACATCAAGTTTCACACTTTTGTGTTCTTTTGGTACTATTGAAGCTATTCCATAACAAAATCGGTTTAGAAACACATTTGGGCAAAATCAACATTACGAGTAATCCCACGCGTATTGAAACCCTAAAATTACGCGTAAGATTATCCTTGGTTTGATCTTCATTTTCGTGGTTTATTCCGTGTTTTCTTACTTGGATAAGTCCGAAAATACGTCGACTTTGGATATCTTTTGCACCGTGATAGTGTAAAAGATCATTTGGGCAAAACCCTAAACTTACGAGATAAGATAAGCTTACGCGAGAAATCCCACGATAAGATTCACTTTACGCGTAAACTTAGTTCCACGACAAGGTAATCCCACGCCTAACTTTCTCACGCCTAACTTTTGTCTACGATAACTTTAGTGCTTTTATCCTACTTACGCAGAAGCTAAATCCCACGCCAGAACTCCTTATTGTTACGCCGTAACTTTTGGTGTTTTTACGCATAAGTGCTACTTGGTTTCTTGTCTTTTCTACGCCTAAGGACACTTCATCAACAAAGGTTCATTCGACTACAAAGATCCATTTTACTACACAAGTTTAACAACATGTCTCAACCACCATACTCTAACTATTTCCTCACACTTATAATCATCAACAACAACAACAATTAACTCCACAACATCAACAATGGAATCAACAACAAGCAATTTATCAACAACAATTTAATCAAGAACATACTCCACAAATTGGTGCAATTCCACCACCACAAATGGTTCAAACACCGCCAAGTCTTCAAGTTCAACCCTACACAAACGATTTCAATCAACATCCATCAAGGAACACTATGAAGGAACCCACTTGGTTTGCAAAGATGTGTGAAGCTTTAAGCACCAACAATCAATTCATGAAGTCGATCACTTGATAGACCTCCAATGCTCACTCCAGAAACTACGATCAATGGGTGATAAGGTTCTTTAGGTTTTGTGATCCAAGAAGCCACATGGAAAGTTCTTAAAGAAGGTTATCTTGAAGGTCCATTTGAGATGCCCATCGTCATTGTACCCGGAGATCCAACTGCTCCACCAAGAGATGAACAAACCAACATTGCTATCAAGCAGCATCTAAATGCTACGTAACTTCTACACTATGAAGTCGATGAACTTGCAATGGAATACATCCTCTTAGGATTACCAAACCCAATTCTTCGTAGTGTTGATGCTCAAAAGACCGCACAAAAATGTGGGATCATATTCGCCTTCTTATGGAAGGATCTCAGACTCAATCAGAGGATTTGGAATCCAAAATTTACTTGGCTTATGAACACTTCATGATTGAACCGAGAGACACTAGAGTCCTATCATCATCGATTTTCGACATCATCAATGATTTGGATAAACACAACATCATCATGCCAAGAATTGCAGTGAATACTAAGTTCCCGAGTAGTCTTGGTCCCGAATGGGAGAAGTATGTCATTTTTCTCCGCTGCGAAGAATATGCATCATTCTACTTATGGATTGTTGTACGATTACTTGAAGCCTCATGAAAAGGAAGTTGATCGAAAGGATTCTCCGTGCTCAAATTGCTAAACAATACATCCGGATAATCAACAACTTGCCTTGTATGCTCAATGTAATTATCCTCTCAACCAAAGAACTCAACCAATCGCTTCAAACACACCTTCACAAAGAACAACCTCAACAAAATCAATTGGTTCCATACAACAACAATGCTCAAGCATATGTCGTTGAAGCGATCGAGGAAATCGATCCGCTCAAGCATTGCAACAAGGATTTGTGATGATTGCTAATGCTTTTGGCCGTTACACCAACAAATCCAACAATCGATTCGCTCCTCATCTAACACACGGACTCAAGTCATAGAACAATGGACGTGTTGAAGTTCGTAATCGTGATTATGGTCGCCGATGGGCGGTGGTCAAGGGTTTAATGTCGTGGGTAGGAATAACAACAGAGCTCAAGTGGTGGAACAGGAAATGCTCGTAATCGGTTAAATGGTCTTAGATGCTACAACCGCAATGAGAAGGGACACTGGCTAATGCATGCCCAAAGCCAAGGACTAGGGGCGTGCTTATTTCAAAGAGGCTTTACTTTTGGCTCTTAAGGATGAAGTCGGTGGATCTCTCACGCATAAAGAATGAGCTTTATGGCGATGCGCACTGATGATGATATGGAGGACTTGTGCCAATGCAACAAGTTATGTTGATGGCTAATATGCAAGAGTTACACATGAGTGAAACAGCCCATAGATGACATCGATGGCTTGTCTCGTGCACCGAACAAACCATCATCATATCTCGAACTAATATCTCCATCAATATTCGAATCCCAAGACGGCCGGAATGTTCAAATGAGTCATCTACATCTCATTCTCGACGATTAAATAAACCCCGTAGTCACATTTGACGATCCGATGACCTTATGGTTTCCTTGATAATCAAATTGACCGTGGTTATACTTGAGGATCTAAATAATGATCATGTTGTGACTCACGTTGAACACGATGAACCTTTGCCTCATCCGATCTTGTTCTCATACTTAAAGACCAACAATCCCAAATTGTCGAATGTGTTGCATTAAATCAAACCTTAAAAAGTAAAATGCATCGTTAACCAAGGACTTTGAATGCTTACAAATGCAACTCAACTTTTCAAAACTCAAGAAAATCGTGAAAAGGTTTTGAAGCCGCTTTGCAAAATCTCATCAAAACGAAAAATATTTAGAGAGAGAGATGCGTGATCTAGCCGCCTCAAGAATGCTTTGTTGTCTCGAATTAGAACAATCAAACATGAACATAAAAAGCAAATTAACGCCTCACCTTGGAAAATCAAAAAGCTAAGGTCGAGTTGTTAAATTGTCAAAACAGCTTCTCCGATACAAAAAGCATTCAACGAATCGGTAGATGACCTTCTTGAAGAAATTATCGGCTTGCAAAACAAACTTAAAGAGTTTAAAACTGTTGTTTACAAACATGGTGAATCAAGAATACTATTGAAAAGTTTACCTTAAAACCCAATCCAAAAGGATATGGAAAAATCTAGTTGACATAAACCAAAGCTTTCACTAAAAACATTCAAACCAACTCCTCAAGTTTCCAAAGGTAATACAAAATTGATAATATGTTATGAGTGTTGTTGAATATCATCGTCAAGAGGAATTAGATGCGTAAGACGAGAGTCGATCAAAATTAAAAACGTTGTTTACAACAAACCTTTAATTATAAAACGCGGTCACTTTCACACACCAACGGATTCTTCTAACACACCAAGGGTTATCATCAAAACACCGAGTCTTCTATTGTTAATCCCAAACCGATTATGCACAAACTTATGGTCCTTTACCTTCCATTAGTGAAGTAAACTCAAAACCCGAAAATCGAAAAATTCTTCGATATTTTGACATTTTCATGGTCGACCTCAAAATTTTACAACATGAGATAGAATATCGCCCGAAATCAAAGTTGAACATTTTCAATCGCCCCGCGCGAGAACAAAGAGACATTTTTCGTAAAAATCTTTACCTAATGTTAAAAACTTGAAAAGTTGTGCAATTGCTCGGGAAAAGGATTTTCATAAGGAACTTGGGGTAATGAAAACGCTGAGAAAATGTAAACATCTATTTCTAATACTAAACGCAAAAAGAAACTCTTGAGAAAAGATGTTGATCGACTCTTGGAAGATGTTATCTGTGCCGATATCCATAATGTTGTGTTACTTCATGCTTTGCCATTTGCATCCGACACATCTCTCACGATATTGTTGAAAATGTTGTAATGTTGAGAACACCGATAATGTGCTTCAGATCGAGTCTTTAAAAGTCGAAAATAAACGATTACTCAATGAAATTTACAATGCAAAACGTCGTCTTCATTGGTGTGAAAAGATATTCACAATCATCAACTTAGTTTTCAAAAGAAAATCGCCATTGAGTGCAAAATCTTTCGATCCTAAAATTGAGCAACTCGGATGATCAAAACGTGTCTTTGAAAAGTCAAATCTCAAAATATGAACAAGAACTTTCAAAAGTTAAACAGAATATGGTGTCATATTTGATTTGCTCAATAAGACTCGTCATGAAGCATCAAACGAACTTGATCACTATCTTGCTCACACTAGAGAAGTCATGAATTTTGCCGGTAATATTCGCTCGAAAATCAAGATTTGATTCACACTATCTCTAAGTTAAGAGAAATGTTAGGAAAGTATGAACAACTTCCGCCACCGTGATTAAGAGAATAGCACCAACACACTTAGTAATCGTGAACCTAGAATTCCTACCGCCAAATCACAAGTTGCTAATGTGTTTCCTCATCAAACAGAATAGTTGCATCTTTTCCAAACGTCCGCACTTCACAGCCTAGAGCACTCAATCAAGAATAGGAAGTTGCACCTAAGAAAAGATCAATAAGGAATGCTAAAGTAGAAGAACACCCTAGGACTCGAATAAGACTCATGTTGCTTCCACTATAGATGTTGCGTCCGCAAATGTAATAGAAATAGTGATGTAACGAATGCTAAACCGTTAAGTACTTTTGATATTCACCGATGCACCTTGTGTTATTTGTCGGAAGAGTATGAATTCGATTGTCATGACAAATGTGTTGCTAAAGCTATAATCTCTCGATTACGGAATCCTAAGAATCGGAATATCTCTAGGCCCACTAATCATTCTAAGTCCGTGCTTGGTAGACCGCCTTCTTTAGATTCTAAGGCAAACTTTGTTGTCACATCGTAGCTCCAGCCACCTCCTAAGAATGTAGTACCACCTAGTGCTTTCACTAAGACTAAAGCAAAGAGTAGTTATAGATGGCGTAAATGGATATATAACACACTAGGATTTAAATGGATGCCTAAAATTATTAATGTGTGTATATCTAATATATTCGCTTGGAACCCTCTAACATTTCGGGTTCCACATCTACTTCTATTCCATCCGTGTCGCCCGTGTGTAATGCAGTGATATGATCATTCTCTCGATTGTTGATAGCGGATGTTCCCGACACATGACAGCAACCTTAAACTGTTATCAAACTTTATTGCAAAGTTCATTGGCACCGCCGTGTTCGGAACGATCACTCGCAGCCTATCATGGGCTACGGAGATTATGTCAATGGGAACATCGAAATCGCAGGTTTACTATGTGGAAGGCCCCGGTCACAACTGCTTTCAAGAGGTCAATTTTGTGATGGAGATTTGAGGTTGCTTTCAGGAGAAAACTTGTTTCATTCGTGATCTACAAGGAAATGACCTTATGTCCGCTCTCGTAATTCTAGTCTCTACACTATCTCTATGCAAGACATGGTTGCTTCCTCTCCCATCCGCTACTTTCAAAGGCAACATCTACAAAATCCTCGCTATGGCACCGCTGCCTCTCACATCTAAACTTTCAAACCATCACCAACCTTGCTCGACACAAACTAGTCAAGGACTCCCACGATTCCTAGATTCAAAAGATCACCTTTGCTCACCGTGAACAAGGGAAAAGCACTCGTGCTCATTTTCCTTCAAAGGTGGAACACGCCTCAAAGATGTGCTTCATCTTCTTCACATGGATTTGTGTGGCCCGACGCGCTGCAAACGATCAATGGCAAACGCTACATCTTAGTAATTGTTGATGACTACTCACGATGGACTTGGGTCTACTTTCTTCAAGCAAAGACCAAGCTCCACAAATGATCATCACCTTTCTCACAAAATATGTGTTCAGCTCCGCAACACCGCCGTGATAATCGTAATGCATAAAGGAACCGAATTTGTTAACAAAACCCTTCGAGAATTCTATGAGAAAGTGGGAATTCAAAGATCAAACATCTATTGCACGACACCGAACAAAACGGAGTTGTTGAAAGACTAAACCGAACGTTAGTGGAAGTCGCAAGAACAATGTTAATCAATGCTAAACTTCCAGATTACTTATGGGCGTGTCGATTCATCGCATGCTATACTCAAAACCGCTCTATGATCACAAACGCCACAACAAAACACCTTTCGAGCTTGTCCACAACTATAAACCGAACCTCAAACACTTTCATGTATTTGGATCCCTTTGCTATCCGAATAATGATCGTGATGATTTTGGAAAGCTCAAAGCCAAAGTCGATATTGGAGTCTTTATTGATATCGTGACAATTCTAAAGGTTTCCAACTGAATCGTCGAACCAAGGAGGTAATGGAAACGATTCATGCTCATTTTGATGAACTCACGGAAATGGCTTCGAGTATAACAACTTAGAACCCGTCACAACCGCTTAAACTTCCTCAACCCCATCATCACCGAACAAAGCCCCCGCCTAACTCACAACAAATGGAAAGGTTATTTGCTCCTCCGCTCGTGACGATATTGATGAACGTGCTCCGTGTGTATCCGCTGCTCACCGCACAACCCGATAATATTCCTATACCGATACACTGCTACAACAACCATCGTTGAAGATGCACCTACACCGCTTGACTCCAACACAACAGCTTGAACACACCGCTTCCAACAATGATGAACCAAATTGATGATATTCTCAATGAAGTACCCCACCGCAGATTTTGATCCAAATGCTTCTTCAACCCGCTTGCTAATGAGATCGCCGCACTGTGATGTCGCGGAATCTTCAACAAACCATTTGAATCCTCGTAATCGCACAATGTATACCAACATCAACCTCTACACACCGATGGACAAAAGACCATCCTCCGCTAACATTATTGGCAACCCGAATCAACCAACCGTTACGAGACAACGCCTTCACACGATGGTGAACATTGCATTTATGCACTCACCGTCCGCTAACTGAGCCTAAAACATTAAAGACGCAATGACAAAAGACAACCGGATTGAATCCATGCAGAAGAACTCAACCAATTCAAACGCCTTGAAGTATGGAATCGTTGAAAGACCAACAGGGTCTACGCCATTGGTCTAAAATGGATTTGGAAAACAAATTGATGTCAAGGAACGCCATCCCAAACAAGTCACGCCTAGTTGCTAAGGGTTATCGCCGTGAAGAGGAATAGACTTTGAAGAATCTTTTGCTCCGCTGCTCGCCTTGAGGTCGTTCGATATTTCTCGCGTCGCACTCATATGAATATGACGGTTCATCGATGGATGTCAAAACGGCGCTTTCAATGGACAACTTAAAGAAACGGTCTATGTCACCAACCGATGGATTCGTTGATCCCGAGTGTCCGAACCATGTCTACAAACCGAACAAAGCTCTTTATGGTCTCAAACAAGCCCCTGCATGGTACGATAAGCTATCATCTTTCCTCATTGCCAATAATTTCACCAAAGGCTCGGTTGACCCAACTCTTTTATACAATATCACGGGCACATATCTTAATTGTTCAAATTTACGTGGATGACATCATTTTGGGTCTACACATAAAAGTTTTCAACCGCTTTTGCAAAACTAATGAAGAAAAATTTTGAAATGTCCATGATGGGTGAACTCACGCTCTTTCTAGGACCGCAAGTTCATCAATCACCCCGTGGTATTTTCTCGAGTCACCCAAATATGCCCTTGAATTGTTAAACAAGTTTGGAATGAAAACCGTGATACTTATGCCACACCAATGACTCATACCAAGAAGCTAGACGCCGATTTACATGGGAAATTAGTTGACCCTACCAAATACCAAGTATTATTGGGTCTCTCATGTATCTAACAACTAGCGACTGATATTGTCTTTGCCGCTTATCTATGCTCCCGCTATCGTCGCGACCAACCGAAACCCACCTCTCGAGGCTAAAAGAATCCTCCGATACATCAAGGGAACCATTAACTGGGATCCGTATCCAAGGATTCTCGTTTTGAACTAATCGCCAGACGCCGACCACGCAGGATGCTTAGACTCAAGGAAAAGTACTTCAGAGCTCTACAATTTCTCGGTGATAAACCGTGTCTTGGCAATCAAAGAAGCAGGATTGTACATCGCGTCATCAACCAAGGTAATATGTAGCCATGTCCGCATGTTGTGCTCAAGTCATCCGGATGAGAACACAACTCAAAGACTATGGTTACGTATTTGATGTAATCCCGATGTATCATGACAATCGGAGTGCCATTGCGATCTCGCAACCCGCTCAAGACTCAAATCAAAGCACATCGATCTTCGCTATCATTTCATCAAGGACCACGTGGAATGTGGTACCGTTGAATTATACTTTATGGGTATGAATACCAATTGGCGATCTTCTCACCAAAGCCTTGCCTCCCGCTAGGTTTAATGAGTTGGTCCACCGGATTGGTATGAGGTGTTTGACTCAAGAGGAATTGATGACCTCTTAAAACAGCCTTAAAACCTCACAAACACCAAAACATCTTTTGTAAATAAATTTTTCAAAACAAAATACAAAAATATAAAACCCGATAAAATCAAAAATATTCTTCTAATCTACTTTTCTTTCAACATTGCAAGTACATTTCTTCCGTCAACACCCTAATCTTTCTAAATTCGGTATTTTTCCGATCAAGTGTTGAGGGGAGAAATCAAAACTTTAACTGCTTCAAAACATCCTGTACTTGCATGTTATCATATCCCTGTTGTTTCTTTTACAATGGTGGTGACTTTTTTCGTTAAATGACACCCTGACTAAATTAATAACCTTTCATTATTTCTTAAGTCGAGGGGAGTGTCACAAGTTTCTTTCCTAAAAATCTTTGTTTGGTAACAAAATGGAAGTTAAATGGCTTTGTTTGAAAAAGGAAAAGTGGAGGGACCAAAACTCACAAAACCTTAAAGTTATTTTAATATAACACCCCACCTAACTTTCACTTCTCATTTATTACTAAAACCTAAAACCATCCTACGATAGAATTCACTCAAGAAACCGTGTTTCGATCATCATTTTGTAAGTGATTTCGTGTTTACAACATGTTTTTAAGCAATGGTTTTGAATTTTTCAAAAATCCAACGGTTAAAACTTTGTATAATCTCGTTTTTGTGGTCTACGCATATGTGTATGAACACATGATCAAGATTGGGTGTTTATGGTTAAAAGAATAGTGTCAAAACGTTTCTAACACATCAATGATACCGTTTTAATCATCAAAACTCGCCCAGAATCACGAATTAAATGATTTACGAAATTAGGGTTTATGTGTCGATTTGGGTTTTTCCAAATGTGAAGTGTTTTGGTATAAAAGATTGTTGGGTTATAGTCTTAAGTTGTTGAATTAATGATTTCCATGGTTATTAACCACCCAGAAACACGAATTGGTTAACATTTTGGATTTAGGGTTTAAAGTTCATAATATTTGGTAACTTTTGATTCACAACGAGTTAAGTGTTATAACTTGGTATAAAGACTCCTCAACACTCTTAAACTACCGTAAAAGTTTTGTGCATATTCCATGGCTAGATTTCATACGCGAGATTTAGGGTTTAGACTACGCGTAAGTTTTTCTACGCCAGAATCGTAAAACTGTGCAATTGTGTTTTGATCCGTCACAAAATGAATGTTATGTGTCAAAATTGATGATATGATGCTTTGTTTCGTGCTTGCTACACTTAAAATTCGTAATCAAGGTTGTTGTAACTTCACGATAAGGATCACCTTACGCGTAGCATGTTATGCGAAGATTAGTCTTACGCGTAGCTTCTACGCATAAGGTTCTACATATGGGACCACGCAGATCCCGTGAAGGATATGCGAACAAGGACCTCACGCATAAGGTCAACTTCACGAGTAGCCTTACGCGTAAGGTTAATATTTGCCACGCCAGAAACCCCACGCATAAGGTCCAATTTTTCACGCTGTAACATTTCTTACGCTGTAGTTAGGATCCCACGCGTAAGTTTACGCCACGCATATATCATTTCGCTCACGCATAACTTTACCAATCCTACGATAAGCCCGGATCATACCTTCGTTATGAATTGTTACGTGTACAAACTTGTAAATAAACTAATCATATCGTCACGAATCCAATAATGTCACTAATAAACTTAAATCGCTTGATATGTTGTGAACAATAAGTGATAAAATAAACTTTAAAACTTAAAGTTAACTAACTCACTAAACATTTCACGACGCCATTGGACTATTGAACATACAAGTGACTTAGGACTCAGAATAATCATTGACACCGACATATTCAATAACTAGACAATAAGACCTTCGTTGACTAACATTATGTCTTTCGATATGTTGGTTCTTTGGCTAATGTTATTTCGCATCACGACATGGTCGAACAAATGAATGTGGATGCATCCAAGTTCTCTCCATTGTCGATATCTATCCTTATGGCTATCCAATGAAGATAGGAAAGAATAATCTCCGTGTTGACTTTGACACCCTCACTTGCTCGTAATCTTCGTGTTTAATTGCTATTGATATTTCGAGGACTCATCCGATCGTAATATGCTCACCACCGCAACTGCTCTCGAGATCTATATCCAACAGCCTCGAACACTATGGAAAGGGTCAGGACTAATCACGCGACGGTGACTCAATCACAAACAAGTCACCATTACACCGCAGACTTAAGGGTTGTTCTCCTAATTCTCAAGTCGATCCAACCAAACTATATGCCACACCGCTGAAGAGCTCACTCTCCAATTCTTAATCGATATCGGTTATGACGAGGCTACAGGAGTAATCACCAAGCATTCTCACGTAGAGCTTAAGAGTATTCCTCAACCATGGAGAACTCTACATGATCATCACCAAGTCTGCTTTTCGGTCGTGATAAGTGGCTATGAGCATCCTAAGCTCATGGAACCGCAAATATTTTGGGCATTGGTCAACATGAAACACATCGCTATCGAAGCTCGATTTGGGATGACATGATGTCATTTCTCAACAAGCTTGGCTCAAAGATTCCCTACATCGATATACTAAACTGTTGATCCGAGAGCACTTGGACTTCATCCCGATATTCCCAAGAGGCTCAATGACCCCGACAATCACGATATGTTGACGGAACCTATTCTATCCGTCGTAATCAAGGAATCGCCTACAAAGAAACAAGGTGTCAGGTTGCCGATTTTTTCTAATCAAGATGTCGAAAGCTCAAACGCATAAAAGGTATCCGAAGCGCTAGACAAGGCAAAGTTGGTCATCTCGACGAAAAATCTTCTCGAACACCTGTAAGGAGAACCGTAAGAGGAAGTACAGAAGCGCAACAAGTATCGTGAGTCAAAGGAAGCTTCCTAAAAGGAATCCTCCTTCTAAAAGGATTGTTCCCGAAGGAAGCCGAACCTATTCCCACACTTGAACCACAAAGAAAGCTTGTGGACGAGAGCTCAAGATACCGACATGTATGAAGAGTTTCATTACTCGCAATCGCAATCAAGCACCGCCTCAAGAGCAAAACCTCCAAGTCCTCCAAATTGCCCAAGAAAAGGGAAGACTCAAAGAATTGTACCCTATGATGAGAGCTCAAGAAGAAGAAGAAGAGCAACCGGATAAATCATACAGAAGAAGTTTAAAATCGCCGACATCTTCAAAAGGCTAAAGAATTTGCTAAAGACCAAATGGGTGGCCCCGTGGGTCAAGTGGTGTACCAATCTTCACCAACTCCCGATGCGGTTAATCAACCCGATAAGGAGTCGGTGCCACCACTCTTGTGCAACAACAAAAGCTCGCAGAGGATACTATTGTATATGATTTTGAGAAACCGAAACCGAGAAGTCGAGAAAGATAAAGATGATGATTATGACAAGTTGCTTCGAAGTCCCACACATTCACGTAAGGAAACTTCAACCGCCTAAGGACCCCGAACCTCCTCATGTCTCCTCATCATCGACTCTTCATCTCATTCATCACCACCACCATCAAAGAAGTCAACCGATCATCATCCAAATCGTGAAGAAACCACCCGCTCTTGGATTTCTCGACTCATGAAAGAATTGTGAAAGTCGTCCAACAAGTCGAAAGAAGGACATGCTTTACGTAAAACCGAATTGGTTTGTCGACCAAATACAAGACTTAAATGATGAGAAAGACAAGATGCGTAAAGAAAGGGAATTTGTTCAAGTTCATGAAGAGTCATCGAAAGAGGAACCGAACGAAATGATCAAGGTTACACTAACAAGTACCTTCGTGATATCGCTCCTAAAGTCCAAAAGGAACCGGAGAAGACAAAGAAGAGATCATACCCACAAGTTTCTTCTCGACATCGCCCCCGTGTGACTAGAGAAGTATTTTCCGCACAACTCACCCCTAACATCGCCGCATTGGTTAAACATACAATGGCCAAAGAAGTCGATCTCTCGAACTGAAAGTTAATCGCTAAACTAGTGATGCAAATGTCAAAGCGATCCGAACGCTTACTCGGATGAAGCTAAATTTTTCAAGGTCTACTTGCTTTTCAACTCGATCATCATGCAAGGAGTCACCGATCAACCCAAACGCCAAGAGATGACGATGATAAGGACAAGGACTCGATCTAAACGCCAAGCAACTGGTGAATCTTCTTCGATGCCACCTCCTCTACAACGGACTTCTTCTCAACAGAAGTCTCCTCCACCCGGTCTTCATCGATAAACCTCGGACGATTCCGAGTTACCACCCCGCCTCAAAAAACAGTGATTACTTTGAATATACGGGTGGTGACGATGAAGAGGTCCTTGAGCCCCAACAACAACCCACCTCTCCCAAACAAGGATGTAAACCAAGATCATCATCTAAGCCTTCAAAAGAAGAAGAAGACGCTCATACCGACGCCATATCATGGCTAGATGACGATAAAATCAAGAATTTGAATGGTTTGCTACACTTGTTAACAACACTCCCTACCCCAAGAAGGTCAAGAATTGGTAGACGGTAGTACCTTGGAGCATGCAAAGATTTTGCAAGAAAGGTTCCGTGTGAAGAAGATGACTAAATCAATTGAAGCGCATCAAGAATGAAGCATTCCTACTTTTGAAAGACAAATGAAAGTGCAATCGAGGTTGAATATCACCTTGAAAACATTGCTCGAGCCATGTCTAATAACATGGATTGGCTCAACCCGTAAGCAAACATCGACTTCACAAAACGGGACAATCCTCCATATTACACCGATCGGTCTCGACCTCTACCTACCATTGGCCAACCCGATCACCTAGGATTCCTTTCGACATTTCTTCAACAAAGACTTAGATTTTCTTCAACACGGTGGCGATGGTTCAAGGAAATACGCTACATCTCTCGACACTTCCATTCCCTCGCCGCCATATACTCGATTGTATAGCCATCGAGGAACGTATACCCACATGTTCTCCGACAAAGTGGTAGCATATGACCAAGATGCAATGTATGGGATTCACCATTGGCCGGAACGTCAAGAATCTACTACGTGTCGCTTGGTCCGTAAGTCTCAACATGCAAAGTGTTCAAGATTAAAAGTATCGCGCCATCCAACATGTTGGTCTATCGCCTAAATGGGACTACACTTTTCTCAAGAAGATTGTGGTCAAAAGACAAGACGAAAGGGACTATGCATTCTCTCAAGTCGACTTTGAGAATTTGAACATCAACGATATTGAAGACATGTATCTTGCCAAAGTTCAAGGTCGCATGAGACAATTTCCAATCAAGTACAACGTGAATTCATCAAGTCACCGCCATCTTCATCGACGATAGTCATCAAAGAACGTGTTGAAGATCTTCACTTGCCGCTGAATCATATCGTAAACGTGTCAACCTCACTCCTCCAACGCTTGATCTTCCCGACATCAATCGCCTAACTCAATATACGCCATCAAGAAACCATTCGAGTTGTTTACCGCAGTGAACTTCAAAGAAACCGCTTAATGGCGTGTAGTGAACTTCGTAAATTCGGGATCATACCTTGAAGTCGGTTAGGGATGGATTGGCGATGACAGTTGAAGGATATACCGAAAATTGGGTCTCCTAAGCTACCGGAATTCTCGTGAAAGGAGGGATGTGAGAAGGATCATCACCATGATTGATGAACGGTTGTTCGGCGGATCGCCGTAACGTTGGAAAGTTTTGTTGGTGGTCGACCCAGATCAACATCACCGCTATCAACGCCTGCTCGCACTCCCGGAACATCACCGCACTTCCCGGTACTCCTTGATTTGGTTCTTTCATTAAAAATTTTGGATGTATGATGATATATGTCAATGGCTTGTGCACACATAAAGTTGTACAACCCGTAATTGTCAAGAAAGGACCCCGTGGTACGCCTCTGCCACAATCCTTATAAAAGGAGCGAAAGCTTTTATTTTTGAGTAAAACCTATCAAACCTTTCATTTTTCAAGGTTTTGCTCAAAACACAAGTACTTCCCCATATGATTTTCAAAACCTCAACCGCTTATATCACTTGTTGAGGGGAGTATTTGAATTAAAACTTTGTTCACAAATTGTTCATAGTGGTCATCTTCCGCAACACTTAAATGGTCATATTTATTGTCAACCGCTCAAAATAACATTTTATATGCCATTTTGAGGGGAGAAAATTGTGTGATAAGAAATATGTTGTGCAAAATGCAAATGAATCTGTACCTCGTGACTTAACCAACGAATTGACGGTACTAAACTGTTAGTAACTCGAAAAGACTTGTCCCGACGGGTAATAATTTCAAGCTAGTTCGCTAGTAATGTAAACGTGTCTCGCAAAGGACTTGTCCAAGTAGAAAGTACCATTCGAGAAACTCTTGATAGACATGAACTCGACGGTATGACAACCTTCGAGGTTTGTCTACACCTTCAAGGTAGTTATTAGAGCTAGTTGTCACCTAAAAGTCGACAATGTAACTCTTTAACTATGCAACGAACCGTGTCTCATGGGGATTGTCTATCTTCGTGGATCAATTCAAAAGTGCGCGCTTTTCCTCACCGTGCATTTAACCATTAAAACTATTAAGCACATGTGGAGGGGAGTATTTATGCAAAACCTTATCTCTCACAAGTGGTTCAAACATGTTTTCATTTACAAACCATTTGAGAGATTTTTCACAAATCGTGGTTTTAATGGCAACATAGGTTAGTCATGGAGTTATAAGGTGACTAAGGTTAGAATAACTGTCCTATGATCCGCCAGAGTCGGAGGGATCTACCCAAGGACACTACCATTAGTTAGTGTTAGAAGTCCTTAGGAATGATTGTAAAAGGAGAAAATGAGAATCGGAGAAAGAAGGAGTTGAAGAATCAAAAGAAATGTAAAGTAAAGGGTGAAAAGAAATGCCTCCGATTATTCAACTTAGGGCGCATAATCGGGTTCAATTCATATGCTACCGATTGTCACTTAGTGACACCGGTATTGAAGATTAAAAGTCGTCATGGACCCAAAGGACGCATGCACTAAACCTTCTTAGCCACTCAAGTTTCTCTCAAAAGAAGCTTGTTTCATTCTCACAGGAACCCTACGTAAACTATTGGCTTTCTTAGAGATCGCCGGTATTGAAGAAGGAGACCTCTCCCTAGTCTCCGCCAGAAAACCAAAACGCACTATTGAGTCTAGAGCCACGAGATTCATCAAAAGATCTCTTAGAACACTTGACATTTAATCACTTGATGATCAACAAATAAGATTATCATGGTTCATATCGAGTCCTTCATGATCTTAGCAACTGTCGAGAACATTTATGAGAGGTTCACATCCGTGATCCTCGTGATTGAATGGAAACTCCCGCCTGTGGTCAACATCAAACCCCGACAAAGAAGTCACTTTCGGTAACTCCCCGTGGATTACGCGGAGTGTGTCTCAAACGGTCTACGTCGTGAGGTGATGCTTCGTGTACCTCAATGACTATCTCGAATCAGATGTACTTGCACATCGCGTTATCTCACTTGTGGGACTCCAGCTCAGAACGGCCTTTGTAAGAATTAGAGTTGTGTTTTCACACTATGTCGTTAACACTCAAGTTCAAACTTGTAAGTGCCGGAAACCGCTTATTACTAACCGCTTGACATGTTTTTTCTTATGGAAGCTCCGAGCGGAATGATCGTGTCGATTCTTCTCATGCTCACGCCAACATCATCACTAATGGAAGTTCTATTCAAAAGCAACACAATCGCTGTAATGATTCTTCGTCAAACCAAAGAATCTACAAAGTTAAAGACTTAAAGAACTTCATTAAGATTGAATTCCAACGCCAAAGAGCGTGTGAGCATGTTGAAGAATGACGGAGACACCGGAGCAACAAGGCACTGAGGCGCATCGATGCGCATAACAACATACTATCACTTTCACCACAAAGAACAATGATCAAAGAACAAAGTTAAAGATGACGTCAAGCATAACTGCTCAAAGATAACTATCTCTACACCGGGAGATTGTTCAATCAAGGCAATTCCTCTCACAAGAAAGAAGAATGTCGAAGACGCCGAGCTACTATTACATCAACGCCTTCACCGCTTACATTCATATATACTGAGGGGAGATTGTTGGAATCACTCCTAAACAAGATTTCAAGTATTTATATTTCATATGTAATAGGTAGCTTTATTATGGCCTTTATGTTTGTTTAAGGTCTAGCTTATGTAGAAGGCCCATAAGCTTAGGCCCAAGCCCATATAAGAAAGGATGGGAACTAGGAGTGTTGCCCTAGCTTCCTCCTATAAATATTTTGTAAACCCTCATTGAGGGTTGGTTGTTCAAGTTTTCTTTTCATTCATGCCCTACGCATAACCGGTCTTATTATTGTTTGTGTGTGTGTGAGAACTTGTTCAATCGCCTCATCTCCTTTCTATATTACTTGTGTTTGTAAAACTAGTGACCTAACAAACCATATAAAGACAAGTAGTATACACTACTTTCGGAGGTTGTCCAGTAAACCAAAGTACATGTTTCTCCCCATGATGGTTTCAAACTTCGGAAGCATCATAATGTGTACGATCCATCTTTACGAAAAGTTCTTGTCATAAGCAAACATCTTGAAAATCATGACTATAGTTGAAGATTCTTGAAAGATTTTGCTTAGACTGTGAAGTGTCATTGACATTACGTGGCTTCAATAAATCATAAGAATTGTTGATCACATCCCATGCAACACACACTTTGGTAAGCATATCTTCCACATATTCTCGCTTATTATTGTTGAGACCACTTGGTGAAGTAAACCCGATATGCCAAACTTGAATATGATAAAATTCCCAGATTTGTTACTTAAACTTGTACTCATCCTCGTGAAAAGAAACGGTGTACCCAATGTACAAAACCTCTTGACATATCCTCAACTGCGTGAGACACCAAAGTGATAGTTACGTTGTGGTTAAGCGAGAAAGAATCACAAAATTAACTAAATATCCAAGTCTTTATCACACTCAATAAACGCCCAAACAAGTCATTTTCGCGGAAGGAAAGAAAGAAAGAAGACGAAATAAGTAAACGTGTCCGGAAAACCTCACTTCAAATCCATGTTAGAAATATCGTACAAACAACTCTGTAGTCAACTTTAGTTCAACCATCAATTAAAGGGCTTAGCAACCTCGGATAAATCCTAAGTTACTAACAATGAAACACTGAATTAACTCTATTAAGTATGCGGAGTTTACTTACAAAAAGCTAAGAAGAATTAACTTTAACTTCAATTATATTAAAACTCTGAACCTGCTTGATACACAGATTCACTAACAATCCCTAACAATTCTAATATCGAACTTAGTAAACTCTAATAATGCACGTACATTCACTTTTCTAATGCCAATCTAGAGGTCCTTTTATAGGCATAAGGATAACCCTAGTCGGTTTACAATTCTATTCCTTGTACGTCAAGTAATACTAAACTAATCTTAGAACATTCTAGAATTACATTATAATCCTTAACAATTTTGCATAGCATCCTTTAACCATGCAAGACTTTGATGAACGAAAGCAAGATTTTGACTTTTTCTTTAGCGAACTTTGACTCTTCAAGACTTTGACTCTTCAAAGACTTTGACTTTTTATATCCCAACAATCCTCCCTAACTTGAATTCTACTTGCTTGATTTCAAGTTCTTTGTATATTCATCTTTAATGTCTTTGTCTTCAAGGAAAGATTGTGTCTTTAGCTTCAAAGTTTTGTCTGTGTATTCCCCGTGCTTGTATTGTCATCATCAAAGTAGTCTTTATCAGTAATTCTTTACAACAACAATCAGCAAGCTCCATCTTTTCAGCAACATATGACAATTTGTACATCAGTTCATTTAAGTTTCAGTCTATTCTCATCACTTCCAGGTGTGTAAACTCCTGTGAGAGGTGAATCATTGAAATTTTAATAGATTTTGATGTCTCTTTACCAAAGCCATTAACTCGGAGAAGCCAATGTTTAGGTGTGTAAGACCATGGTACATTGATAACCATATGATTTTTAGCAAATCATCAACTATCAACGGATTTGTTTTGTCTTTACCAAAAGCCGTACCCTTTTGGACTAGTTAGTTCTTGCAACCATGGTGAACTAATTACCATATAAATGGTTTTTCCACAGCCTTTACCACAAGCCATTTTTCTTGTGGGCTAGCCAACTCTTTACATTTGCTGATATGGTGAGTTGATTACCACACAACTTATTAGCAAGTTGTCAACTATATAACGGATTTGAGATATCTTTACCAGATCCGTTTGCTCATGGATTAGTCAATCCTTTTGTTAAACATGGTGGACTGATAACCTTTTATTGTAACCATCTCAAAAACCATTTGTTGCTTTTAACTTTTGTTTCAAAATAATTTTCACTTAACAAAAGTTTTCTTTGAAAAACATTTATCGATTTTGTCTTTGCAAGCAAGACTTTGGTTAAAGTATTGTTTGTCCAAAGAAGATTTGAATAAAGTACTTATTTTCAAAAATTTATACAATTAAATATCATACCAAGACTTATGCTTCATCCTCGGTAGTTGTCCATTTGATATATAATTCAATAACCATTAGGTCGTGTCATTCTCTTCCTCGACTTCCATTCCATGATCCAGCATCCTTCTCATAAGATCTCTTATCAAAGGATATCTTCTTTCAGCTAACATATGGATCATAGTTCCATCTTCCAATTCCAAAGCATGCACTCCTGATTCTTCAAAGAATCTCCAGCTTGTAAACTCCCAATTATCTTGGTTTTGCTAGAGTTCATCAGTGCTTGTGTCCTCAGTTTCCCTGATAGTTGTCAGATCTCCTAGTAATACTAAGCCAACTCCAGTTGATGGAATATGTTTAAAGTATTCTTGCACTAATTGATATAGTTGAAACATATCTGCTCTATCTATTATGTGCAGTATATCCCATAACAAATTGAACACTCTAAAGCTTTCATCCTCCCTATGAAACATCAAATAGTTTCCATCCTTTGATTCTACTACTTCAAATGTAGTTATCTTGGACTTCTTAATCTGCAGCATCTTTGGATTTAGGATGATCAAAGTTGACAACTCTTATGTAATTTCTCACCATCAATCGATTCGATCTTAACTCAATCTTCTTTGATGGTTGTTCACCTTCGCTTATTCTTTTCTTTTCAAGCTTCTTTTAGTATCATCCTCCTTTGCTTATTATCCTTAAAAGAAATAATACTCTCAACTTGCTTCCGATAAGCTTCTCCGACAAAGATTATATAAATCTTTCATCTCTAAATAGTTAAACCAGAATCCAAGATACCCTTGACCCTTTAGATAAGCCATCATGGCATTTCTTTCTTTAGCTTTACTAGGTGGTCTTTGTGGTATAGCACTTGTGTTCCTTCACCGGTTGAGCAATCTCAAAGATCAAATTTAGCTTGTAGCTCCCTATCACCGCTTCATTCTTAGCTACTTCAATAGTTCTTAACTCTGCTAAAGTCACTTTTTCTTCTTCTTTGTTTCCACCGGTTTGCCTTTGCCTTTGTCTTTGGATCTAAAAGCGGTTGAGAAGCTTGTGGTTGTTCTTCAACAACTCACGGAATGCTAACACCTCTTGGTCTTGATAGATTTTCCAAAATGTGAGCAATCGTCTCATCATCACTGCGCAGTACTTGACCATGGGTGTATCGACTTCCTTCTTGTAGAACCGTGGAAGGACCGCTTCTTCATCAAAATTAAGTGTCCTTGGTGTAATCAGCTCTTGTCTATGTGTTCCTTGAAGAGCAAGACTTGATCACCAAAGACCTTGATCACCAAGACTTTGTACACCGTTCTTTGAACTTGATTCCTTGTGCTCGAGATTTCAATATTTACTTGTTGTGCTTCAAGACTTGAGGTTCATCTTCATAAACTCAAGATCTTCTTTCAAATTATCTTGCTCCAGATTCCTCCCAATTGGATTAAAGGCTATTGTGGAACCTTTTGCCTTTGGAAGTCTTCTTAAAGTGCTTTCTTTTCTTCTTTTCACCTTGACCCACAACTGTGATGTTGTACTAAAGGCGTACAAACTTCTTTAATCTTCTATACTTGTTCTTCAATTTCACCGGTTGTAGCCCGATGTTTAAAATCTTTCTTTAAGCATGTCACCCCTTGTTAAAGCATAGTTGTCCAGAACGTGTCCCTCGGATGTTACATCTCCTCCAGATGTTTGAAGCCCATCCGCTGAAGTGTAATCATTGGGAGAGGATGGTGGGTTTACTGTTCGTAATCACCATGAGTATAATGGTGTGGAGATGTAGGAGGTGAAGTTGCAAGATCTTCTTGTATATCAAGACCTTGTGAAGCAAGACTTGAAAAGCAAGACCTGAGATGATGCGAGACCTTCTCGCTCTTCACTTGTCGCAGCCTCATCTCTAATTGCTTGAACAATCTCCATCATTGAAGTAGTTAAGGAGTGTTCCTTCCGGAAAACTTGTCACCTTCCCAGCCATGAAGGTGAAAATCTTTGTAGGTTGTACCACAACAGGTAATAAGCTTGAAGGCTTTGGTACATCATGAACTTGTTTATTCAAGAACACTTGAATAAATCTTGGATACATTAGCCAGGATGATCCATGAGAAATGTGAGATAGCATACCATCTAGAATGAGTCTTGAAAAGTTGAATATATGATTTGTAGCCAAACCCACCAGAGCAGATGCTATATTAGAACCAAATTGCTCCCATGAAGTACTCTTAGAACTAATACAATGAAGCAAGACATGTATCAAGTACTTCCAATGTGGACTAAACAAGGGTTTCTTGAATGTTGTTTCAGTTAAAGACCCTTCATACCCAATGTCTCTTAAAGTATCCCAAAGAAACTGTTTGTCAAAACGTATAGCTCCTTCTTCATCATCAAATAATAGATCTTCTCGAATTGATGCTTCACTAAGTTTCACAATCCTTCCAAAGAACTTTAGCTTTGATATTGTGACTCATCATTCTTCATGTGAGTTCTAGCAGCTTGCCCAAAACTCGTTGAATCCATGGCTCAATAATATCCGGTTCTACCAAAAGTGCATAAATCGATTGAGATCCAAAGAGAAAATCAATAATGTCATCGAATGCGACATTAGCTTCAGCTTTTATCCAAATTAGCCACCATGTTGTGTTTAGAACCGTGTTTCGATTCGCCATTGATTGTTTGTTTACAAAGAAAGTGGTTCGATGAATAGTAAATGTGAAAGAGAGAAATATAGAAAAGATTGATAAGTATAAAGATGAGAGGAAAATCGAGGGTGGTTATTTATAGGTAAGATTTGAAAATCACACCCATAATAACAAAGTTACCGTTATTCAATTTTAACCCATCTTTTGACCGTTGGAACAGACGTTGATAAGACAAGCGATTGCTTTCCACGCAGCAAGATTCTTCCAAAGCAAGACTTTCATAGCGCATTTCATATAACCAAAGAGCAAGATTTTTCCATTCTCTTCTATAATGGCAAACGCCAAATAGGCATTGGATTGCCTCCTCAAGCAATGCATAGGACTGTCTAAATAACTAGTCAGTCCCCCTCTTAAATGTAGCTTAGTAATTAATCATACCAATACTTACTACCAAGTGATTGAATCTTGAAACATCAAATCCTTTGGTGAGTAGATCAGCTACATTATCATCTGTGTGAACCTTGACAACATTAATGAGCCTATGCTCATAACAATCTTTGATAAAGTGATGCCTAATCTGAATGTGCTTGGTCTTGGAGTGATAAAATGGATTCTTCACAATGCAAATTGTACTCTCATTATCAATGTTGATAGGAGTATTCTTGAAGTTGAAACCATAATCCAAAAGTTGATTCTCGCATCCATAAGACTTGTCCACAACACTTGCGCAGCCACATATTCCGCTTCATTGGATGATGTTCCGCAATAGTTTTCTTCTTACATTGCCATGAGACTAATATTCTTCCAAGATACCGCATCCTCCGGTGGTTGATCTTCTATCATAGTTATCACCGCATAATCACAATCAAAAAGCTTCCAAGTGAAAAGGTGAATCCTTTGGATACCACAAACCCAACTTAGGTTATTGTTTCAAATAACTAAAAATTCTCTTCACCGCATTCATACGGGAGACCTTAGGTGAGACTTGATATCTTACACATAAATGTATAAACAAACATGATATCGTGCCTAGATGCGCTATACATAAGACCCAATCATAGATCCGCAGACTTGACTTCAACAAAGTTGACCATCTTCATCATTGCCCAATGAGTTGATAGACTTGATAGGTGTAGTGACCGGCTTCATAGCATCAAATTGAATTTCTTAAGTATGTCAGAGACATACTTATCTTGACTTATGAAAATTACCTCCTTGGATTGTTTAACTTGAAGCCCCAAAAAGAAAGTTAATTCACCCATAGAACTCAATTGAAATTCATGTTGCATCAGCTGCTCAAACTCCTTCACCATGGACTATTTTGTAGCTCCAAAGATGATATCATCTACATAAACTTGAACCAACATGATATCCTTCTTATCTCTTTTGATAAACAAAGTCTTATCAATTGCTCCTCTCCTATAACCATGTTGCAATAAGAAAGTAGAGAGCCTTTCATACCAAGCTCTAGGTGCTTGATGTAGGCCATAAAGAGCCTTAACAACTTTGTAGACTTTGCTTGGATGAGCAGGATCTTCAAAACTAGGAGGCTGTTTAACATAGACCTCCTCTGTAATCTTGCCATAGATAAAGGCACTCTTGACATCCATTTGATAAACCTGAAATCCCATATATGATCCAAAAGCAAGGAATATTCGAATGGCTTCAATCCTTGCTACAGGAGCAAACACTTCATCATAATCTACTCCTTCTTCTTGTCTATATCCTTGTGTAACTAACCTTGCCTTGTTCTTGATGACATTCCCTCTTTCATCTCTCTTGACTCTGAAAACCCATCTTGTACCAATTACTTTCTTTCCATCTGGTAGATCACATAGTACCCAAACTTCTTGAAGTTTGAATTGAAAAAGTTCTTCTTAAATGGCTTCAACCCAACTCTCTTTAATTAATGCTTGAGCTATATTCTTGGGTTCTTCTTGAGAGATAAAACAAGTGAATAAGCATGTTTGGTGATCCTTGTGATTCAGCCTGTTCTGTTTATAGACAAAGCTAAGTAAAGCATTGTGTGGTTTAGAAAAACCTTTAGCTCTTGTTCTGGTTAGCACTCCTGAAGTAGAAGGTCCAATGATTTGACCAGTAGGATGATGCTTATGAACTCTTCAGATAGGAGTCTGTGGAACTTCAAGATTATCATCCAGATTTGTGAAATCAGCTCCTTCATTGGAATTGGAGAAAATACCTTCATTTTCAAATTCATCATCAGTATCTTCTAAACCGTGCATGGTCGGATCATCATCAAAAGCATCATTAATAGGCAAAGAAGACTTTGATCCAAAATCTTGTGATCAAAAGTAATCGTGAGGGTGTTTTGTAGACTTACCCTATTTCTTTGTTTCTTCATAAGCTCTTCTTTGATCATCATCATAAGATTGTGCAATTGTTTCTTGAAAGAGCATCCTAGCAAGCTCATCTTGAAGAGCTTGATCTTCATCAGACAAAGTGGACTTTGGTTCATCAGTACTTTTCTTCTCAACAGTTATAGGTTCTTCATCAGGAACAGCATCAGGTCTAATATTGACTCCATGAACAATGTACTATATATCTTCTTCTTTATGATCAACTTGATTTGCTTCTCTAACAGGAACATAATTCATAGAAGGAGTCAAAACCTCAAGATGAAACATCCAATCAGGACCTTTACCCTTTTGATTTTCTTGATCTTCTAAAAATTCAACATGAAGACAATCTTGAACCTTCTTAGTGACTCTATTGTATACTCAAAAACCTTTGTTATTGGTACAATATCCCAATAGATATCCTTCTTCTGACTTGCCATCAAACTTTCCCAAAGCCTCAATTGTATTAAGAATAGTAAGAGGACACCCAAAAGGTTTCATAAAGCGTATGTTAGGTTTGTTTCCCATAAGCAACTCATAAGGTGTCTTCAACTGAGGTTTAGTGACTGATACTCTATTCAACACATAGCAAGCAGTACTTACAGCTATAGCCCAAAATTGAATAGGTAATAAGGAATCTGCAAGCATTGTTCTGGCTGCTTCAATCAAAGTTCTGTTCTTTCTCTCTGCAACACTATTCTACTGTAGAGTTCTAGCAATACTAAACTCCCTCTTGATTCCTTTCTTGGCACAAAATTCATCCATAAGCTTGTTCTTGAATTCAGTCCCATTATCACATCTAATAGCTCTTACTTTGAGTCTCATTTGGTTTTCCAGGGCTATTATAAGACCATGAATAGCATCAAAAGTTTCATCTTTAAATCCCAAGAAAAATACCCAACTAAATCTATCGCAATCATCTGTCACAACCAGACAGTACTTCTTCTTGTTTAGACTTGAAATAGAAATAGGTCCAAACAAATCCATGTGCAGCAGCTCTAAAGGTTCTCTAATGGTTCTTTCATCAATCTTCTTGCATGAAGCTTTGTGTTGTTTACCTTTCTTGCACGCCAAACATGAGTGATCATTCCTGTATGTTTTGCAAGGTAAACCTCTAACTAAATTTCCTTTAACCAACTTATTGATGTTCTTAAAATTTACATGGCCTAATCTTATATGCCACAGATGTGCTTCTTCAAGTGTTGCCTTTACTACTAAACATGTTGCTCTTTTCGTAAGAAAGAAGACTCTTCATATCCAGATCAGTACACATCATTGGTTCTTGGTACTCAAGACTACCAAGTTATCATCAACAAGCTTGAACTCGGAGAGAGAATAAGACATTCGTGTCAAGAACAACATAGGGTGCTTCTTGTCATGATCCGAGAGACCGACAAAAGATTGAACTTGAGCTCCTTCACATAACGAACATTCTCAAAATCTATGCTTCCGCTTTGATAGTTCCTTTGCCGCTTATTCTTCCTCCACTAGCATCGCTCCCAAATGCAACTCTTCCTCCACAATAAGATCTAAAATATGATGTAATCTCTTTGTCTCCGTCATGCTTCCGAGCAACCACTATCCACAATTAGATGATCTTTAAGCTCCTCTTCCGGGTTGCCCTACACAAAGATAAAAGAGTTAGTTAATTTTAGGAACCCAAGCCATTATCGACTTGTGTTCCCTTGTGGAGTTACATACTTAAATTCTTTAAGTATGTAATTGCCACTGTCTTTAAGCACATGATCAATTATCTTTGGTTGTTCCAAAACTTGTGTTAGTTTTTCAATAAAAATCTCTTTTTCATCCAAGTTTTCTTTATTATTTTCAACTAAAATCTCTGTTTCACTCACACTTTGTCGATAGTCTCGCTTTGTTCCCCATCAAGATTTCTTTCTTAACCCAACATGTTTTAACTTTTGGTGTAGAGTGCTTTGATCTAAATACTTTTTAAGGTGTAACGCCTTCTAGATTGATAGTAATTAGATCTCCTAGGGCTTCCATTCCAAAAAGTACTAGCGAAGACTTTGATTGGGTGAAATCTAGCAAGACCTTGAGAAGGTACCGTGATTTTGAAAAGATCTTCTCGTGAGGGTACCTATGGTCTTGTGAGAAGTTGTTGTGGTTAACCCTATGTGAATGATTCCGCATCGGGTTTATTCTCCTTGGTTTTGGTTGGCGATCCGGTCTTTGGGAATTTGCTTAAGTAGTTTGAGTGAAAGTCAGGTCCTTAATCAAGTGATTAGGACTATAACAAACAAAACACAGTTTTTGACCCATACTCCCAAAAAATCTTCCTTTAATTCTATGATTAAAACTATCCTGTCTTTTTGGTGAATGATGAAAACTGTTTTGACCAAAACTATCCCAAAAAGGTTTAGCAGTATTTTGAAAAGGTTTTCTTAAAGGTACTGCTGAACGTGTAGCCGTACTTTGAGTTGAAGGTACTGCTTGACTCTTAACATCATCATCCTTAGCTTTCTCAACTGTTTCTTTTGAGGTTTCAGAATTAGATTGACCAATAAGCTTTTTCCTAAACTCTAGATTGTCTACTCCAAAACGAGAAACATCTGCCCTAAGTGGTTGAAAACTACCAGTGGGATGAGGAACTGCATGATAACCTTTGTCTTTCTTAAATTCAGGAGGTGTTTGACTAATAGATTCCTCATTACTATATGTGTCTACATAGTTAATGAGTTCATCATCACTAGTTGTTATATCCTCAAAATCAAGTTGGTCCTCATCACTAGGTGGGTTTTCTTCTATGCTACTAAAGTCCATACCAAATCCTAGGCCAGTTTTAATGTGTGCTCTTTTCTGTTTTTCAACAAAACTAACATGTGAAAGGCCAGATTGTCCCCAAGCAGCAAACGTTTCTAGCAACTCATCCCTTTCTTTAGTCATCTTTTCTAATTCAGAGACCTTACATCCTAACTTCCATTCACTTAGTTTTAACTGATAATCTTGTTGCTCATATTTTTCTGCCCAAGCCATTTTATTATTTTCATGTGTTATTATTTTGGCTTCCATTGACTCTAAAGTAATTTGATAACCGCCTACCTCGGACCTAGCCCTTCTACAATTATCTCTTTCGATTACATAATCAAGAAGCACCTTTTGATAAAAATCATGACACTTAGAGCATACCTCGTAGATAAGGGTAAACTTGGTGAAGTAGCTACCATAGCAAGCGTAATGTGTTCATCTATACCTCAGAGATAGGGGTAAAGTTGGTGAAGTAGCTACCATAGCAAGCAGAACAAGTTCATCTTCATTCTCCATGCTCCAATCAAAGCTTCCTAGACCATCTCTGGACTCCAAAGCAGCGAATCCTGGTTCCTCATGAAAGGTTGTGCTCCAATCAAATTCTTCCATTGATTCTTCCACTACTACCATACAATAGGTTACTTGTTCATTATCAAATTCAGCACTCCAGTCAACCTCTGATAGATTTTCTTGAGCAACCAAAGCTTTTGTTTCAGTAATCAGAATTTCCTTTAGTTCAAGCTTGGGTTTCTCAGTCATTTTGTTTGCCTTATATTTAGCAAACTTGCATTCCCTTGCAAAGTGTCCAGTCTTTTGACAGTTAAAGCATTCAATCTTTGACTTGTCAAAGGTGATACCCTATTTGGGTTTGAAGTCAATGCCTCTTCCTGTTTTCTTCATGAACTTCTTGATCCTAGCAAGGATCATAGAAACTTGTCACCGATATCAATTTCTTCAAGAGCATCCTCTCACTTTGTGACAAATCCTCCTCATAAGTAATGTGTAAAGTGGCTTGTCGAGCAAAGAATGAGCATATGACTTTATCGTAATGGATGGTGTTTGTTGGTGCCGAGCTAGGGTGGGATAAGTAACAAGACTTTGAGCAATGAGATTGAGTTGGGTAAGTAGCACTTTTAGTGGAAGTATTGCATCTCTTTCGCACGACAAAAAGCAATACCGTGAGATTTTGAACTTGGTTGGCCATTCATCTCATGCTCATACACCTTTAAGTGGTTGTAAAGATCATCAAAGTCCATAACATCCAAACCAGTTGTCCTCGATCATAGTAGCAATCACATGCTATGTAGATGGCAAACTCCTTAAGAACTTGATTTCCATCTTCAATAGATACTCGCTTTGTATAGCTCCAAAGATACTAAAAGATTTTGGAATCATTATAGGCAAGATCAAGACCTTCTCTTTCACCAACAAAGGAAAGTTTCAAACTGTTGCTTTAACAAATTTCGTGCCTCTTTTTGGAAGCATCATTACCTCCAAACCTTGTCTTGAGAGCAGCCCATAGTTTTTAGCATCCTTAGCATCATGAAACTTGAGTAGGTGACCATCGTGTATAGTAGACAATAGGATGTTGAGAGCCTTTTCTTGATTCCTTATTGTAGCCGGCAAGACAAATTTTAGGTGGTTTAGGTTGTCCAGAACTTCAATAGGGTCCGAATAACTTCATTACCATTGACAATTACATTCCATAGTGCATGGTCCGTAATAGCAATGTCTCGCCTCATCTTCATACTCCAAAGATCATACTCTCCCTTTTGATGATATGAATTTTAGTGAGGTGATGGATGGGGTGGTGTGACTTCAATGACATCTTTAGGGTTTTTGTTAACTAGGTTTTAAGGGTTTCTTCTTAATCGAGTTTCCACACAAGCTCGATACCACTTGTTGGATCGATGTACTCTAACCAAACTAACTTATGTAGCTTGTAAAGGGCTTAGCAACCTTGGATAAATCCTAAGTTACTAACAATGAAACACTGAATTAACTCTATTAAGTATGCGGAATTTACTTGAATAAAGCTAAGAAGAATTAACTTTAACTTCAATTATATTAAAACTCTGAACCTGCTTGATACACAGATTCACTAACAATCTCTAACAATTCTAATATCGAACTTAGTAAACTCTAATAATGCACGTACGTTCACTTCTCTAATACCAATCTAGGGGTCCTTTTATAGGCATAAGGATAACCCTAGTCGGTTTACAATTCTATTCCTTGTACGTCAAGTAATACTAAACTAATCTTAGAACATTCTAGAATTACATTATAATCCTTAACAATTTTGCATAGCGATCCTTTAACCATGCAAGACTTTAATGAACGAGCAAGATTTTGACTTTCTTCTTTAGCAAGACTTTGACTCTTCAAGACTTTGACTCTTCAAGATTTTGACTCTTCAAAGACTTTGACTTTCTATATCCCAACAAGCCGCAACACATCCTTCGTGTGAAATGTAGAAACCAAAGTATCAAGCCTCCTCACAACAAGTCTCATCATTATACCCAATCTCATCATCAACTCTGATAACCAATCTCACCTTATCCAACTTTTAAAAGAAATCAAATTCTTGAAAAGCCCATCAGACCATCTCCAATATCCAAGTCATCACATAAATAACTCAAGCCCATATCTGGTTTCAATCTTTGACATACCATTCGTTTTCCAAATATTATCAAAATTTTATATCCAATAATTCTTTTGTATGAGAAAATTGGATACAAAAATTTTGTATGTCCATTTCAGTTCTAGATGAAGGTAATAGAAGTCACAACCTAGTCCATAATTGAGATCAACAATCCCAGTCAAAATTATATCTGAAGCCCAATACATGTTCTCGATATGCAGCCTAGTTCAATTCCTCAACTCTCAATTGGTAGAACAAGAGAAGGTCCATTATGTGTATTGTCACCCATGAGATCTGGTCCAACTGATCCAAGTCCACTCAATCCGTCCAAAAACTATAACCTAAAACTACAGGTATATATAAAAACGCATCACACTCACACCCTAATCTCCAATATCACTCAACTCAACCATAATGTTTCTCACAAACATTCTGTCGCCTCTCTTCCTAAACATTCTAACACCATCCAACCCTAATACAAAAATCAGCCCACACTCATTAAAGTATCATCAAAATGATTCTTTATCGCCCACTGTTCTTTGACTTGTCGCAACAAACAAACTTACATATTCGTGTACTCAACAATCGGATCTACCCACAAAATCTTTTGTGCTTTCATGATATCCTTGCCACAGGGATGGCTAGAGGAAGTGATTGGCATCGAGAACAAACCACGAAAGATGGAACATAGTCACGTTCTTCAAGACCTAATAAGGGTCTCGGGTAGGTACAAAATTGATTTTATGTAATCTTAACGAACTGAAGATAAGATTATAACAAGTTTGTTATTAGTCTTTTCTTTTTTTCGGATATTATTGAAGCTATGCTTCAAAAATGGATCTATGAGGATTAGATTTCAACAAAAATCTGTAAAAGGTTGGAAACAAAGTTGAAAAATTCTGAGATCTTGAATGATGTTTTTAATCTTGATTTTGTTAGATTTGAGTTGAGGTGATAAAGTTTGACATAGATTGAATAATGAGAGGTAGGATAGATTGTAGTTGGATGTTGAGTTGTTGCGGATCTGTTAGTATTTATACGATTTTTCAAGATTTCTGTTGAACAAATATGGACCAGTGATGTATTAGATACTGAGGTTGTTGAGGAGTCGTTGGTATTTGGTTTAGATTGGTTTTATTCGAGGTCAACAAGTCGCATATGTGAGTCTACATCTGTTATATCAAATTGCATAAGGGTTTTTGACAAAACGCTTTAATTTCTTCAAACCGCTTTCATTCTGTTTTTGACAAACCGCATCCAACCCTTGTTTTCTTGAACTGTGAAACCGCAGTTGACCTTGAGTCAAACCGCATAAAAAATATTGTGACAAACCGCATCAGATCTTGTAAGTAACAAATCGCATCAGGTCATGGTCAAAACGCATGCCCTTATCAGTGTCAAATCGCACTCTTTTTCAAACCTCTTTCGACAACAAACTGCATCAGATTTACGTCAAAACGCATGATTTATTGGACAAACCTCTTTCAGTTGACAAACCGCTTTTGACCATTGACAAAACACATTTTTAATCAAGCCACAAATGCGTCAAAATGCATCAGATAAAATAACAAACCGCTTTCAGTTCATAGAATCTGGACAATTTATACCTGACAAATCGCACCATAGAATGAGACCTTAAACTGCATACCCCCATATTATCAAACCGCACATAAGATCACAATACATTTAGTATCAGAAAGACAGCAGAACTATTCCATAGTTAACCACACAAACTTATGACCAAATTGATAGACCAATTAATGATCTTTCAAGGTTGATATAAAAATGGTTTTTAAAAACATGTAATAGAGCTTTGTTAAAGAATCTATTTTGACCACAATCATAAAACCACCAAGCATATATAAAATCAGTAAACAACGTATTCAATAGCAGCCTCAACCATCATCAAATAACACATCAAAACGTCACCAAACCGCATCAAACCGTACCAAACACGAACAAACCGCATACAAAGAAGCCGCTCAAAAACCATAAGAATCATCAAAACAACAAAACCTAGGCTCTGGTACCATTTGTAGGATCATACATATTATGTTGTTTGATGATTCGGGTGGTCTAGGGAGATGATTATACAACTATGCCATTGTTTAGAGAGATGAAGAGAGTAGAGAGGGTGATTCTAGAGAGATAAACAAAAGAGAAAAGGTTAGATTATCAAAGAAGCACCAACCCTTCCAAGGATGGAAGGGGTATTTATAGTTACAATGAATACGTCCTCCTGTTGGACTGTGGATCAGGCATACAGTGGGTAAAGACCCGTTCTTCCTCTACGGTGTTACTCTAAACTAATCTATGTTAATAACTAACTACTTAAATACTACATAACGTAAATAACGATATGTCTACGAGCTAACATATGCTAGACTATAATTGGGGTGACCGGCACTTCCTTATGGAATTTCCAATTCCTAACAGATTCAACGTTTGACATAATGAAATACATGACTCGAAAGTAAAAGATAAATTAATCGCTAATGCTTATCGTTAGGGAGTGATTTCTCCCTCGGAGATGGCTCCGTATGCTCTTCAAGATCTGCCTTTGGACCCCTCTTCACGTTCTCTGCTTTTTGGTATGGAGTGAATGATGTGAAATGCATAAATTAGGGCTTCTATTTATATGCACGATCTACTTACGGCGTAACTTAAGTTGAGAGTTACGCCGTAACCTCTATAATTCCATAATAGTGCTCTCGTTAAGCTGGTTACGGCATAACACATGGAATAGGTTACGCCGTATCTTCGGTACAGGTTACATTTGTATTTATTACGCCGTAATCATTGAAAGAAGTTACGGCATATCTGATGGCGGTGTGGAACATCCTTTGACCTAGTTGGTTATGGCATAATCCTTAGTTGGGAGTTACACCGTAATTGATTGCTGAGTTGCTCTTCTGAGTCACGCGCTAGCTACGGCGTCATGTGAGAGATGGAGTTACGCCGTAACTTCTTCACAGTAGGCATACTATCATAATTCTCTTAAGAAAATCTCCAAATCCGCGTCTCGTTAGCTCCAATGCTCGTAATTTACCTGAAAGTGAAATATAAAAGAAAACATGCATAAATCCATATAAATTATATAAAATACGAGCATTATCGGGATAAATTGACACTTAATATTCAGGACTATTTGATGTTATCAAATATCCCCCCACTTGAACTCTACTTGCCCTCAAGTAGACCTTATTAGAAAAGTTCCTAAAAAGATATCTCACATTACCTGAAAATTATAAGTTTAAAAATCACTTATGCTAGAATAAATCAAAACCGAACACCTCACGAAATGGGAACAAAACACTCAAATTCTCTCAACTAGTCTAAGTGTCAATTTCGGGGTGATCACTCAAAGCACAGTCATAGCATGTATTCTATCATAATCTTGGCTGTTACATAAATCTCCACCGCTAGAGTTAAGGACTAAACAATTCTTGAACGCAATATGGGTAGACACGACATGTGTTAAGGGTGAATTGCCATTACTAACATGTCACGGAAAAGTGGACAAAATCAATGATACATGACCAAATCCATGGCCAAGACACCAAAGATTGCTCGCTTCATCACCTAGACACGCTTCATGACTAAAGGGTAGGATAAGACATGGGATATAATTAGTGTAAAGTAGAAAATAACAAGCAAATAGTCTAAACCTATAACCAAGTCATCACCGCTTACCGTTCATCCAAAGTTCAAGTTTTAAGGCTAAGAAATCGGATCATGATATACCAAGTAGATGTGCCATTAGCGGACGTCATGATGGGCACATTACCTGTTCTTCAATTGTTGGCTCGATAATTACCAACTTAATTCATCAAATGTGACCGAGGTGGTCTCCTCGATACTAAATCTTTGATGAGCTCCAAATATAGTTCTTATAACTTTGCACTTTACAATAAATAAATAAATGCAACTATTTTTTTTAAGGAATCAACTAAACATAACATCCCCCACTTGAGATGAACATAATATGAGAATCTGGAGGTCTTCAATGATCTTCCGATATAAGTCTTTGACGAAAGCGTGATTTCTGAACCTCTCTACTTGAACCTTGAACTTAGGCAAACAATGACTTCTCGATCACAAATTAAGACTACACGGTAGGCTAAGGTGAATGGGTGTAATGAAACAATATATATTTGGTGAACAAAATGAAAGGAATGGCTCAGATGGGTGTATCTAGGGTATCTTTCACTAAAGGTAAGTGCAACAAAAGGGTTTAACATGGGGGTCGAAAAGTCGAGGTGACAAATCGATAGACACACAAGGATAGGCTGTTTGGGTGATAATCCTATAATATTGCCTTCTTAAACTGATTATTCCAAAAACATTAATCGAACTCAACATACCTCGTCTATGGTCTCGAAATGATGCAAAGGCCAAGTTCAAAAAGTACACTCATAATTTGGTGGATTTGAGTAAATAATTAGAAACCGATAAGGCTAATCTCACCATATAATATCAAGGGTTATAATGTGCTCGACTAAGGTCTAATCTAGTTAGGTTAAGAAAAACATGTCAAAATTTTAAAAATGGCATAATTTTTCAAAATAAACTAGAAAAACGAGGGCAATAAAGTTCAAGACATAATTCTACTCCTGTCCCCCCACTTGAAATGTACAAAGTCTCTTTTGTACTAAACGTTAAATAAAGGTGAAGAGAAAATAGAATTAGAGCGAGAACTTCCCTGAAATTTGCTCCAAAAAAGAAAGAAGGCCCACGATAATCGTGCCTTCGCTTAAGCATCCACGAGCAAACTTCATTCCCTGAAATCACACTAACCAACAAGCATAATTCTAAAAGAAAAGAAAAACAAAAGAAATCTAACTCACTTTCGTAAGAATCACGGTTGCATTTAGCATATGCAACTAGCCTTTTAAACCACTTGGTGTCCCAAGTGGACGAGTGTAGTCTCGTGAGGGCTTACAGGGAACATACCCACAAAGTTCATTTAAAAATTAATACAAGGTTATCGTGTTATTATAGAAAGAATTAAGACTGAAGGATAGTTACGTCGTAACTCATTGAAGGAGTTACGCCGTAATTATGGCAAAACCTGGCAGTCGCTACTGAAGGGGTAGCTACGGCGTAACCATAGCATGGGATTACGCCGTAATGGGTAATGCTCTGGAGAGAATTTCTACTGATGATGTGTTACGGCATAATCATGGGGATGATTTACGCCATAACTGATGGACAGACCAAGTCCCCGTTTCAGACACTAGTGAATTCATCTCCAATTTCCTGCTAAAAATCTTAAAAACACAAAACCCAACAAAAATAGAAATAAAAGAAAGAAATAAAAAGGATAATTTTGGTTGTCTCCTGAAAGAGCACTTTTCTTTATTATCATGCCTTTAAGTTAGACTCAAAGCCAAGGGGCTCACGGTGGCCTTTGAACTTGGCCAACTTCCTCCATATCCTTCATCAAATTGTGTCTGACCCAAGCAACATTAGTAGCGGTGCGGAGATATTCCTTTGTCTCAATCTTCCAAATCTTGCAAAACTTTTCGTCCGGCCCCAAGTGGTATCTTGTAAACTCATATTTTTCAGCTATAATTGGTGGTGGCCTTTTATATGGAATACCAAGAAGTATGCATCTTCTTTGTTTGTCTGCCTCATCATCGGGGTCAGTGAACCCATCTTCACCTTGTAGTTCAAGGTAGTCCATAATTCCCTCGATGTCATCATCATCGGACTCAGCTCTCTTGAACCACTTATCATCTATTAATTCTTCGATGAGTACATGCTTGCATTATTCGTTTTCATCACCCATCGTATCTTTGATATCTTCATCCATCACTTCACTCATATCGTTGGGAATTTCTTCACTCGGGTCTTCTTCACTCATACATCCCTTCCAAATCTTCTCCTTAGCGGAAGCATCTACCTTTCCATATTTGATTTTAACCCAATCGTCAAATCCCAACTTGTCTAGCCAAGGTAATTCTGACCTCTCATCGTCATTGGTTGAGGTCCACAAGAACTCATCATCCCCAACTCTCACTATGCTACTCCCCCCGTTACATTCATCATCGAACGGGTTACAAGATGCCCAAAAAACTTCGCCAAAGGTCTTTATCTTCTCACACCAATGCTTCCGAGCTATTTTATCATTGATGTTGCTTGAGGGAACATCCTTGCGGGAGGTATCATCTTTGATTGGTCTTTCATATATGGACTTTCTTTGTTGGAGACAATGTTCTTCATAGTCGAGATTTAGCTTCCTTAGAAGACCCGCATTAATTATAGCATCCCCGAATCTTACCAAATACCAATCATGAAAGGATAGATCTCCAAACTTGACGTCGTGTCTTTCTAGCTTATGAGGGCATGTCCATTCTTCATCCTTCAGATTACCACCCCCGTTGCAATATTCACGGAAAGGATTGCATGTAGGCCATGCTCGTGTGGAATCGTCTTCCATGATCATTATGGGATTGCAGCAGTGCTTAATAGGGGGTTCCTCCTCTTCTTCGATTGAGAATTTTGCTAATCTTTCATCATCGTTAAAAGCAGACCACATATATTTGTTATTTTAACCCTCTCCTTAACGTCTCCTCCGTCGCAAATTTTGTTATGAGGGTTGCATGAGGCCCACAGATCGTACCACTCACCATTATCCACTGGTAAATAGTTTTAAAAAGCTCGCATGAGGTGCACCTAGGCACGCCTCGACTTAAGCTATAGGGATTTTTTCGGATCGAGTCTCACGACATGCATGAATCCCATAAAAATGCAGCACCTTAGGACTTTTTGCGCCTCGGACATTTAACATGTTTTGGGGCTTTTTTCTAAATATTAAGATAAGATACATGGGCATTATAAGTTATATGCATGAGCCTTTTAAGTTATATCTAATAACCCTAATTTGAAAAAGAACTAAAACACACAATCAAGTGGGTAACTATAGATTCTGATTATTTTACAAATATGTAATCTCTCTTACGTCATAAATTTATATCTTGAACTGATTTTTATTGATTATTTAATTTATTGATTTGTATATAACGTCGTAAGTTTACTTTATCTTCAAGCATCACATCATAGGGTGAGTATTTGTATGAATTGTAATATTAAACTGATTTTATGTTTATTTTATTGATTATTATTTTTTTAACAAGTTACTTTGTTTCATTAAGTATTTTTGTTATGACATATTATCATGAAAATGTGGGATTATGACTTGAATATTAATATGTTGTTTGCTTGATATTTTGGGTTAAATTGTGAGCTTTGTCAGATGTAAGTCTGGAAGTGTAGGACACAAGCATATTTAGTCTGATATGGATTTTAATCTATATGTAGTTCATCGAGCCAAAGAGTTGATCCGTTTGAGAAGTGACAACTGATCCATTTTAATCTTTGTAATGGCTATAAGTCTCGTGTATTAAGTATTTAATGTTATTTTGTGTTATTTAAGCTCAATAAAAGGCCACATATATTATAAAAAAACTTAATCTATTTAGTGTGCCTTGTATTCGTGAATCCAGCGCCTTGGTATGTGCCTCGCCTTGAGGCTCTTTGGTCCCCTTCGCGCCTTAGTGCGCCTTGAGCCTTTCAAAACATTAACTGGTATTGCTTTGCACTAGTGATTCTTCCTTTTGGATGGGGATTGTGGGCACAGGTTTGTATCACTGGACCATCCATTAATAACATGTGTTCTTGATTCATCCAAATCGAGAAATCTGTCAGACCACGTATCCCAGTTACGCCGTAATTCTGATGTTGGGTTACGGCATAACTGGCTTCTGTAAGCAATATCAGCATCATTTTCCTCCACCATGCTAGAGCCATCGCCGGCTCTTGGTTTGCTCTTTTGTTCTTCATTTCTTCTCTGTACCTCATCGCTAAGCTTTCCAATCATGGTTTCAAGTTTTTTAGCGATTCGTCATGACTAAAAAGGCTCTTGTTTGTATTTTCTTGAAATTTCTTAAGCCATTCTTCTTGCTCTTTTTGTTTTTTAGTAGAGTCTTCGAGGTATTTGCAGATTGTGTCCTCCAAATTAGATCTACTTTCCCCGAAAGTACCGCGGTTGTAATATGTGGGAGGTCCCCCACGATAGCCATTTTCGTTTCCATTTGCCCCTTTCAACGGTCGACTTTCACCATATTTCACTTCTTCAACCTTGCTATCATCGTTAATGAGAGGACAATTTTTTTTAGATGTCCCCCTCCACAGCTTTCACATCCTACTTTGATAGCATGAATACATTCCCTTAGCTTGAGCATGTCACGACCAAGATTTTCAAGCTTTCTAGTAATTGCGGCAACGCCTTCAAGAGTCCCGCTTAGGCTTCTTTGGCTTCCTCCATCGTGCCATTTTTGAGAATGGTCGGCCATTTTTTGAATGGCTTCAGTGGTGAGGGTAGGAGTCATGCTTGGAATAGGTCCCTGGTAGTCCAGCATTTTTCTTGTAGCCACGTTGATACCTTTGTAGAAAATGTTGACCTTTTGCTGGCTATTTAGGTCATGAGTGGGACACTTGTAGAGAAGATCGTTGTATCTATCCCAAGCTTGATACAACGTTTCATTGCCTTCTTGTTTAAAATTATGGATCTCCATGAGCTGATTAGATATCTTCGAAGGAGGACAATATCTTTGAATGAAATGCTTCTTTATGAGAGCCCATGTATCGATTGCCCCGGCGGGCAATCTTTCAATCCATCTTCTTGCTACCCCAGTAAGTGTCATGTGGAATACTCGGAGCATAACAGCATCATGAGAAACACCATGTATGTTGAAAAGGCTTGCGATGTACAAGACATTTTCAACGTGTTCATAAGCATCTTCGTCTCTGTTTCCCGAGAAAGGGTTAGCGCGTAGCTCCCTCATAAACTGTTCTTTGATCTCGAAATGGACATTAGCTCCAATAGCCGGCCTAACGAGCCTCGGCCCTTGTTCATCCATAGTCAATGCCAAATATTCTTCAAGAGTGAGGTCATCAATTTTTACGACTTCCATGGTACCTGAAACTTAAAAAGAAATCGTGAGAAAACAAGAAAATTCAAAATAAAACAAAAGTAAAAGACATGACAAAAATCCTAATATAACTCCCCGGCAACGGCGCCAAAAACTTGATGCAGGTTTTCTGACCAGGTTTTAATATTTATCGTGTCTCGTTTACCTATGGTCCACCTTATGCATTCACGGGCAGTATACCCGGTCGTGTGTAGTGTAATAATCGGTAAAACCGAGTTCGTCCCAAGAGCTATGTGTGCGGATTCTAACTAAGTCTAGGTGTCACTGGTTTTAATAGTTTTTAGGTTTGAAATGATTATTAAACTAATTAACAAGAAATAAAATGCGAAAAGTAAATAGAGGTTGTGATCAATAGAGGTAAAGTGTGCTAACCTAGTTACTCATCCTATCATGTTATGTTCACGCCTTACTACTTCCAATCGTTTCAAGTGGGGTTTTAAGTCGCTAAGACAACATTTGGTCAGTTCGTCCTAACCTATCAGCAAAGGCTTCCACCGGAGATCAAGCTACTACCCTTGAAAGTACAGTTGTTTTTAGTCCCCTAAGCCAAGTCATTAAGTACCTCTAAATGCAAGATTCGCAACAATGACTGCCCGGGTGCTAGCATCTTAGACACTCATCCCTAACTTCTTAAGTTCATCAAAATGGCAGGTGATCATTTGGTCAGTTCGCACAAGCAAGGAAGGGTCGTCAGTTGGTCAATTCTTACCCTTCCCACTCAATCTGCCTACTTAGGATCAGTTGGTCAATCCTCCTAAGCAACTAGACACTACCGCCATTCAAAACTACCAAAGCTAGGGTAGCTACCACAAACTATGCATGCATACACTAGAAACAATTATACAAAAGCATGTAAACGTAAACAAAACAATTAAGGAATCATAACTAGGCTAGCACCAAAGGTGCTTAGCCGATCATATTAAACGAAACGAAAGATTCAATGTTTGACATGATGAAATATATGAATTGAAAGTAAAAGATAAAATAATCGCTAATGCTTATCGTTAGGAGTAATTTCTCCCTGGAGATATGCTCTTCAAGATCCGCCTTTGGACCCTCTTCACGTTCTCGCTTTTGGTGTGGAGTGAATGATGTGAAATGCAAAATTATGGCTTGTATTTATAGGCACGATCTAGTTACTGGCAGTAACTTAAGTTGAGAGTTACGCCGAACCTCTATAATTCCATAATAATGCTCGTTAGTTGGTTACGGCGTAACACATGGAATGGGTTACGCCAGTATCTCTCGTACATGTTACATTTGTATTGATTACGCCGTAATCATTGAAAGGAGTTACGGCATATTTGTTGGCGGCGTGGAACATCCTTTGACCTAGTTGGTTACGGCGTAATCCTTAGTTGGGAGTTACGCCGTAATTGATTGCTGAGTTGGTATTTTGAGTCACGCGCTAGCTACGGCGTAATGTGAGAGATGGAGTTACGCCGTAACTTCTTCTCAGTAGGCATACTATCATAAAATCTCTTAAGAAAATCTTCAAATCCGCGTCTCATTAGCACCAATGCTCGTAATTTACCTGAAAGTGAAATATAATGGAAAACAAGCGTAAATCCATATAAATGATATAAAATATGAGCATTATCGGGAGAAATTGACACTTAATATTCAGGACTATTTGATGTTATCGATATATGAGTAAATGTTTGGTATATAAATAAACTTAAATCAATTATAAAATAAGTAATTATTATTAATAAAGTTAAATAATAAAGTTTTTCGTAAGTTTAAACATTTTCGACCCTCAAGATGCCTTTTATTATAGTCTTTTATATATAATTTTAACCACTATAAACCATTTAGGGTGCTCATTACAATTAAAATATTTCTCTCAAAAGAGTAAGTACAATGAATCACATCTCGAACATTACATAAGATTAACGCATACATAACAAGACATAACTACTCTTTATATATATATATATATATATATATATATATATATATATATATATATATATATATATATATATATATATATATATAGGTTTTAACATGTGCTGGGAGGCAAGTATTACTTAATACAAGGAGCGGTCGGACGCGAAAAGGACGTCCGGACCCACAAAAATACACTTTTCAAATAAAATATGTGGGTCCGGACGTCCTTTTCGTCCGACCGCCCTTTCTGTAATACGCGCTTGCAAGACACGTTAAAACCCTATATATATATATATATATATATATATATATATATATATATATATATATATATATATATATATATATATATATATATTTAGGTTATTATGAAAAGTTTCTTAGAATGAAAAGAATGAGAAGGCGTGTGGAGGTGACATGTGTCCTTCTGCACATCACCATACCCCACCCCATCCCCCTCCTTTGCCCACCCACTCCCACCCCCGCTTAAAATAAAAATTTTGGGCAAAATTTTTTTTCCCGCTAAATTTTTTACCGCATCACAATCATGATTTTAGTGCATTAAGGTTATAAATTCTTGCATCACGGTTATAAAGTTATCGCATCACAATCATAATTTTAGTGCATTAAGGTTATAACCTTGATTTTAGTGCATCATACTTGATGCACTTAACTATTAACTATGATGAATTAACTTATAATAAAGATGCACCAAAACTTATTAGTGCATTAAGGTTATAAGTTACTGCGTCACAATTATGATTTTAGTGCATTAAGATTATAAATTACTGCCTCACAGTTATAAAGTTACTGCATCACAATCATGATTTTAATGTATTAAGGTTATAACCTTGATTTTAGTGCATCATAATTGATGCACTTAACTATTAACAATGATGCAGTAATTTATAATAAAGTGCATCAAAACTTATTAGTGCATTAAGGTTATAAGTTACTGCATTACGGTTATAAAATTACTGCATCATAATCATGATTTTACTGCATTAAGATTATAAGTTACTGCATCACAATTATGATTGTGATGCAGTATTTTTATAACTGTGATGCAATATAAATTTTGGAGGGAAATTTTAGGCGGGATTTTTTTTTTGCCCAAAAAAATTTTGGCGGGAAAAAATTTTTGGGAAATGGAGGTGTGACACATGTCACATGACATGGCATGGTGATGTGCAAAGGTGACACATGTCACCTCACATGCCTTCTCATTCTTTTCATTTTAACTACCCTATATATATATATATATATATATATATATATATATATATATATATATATATATAAATAAAAGTGGTGAGAAGTGACCAAACCACGCATTTGAGATGCAACGACTTGCATTAGATGCATTTCTATTCATATAGATGCAACATCTTGAGTTTTGAAAGTTAATTTGATGTATAGATGGTGCAAATTGATTTTCATGATTTTAGACGTACTTGCGAACAAAAAACAAGAGAAATCATGAAATCATCTAATATCGATATGCATCCGATTAAAAGCTAGAAAACACAATATGGTGCGTTATAATGCATCTAAGATTATAAGGATGCATCTAATTTAGGTCGGTGCATCCGGATTTGGTTATAGTTCTTCTTATTCCTTCTTATTTGATATATATATATATATATATATATATATATATATATATATATATATATAGGGGAGGTTAATGAGATCGAGCTTAAAGTTGTAAAAATAAGATCAAATCTAAAAACCACTAAAACATTTATAAATAACAATTTTAGCAATCATACACAAAAAATAATATTTTAATACAAATTAACATTTTAGAACTAATAACCAAATGATCGTGAGTTTGGATCGAATGATACATCCGATACATATTACACTAATAAATATTCCAAACCCGACACATACAAAAACCCGATACACATTAAACTACTCATCAAAGTGTATCACCTAGGTTTCAGAATTTTAAAAGAAATCTATCGAAACTTTAACAATTTTAACAGTAGTAAATAAAAAATTATTTTTATTGTAAGGAGAGTTTCTCTTATCAAATTTTAGTTCGATCTTATTTTAACAACTTTAAGTATGATCTTATTTGATCTAGATTATATATATATATATATATATATATATATATATATATATATATATATATATATATATATATAAATGGTGTTGTTTGCATATTTGTGGTTAACTTTGTTTTCCTTGCAAATATCGGTTATATTGATAGTGATGGACCACCAACTACCTTTGTAGCATTTAAATTAGGTAGTTACAAGTTACAACCTTTAACATATGCAAAGTTACATTTTCACTTTTTTTTTATTGTAATAGTATATTCTTTTTTTTTTAAAGGCAAGATATTATAAACAGAAGACCCCAAAAAACGGGGCCTCGCAAAACCAAAAGAACATACAAACCAAAAAGGGCGAACCAGCCCAAAGCTAGAAACCTGAAACACCAAGAGCAAAATTACAAGCACATATACATTTAAGAAAACAGATTGAAAGGCCTTGCAACCCAACTGTTCCAGTCCGCCATCGGCTTCGACCCAATACGAGCCGACATCCAAAGCTTAGCCAAACGTTGAATGCTCGGGAAAATGTCTTCGTTCTTTACAGCATCAATAACTTCCTCCGAGGCATGAACAAGCCGATTTCTCCAATTCCGTATAGCCCATTAAGATTACAGCATCAATAACTTCTTGTAAACCTGTCATAACCATTTCTTTTTATAGGTATGAACACAAGCCCAAACAATAGTATGTATTTAAAAAAAAATTGAACGGCGGATATAATTAGAAAAACTAGCAAGAAGCTAGAAAATTACAACGAAATAAGATGAGGGTTTTTTAGGCACTCTATCCAACTAAACTTAGCTTTACATCTAAAACAAATCCAATAAAAAGCACGGGACACCACTTCATCAAAAATGATCGCCTATGAGGGAGTCTCACGACCAAAATCTTTTGTTGCGACAATTCCGGATATACCACCACGTAACGTAGCACGACCTTCAAGATCTTTTTGCTTTAACGGCACCGAATAGACGAAAGTCATTCTAGCCAATCTTCAAATGAATTAATCTCCATGTAAACAATATCCCACCACCGAGTAATCTTGCGCATAAGCTCGTTAATAAAATGACAAGTGAAGAAAAGATGTCTAGATGACTCCACCGCATTATCACACATAGGACATAAGATAAACTCAATCTCTATTCCTTTACGAGAGATATTAGATCTGGTAGGGAGACAATCATGCTTAACGTTTCAAGCATGAACATTAATCTTGATGGGCACCGCTTTTAAATAGTATGTATTTAAATTACATTTCAAGTTCCGTAACTTCACAATAAAATGTAAAGTTATATACATGGGTGGAGACAGTAGGAGGCATAGTGGGCTCGTACTTCCTCGCAAAATTTGTTGTAGTTTAAATTTACTAATTCGTAATGAGCACTGATTGGGCAGTATTCTGTTGATGACAGTGTGAGACTTAGGGCCCGTTTGGTTTGTAGATGGGTTTAGGATTAGTATTTGGATTTGGATTTAAATTTGGATTTGGATTTGGATTTAGATTTAATGAGTGGAGAGAGAAAAAAAATTATATGCTTTAAAAATTAATTATTTTACGAAATGCGCTTTTGAAATACAAAAAGTAAAGATAAGACATAATTCACTTTAGCATGTGGCTGAGAATTTTTAAAATTAAAAAATATGTGTAAATATTGAAAACCCAATAAGTGGGGTGGGGCTGAGAATTTGGGGATCAACCCCTCACGTCACATCAATTTAAGCAAACCAAACAACTGAATTCATATACCTTTCAGTCTAAACCTAGTGAACCCCACGAACCAAACTGGCCCTTACTTTCCACAAACTAATATATTCTTGTCAATGTTGATTTAGGCACAAGTTTAGTTATACTTTTAGCCATCTCCATAATTTTCCTTTCGTAATTTGCCCTCATAACAACAAGATTTGTTATGATATTTTTAAAAATTATCAAAGCTTGTCCACTCAACCGTAACTTTCTAGCTCCGTCTTTAGTTATATAGCACATATTTAAGAAAAAGTGTATTATAGAGCTTCATCAAATCTCTCTTTTATAATTTATCATCACCAATAAAAATATGTCGTTAAAGTGCACGTAAAGATAGTCAAGATTATGGATGCCCAACTAGTAAAATAAAAATAAAGTATAAAAAAAACAGTTGCATAAGTCTAGATATAATAATGGAGGAAAAGATCCTACTTGTAAATGAATCGGACGAACACAGATGGAGTATATGTTTGTTTAATTTTAATCGGAAAAATAAACGGACACAATCACTTAAACAATCGAAGCTTCCTGTTCATATTCGTTTAATAAAAAATAACGTTGATCATATTTGTTTATGTTCGTTCATTAAGCACTAAATGAACATAAACGAACGAGCATACATGAACATATAATTAATAAACATAAAATTTATAAAAGTATACATAATATTGTGTTTTATAAGTGTTGTTAGTTTAAGTAAAGGTGATTTAAAAGTATATAACAAAACGGTACGATATATGAATTCAACCAAACAAATGAACGTTAACGAACGTATAGTTCAATAACTTTGTTTTGAAGTTAAATTCATAAATCCATGGTTTTATAATTAAGATTTTTTTTTTCAATTATATTATTTAATATTTATATAGTTATAATACTCGTATACGCACGAGTCTTTATATAATTTTTTCATTATGTTTTTCCAAATTTTGTTTATTATGTGTCAATATCGATTAATATTTTGGTTTTTTAAAAATATACAATTAGAATTAAAACTAGGGGTGAGCAATCGGACCGGATGGACCGGACCGACCTACAAAACCGACCGGACCGAAGGACCGGCGGTCCGGTCTCGGTCTACCATTTTTGGCAAATTCGGTCTCGGTCCGGTCCGGTCCTGTCTGGACCACAAACCGAAAATTTAGTCTTGTTGGACCGGACCGACCGAGACCGGACCGGACCGACCACATTCGGTCTCGGTCTCGGTCTAATTTTTTACCGGAATCGGTCTCGGTCTGGTCCGGTTTTTCTCGGTCCTGTCCGGTTTCCGCCCGATGATCAGCCCTAATTAAAACATGAAGTTAAAATGTAAGCTTTGCATAAGTTAAAGGTTGGGTGAAATCCATTTATTAGAAACGTACTTTCTTCATTTTTTTCGAATTAGGTAACAAACTATTTTAATTACCACTGTAGTCATTAAAACTTTCAAATTGGGAATATTTTCGGTAACTTTCTAGTGAACAGACTAAAATACCCTAGTGTTATTCACATAAACTTGCATCGTTAGTCCTTTATACTAACGGCCGTTAGTAAATAACTTAAAACTTGATTTTCTTACGTTTTCGTCCATTTTTATGAGTTTTCATCCGTTTTTACACGTTTCATTTACTTTTGCACGTTTTCGTCCATTTTTAAACGTTTTCATCCTTTTTTACTTGTTTTCGTACGTTTTTACCCGTTTCATCTGTTTTACATATTTTCGTTTGTTTTTGTCCGTATTTTACACGTTTCGTTCGTTTTTATATTCGTTTTCATCCGCTTCTACAAGTTTTCGTTTGTTTTTACAACTTTTCGTTCGTTGTTACACGCTTTCGTCCGTTTGTATACGTTTTCATCCGTTTTTACACCTTTTCTTTCATTTTTGCACATTTTCGTCTATTTTTACATGTTTTCGTCCATTTTTATATGTTTGATCCGTTTTTACATGTTTTCGTTCACGTTTTCATCCGTTTTCGTTTGTTTTTGCACGTTTTCACTCTTTTTACACGTTGTCCTCCATTTTTACATGTTTTCATTAGTTTTTACACGTTTTCTCTGTTTTTACCCGTTTTCGTCCGTATTTATACGTTTTCATCTATTTTTACATGATTCATTCGTTTTCGCACATTTTCGTTCGTTCTTATCCACTTTTGCACATGTAAAAACATATCAAAATATATAAAAATAGACGAAAACGTGTAAAAAAGATCAAAACGTGCAAAAGCAAATGAAAACATATAACAACAGACGAAAATGTGTAAAACGGATGAGAACGTATAAAAACGAACGAAAACGTGTAAAAATGTATGAAAACATGTAACAACAGACATAAACAAGCAAAAAAAATGAAAACGTGTAAAAACGGACGAAAACGTATAAAAACAGACGACAACGTATAAAAACAGATGAAAACGTGCAAAAACAAACGAAAATGTGTAAAACGGTCGAAAACATGTAAAAATGTATGAAAACGTGTAAAAACAAACGAAAACATATAAAACTGATGAAAACTTATAAAAAAGATAAAAACAAGTGAAAACGGATGAAAACGTGCAAAAATGAACGATAACGTGTAAAAATGGATGAAAATGTATAAAACCGATGACAACTTGTAAAAAAATAACGAAACGTGCAAAAACATGTAAACCGGATGAAAACGTAGAAAAAACGGATAAAAACGGACAAAAATGTGCAACAGTGAACTAAAACGTGTATAAACGAGCGAAACGTAAAACGGACGAAATAGAGCGAAAACGAATGAAAACATGTAAAAGCAGATGAAAACGGGTAAAATGGCCAAAATGTGTAAAGCGGATGCAAACGTAAAACGAAGCGAGCGTGTAAAAAGATGAAAACATATAAAACGGACGAAACGTAAAACGGATGAACACGTGCAAAACAAAGCGAACGTGTAAAAACGGATGAAAACGTATAAAAACTTATGAAAACGTGTAAAACGGACAAAAACTTGCAAAAACAAACGAAAACGTGTAAAACGGACAAAAACGTAAGAAAACCAAATTTTAAGTTATTTGCTAACGGTTGTTTAGTATAAAGTACTAACGATGCAAGTTTATGTGAATAATACAAGGATATTTTAGTCAGTTCACTAGAAAGTTTTAATGACTATATTGGTATGTTACTTAAGTCGAGAAAATAGAGAGATTATGTTTCTAATAAATTGACTTAACCCTTAAAGGTTATAACTAAAATGTTTAAATGCTACAAAGAAAGTTAGTGTGTCCACAAAATCAATATAACCCATATCTGCAAAGAGGACAAAAGTTAACCCATGTTTGCAAACAAATATGCAAACAACACCATTTTACAAAAAAAAAAAAAAAAAAAAAAAAAAAAAAAACTAGTTTACATTTGACTCATAAAGACACTAAATATAAACTATCATCTAAATTGACATCGAAAATTAATAAACATCACATCACAAACGCTAATTGTTCTTTTGTTAAGCCTTCGAGGTCAAAAGCATCATAGATGTCATAATCTTCGTCCTTAAGTAAACTTGCATCATTTGCATCTCCAGTAGCCATGAATTAAGCAGTCTCATCGTAAATATCCTCAACATCCCTCTCACTCTCATCCACAGCCTTTTTCACATCCGTACCAGTATTACCAACGTTTCCAGCCCTTGAAGTACCCACATTCTCAAATATCTTGTCATTTATCTTCAAAGCTTCAAAAGAATTCTTAAGAATAACCAGATTTATATCAACCGAATTCACAGATATCTGATTATTAAAACTCGAGGCCGTATTAGTATCCCCATTCTTACCCTCGCTTCCTTGCTTCTTAGACGTACCTGACCCATTAGGGATAGATACATGACGATACAAAAATGTACTCATAGGTTTAAAACACATTGACCTATCATGTTTCTTACATTTAGATTTATGATTTTGTACCACTTGGAACCCATCGTTTTGAGCAGCAACATTCTTTATATGACTTAGACCATTTTGCCTCCTCAAATCAGCTCTTAAGTTCGCACCAGATTCAGGAACCACACGTTTAGGGCATTGGCTATCATCATGACCAAACACGGAACAACTACTATGTCTGGGCAGTTTCCACTCATATTCTACCTTAACTGTACACAAATAAGAACCCGAACCCTCCACATAAGGAATAAAAATCACTATAGTATCTTTAAGTGGACGATCAGCCGTTTTGTCATCAATGCACGCGCAAAATATAATTGTGCAAGCTAGTTAACTACTAGATAAAGCTGAGGCTAGAAAGGAAAGAAAATAAATGGTAGTCGAACTCAGGATGATCGCCACTGAGGATACCTAAAAGTTTGAGCTTGATGTGAAGACACTCAAGGAATACACAAGCCTTCAGGTTAAGACTCTCAAAAGACTTCAGATGGAAAAGGAAGTGTAACACCCCAACCCGACAAGGGCAAAGATGTCACAAATACAGCTTCATATCAGAACCTTAAAATACTATACAATAGCGGAAGCCTTTACAAAACTTACAAAAGAAAATATAAATAACTTAATAATCAAAATAAATCTAAGATCCCTATTTTCAAATCTTGCTCTCAGCTCTACTCTCAACCCAGATCAGCTATCCCATAAGCTCATCTTGAATGCTAAAACCTGCCGCAGGAAAAGAAAATGCGGCTGAGCTTACAAAGCCCAGTGAACAGATATAACAGAAACGAAAACTAAACAAAATAGAAATACGAAATAAAACAAAGAAACGAATAACGAATTCACAACGGAATGAGATCAATGAATCATTGAGGATTTTGCGGAAACACAATCATACAGAAATCCGGAAGAACAAACAACAAATAAGAACAAACACATAGCATATTGATGACACAAATGAAGCACATCATAATCAACATGCAATTAATGAATCGAGCAATTTAAGTACATATAAGTCAAACGAAATACCGAAAGCTAGCGAAACAAGTACTAGAAGTAAACATGTCCTTTACACAAGTCAATTAATCTACATTTAACACACTTATCCAATATCGTAGCAGTGAACAATAGCGGTCAAGCGTGGCGATCACACATACAAATAGAAAACATGAGGAAACTATAACTAAATAAGCAAAAGACATAGCATAGCAAATAGCAAGTTATCAAGTCGATATCATAAGTTAAACCATTTCCCGGATCAAACTTTAGTATAGGCGAAATTTAAACATGGCGGATCAAACATAGCGGAATCGAACACCAACGGATAATCAAAGTTCACGAATTATCCGAACAATTATACATAATGAACTTACGAACAATCAATTATACACTAGCATAATCGTCATACGGATCAACAAGGTCACATAATGGTAAACTAACATATAATCGGATGACAACATGCGAATCACATTTAAGCATATTAATCATATCCTAGCATGGCAAGCAGAGTCACATACACATGTCAAAGCATAAACACATTCAATAAACATATAATAATTCAAGATGTAAATGGAAACATTGACAAATACGGAATCATAAATGAATATCTAACACGAAATAACGAGATCTGATTTAGTTATCTACCACGAGCCCGTAACATATCATATCGAAGTAACTTTCTTATTCGGAGGGTGACCTCGGAATACCTTATATAATATGAGGGAGACCTCGATAACAAATGGAGTAGCTAGCTCCCGAACTTGTGAAGACGCGTATTGCACACGACATCATTCACCGCACAAATCATATCGATAACGGATCGGATCTAGGATGCATCCATACCCCACGACGGATATTGGCCATATAACATAATTCGAGCTCATAACAGATAACGAGATAAGGGACGTGGCGAACATCACTCATCGCCCTAGAGTCATGTCGAGGTGCATCAACGACACGGACATGGAACCCCTATGACTAGTGAAATATTTGGCTCGGTGTCAAACTATCTTAGGTCAAACAGTTTACAAATCGGAGTTTTCATATCATAAGTTCAAATCGATGTTTCATGGTTCAATAAACGAGAGATTTCAAATAAGCAACGGATCAAACAAATCGAAAGGGTTCATATCAAATGTTGTAAATCAAAGGTTCATATCACGGTCACATATCATACGTTCATAATCGAGGTTCATAATCGGATGTTCAAATCAAGTTCATACTCAAACATAGCAAGGTTCAACAAGCGAAGTTCGGACAAGCGAGATTCACATAAATGAAGGAATCATAGCAATGGCATAGGGAATCCTAATAAGCATAAGGAAATGACAAGATAAGGAGATCATGAGAAAACCTTTACTAAAAGGTCGAATATCGTACCTTAACGCAAATGAGGAAAAGCAAATGAATGAGCGAACACGAAGATACGACGCCACGTCTTCTTCAATGAATATACACGGATTACGATTCGTATAATACTTATTAGCTCCTTTTATAAGCTTTTATGCCTTTGTAAGTGTGTTACTTATTGATATCATGTTTTATCTTTCATTTTCTTAAACTCATATTTGGACCAGACTTTAACGATTTTTATAAAATACTTACTTAGCTCAAATGAAATCAAGCAAAATCCGGGGTTCCCATATGATTTAAAAGACTCTCCAAAATTGGTGAGTTCTATCTCTATGCCAAATGGCCTATGGAAAATCACAAGTCCGGACTGCCCGTAAAGTAATCGAAAATACACCTTAAAAGTTTACACTTATTGGACTGTTTAGACACCTTGGAAAAATTCCCAAAACTCCCGAAATTCATTTATATCCTAAATGTCAATCCAGTAAAGGAGAGCTCCCAATTCATTATGGTTTGCAAATGAAAAATCAAACAATCCAACTAAATTTCAGACGTTTTCTCAGCTTTGACACTTGATCTTGTAAAAATTAAAAATACGACTTAGACAACTCCAAATTCGACCAAACCACTTGGAAAACTTAACTAAGACATAAAATAAACTTTTCCAACAAAAACCCAGAATATTACACTTATAAAATTCGATCTATAACACACGCCAATTCATCATATTATGCTGTCCAGTTTTAGGGTTCATATTAGGCCATCATAACACATGTTTAGACCATTAATTACATTTAGGGTTCCATTCCAATTAGGGTTTCGAATTTATTATGTATGATAACATTCATATTCGTTTTATATAACCATAAATGTGTGTGTGTGTCGATTGGCTAGAACAAACAAAAGGAAGACCATGAGGATACCTTTAGGCAGAATTTAACGAGACCAAAAGAGCACGAGATGAGACTCACGGATCAAAATGCAAAGACCCAAGAGCACCACGATCAAAACACCTCCAATATCTTCTTCTTCTTGACCTTGAGGCTGAATAAAATGTTAATGGAGGCTGCTAGGGTTTCGAATGGAGAGGAGATGGGATTTGATGCCGCCACTTTTGGGTGAAAGTGAATTAGGGTTTTGGTGTGCTTCAATTTTGTGGGCGTATAATGAAAAGGAGGGAGGGTACCGATTTTGATGAGCCAAGGAAAACAAAGGCCAAGCCCAAGTCCAAATTCAATCTATAACTTAGATGGGCTTTTACATTAAAGTTTATATGTGTTTTGTAATTTATGAATTTTCGGTTCATGTAATATATAAACGTGTAATATGTATAGACTTAAAGTGTCAGAAGATTTTATTTGTACATTAGGTTTGACAATCTTTTACAAGTTAGGTTAAATTTTACATTTAATGAGCTTGACGAATTTTTACATATTTTATAAATATTAAATAGAGGGCAAAATAGTCATTTAACGCGGTTACGATTTTTAGGGCTTTACAGGAAGAGACGGAGAATCAATACAACAAAACGTTGAACTATGTCAAGAGAAGGGTCATCACCAACATAACATTGATGTGCCGGTTGGTGCAAGTTTTAAATTTATAAAGGTGAATTACCAATATTACCAATAACACATACGAGCAAGTATACTCGTCCGTTATAGCAAGATTATGAAGGTAAGTCGGGATGGATTCGCGAGGATTTGAGTGAATCTAAACACAAGTTTGAATTAACGGAGTCTATCCAAAACATATAACAAAGCAAATAGATATAATGAAATTCAGATGATTAAAAACTACACTTGCTTAAACTAGTTTCATATCATAGATTAATGTGATTGTGTTAACTACTTAACATGTTGGTTATGATCATTAGTTGAAAACTAATCTATTGTTCTTACAAGTTAAACCTTCGTCAAGATTTTAGTTCATAAAAACAAGCATTAAGTTTAACCAATCAATTCAAGATCAATTCAAGTTTCATAAGTCTACATACATAAACTTAAACACAAAAACATCCACTTGTTCATCAAATTGCTTAAGAAATGGTCAATACAAAAGGTAACCGATCATAGACAAAAGGCTACAATTGATTCTCAACAACTAATCTTACGACCATTTAGATGTTTCCAACCAATCCAATTTGATAATCAAAAGCGTTTCTATTACAACCACACCTTAGTTCCTTTGTATAATCAAGAATAATGGGTAAAACAATCATCCATAGACAAAATGATTATGACTAGTTGAATAACACGAAGTTCTTTCGACCCCAACGATTACTATCAATTAGCCAAACTTGATTAACAAATGTCACTATGAAACTTTAGCACAATTGGATCTTAGAATTAACTTGAAATTGAATTAAAACATGTTAACACAATCACTAACTAATCATATGATAATCAACATCATTTAAGCAAGTGTATAAAGAAACTAGCCACTCATAGCAAACATGAACATAAACTCATAACTTTGATCATTAGAAAACATGATTAAAAGTCTTACAATGCTTGGAATAAGATTACAAATGGTGAAGTAATGATTCCCAAAGGATCGTGGTGGACTTCTTGGTGTTTTGGCCTCCAAATGTGGAACTTCTGGAACTCCAAACTTCTCTGGATTTCTAAGGACGAATTTTAAGAGCTTAAGGCTTGGTTTGATGAGTAGAGAGATTTTGTAATTGAAGTGTGTCTCATATGCTCACAATTAGCCTCTATTTATACTAATTCCAAGGCCTAGGGTGTTAAATGCTTAACTTGGCCTCCAAGGAGTAAGGAAGGACTAGAATACACCAAGAGAAAGACCTAGAATCGTTTGGATGCAAAGGGAAGCTTAGTGATGAAGATTTGGCAGCTGCGGCTTCTCCAACCGGATCGGTCATATGACCAACCGATCCGGTGGTCTTCAATAACAACAAGCCGACCGATCCGGTTGCGGGTTGCGACCGATCGGTTGGCTATGGTAAAACACTTATTCGACCAAATTCCAACCGATCCGGTTGAGGGTGTAACGGATCGGTTGGATCTTCGAGATACAAAACTTGATCTTTTCTTCACTATGTCTTGTAGAACTTGGTTCTTCAATCACTAAGGTCTTCAAAGGTCCTTGAGATTTAGATTCTTGAAAGCGGAATCTTCGATTTCTTGCATATTTCTACATTTTCCTCCATTTCCCGCACTTGGTTATAAACACTAGACAAACATCTCTAGATACGATTAAGTACTAAAATCACATAAATATAACCAAATAACGAGATATAAAAATACACATAACGCTACTAAAACATGCACAATCTGGCGTTATCAAATTCCCCCACTTAAACTTTGCTTGCCCTCAAGCAAATCTAGGAAAAACAAACATCCACTGGTACAAGATCGTGATTATGAAAGATTTGATGCAAATCAACCAAGTATAAATACGAGAGAGGATTCATCAATTATGCTTTATAAAGGTGAAATATCAAGATGTTTGACAATATCCAATGATTTTCTCGCATGATTAACATTTCAAAACACCTCACGAAAAATAACGGAATATAATTCACTCAATCACTCATTTTAGTGGAGTAACAAGATAAATCACACTCATTGCTCAGTCATGATTAGATTATTACCATAAGCTTGTACAAGAAACAAAACTCCACCGGCGTGGCGTGAGCACCAAGTAAAACATCTAAAGAGGGCTTTTATTCGGGTTATAATGATAGGCTAAGGGTTAAGGGTATGGATAAGACATGGGAATGTTTATGAAATTGGTGTTAAAATAAAAATGAAATCAAGTCTAATACCCAAGTTGCTAGCTACCAAACATTCCACGAACCAAGTAAATGATTATAGCTTTGCTTTCTTCTTTTCTACTTTCCACATCTTTCGCTTTGCCATGACAATTATTCTTGATCATAGCTCATTGGCTATTATTTCCATACTTTTTTTTTTTTTTTTTTTTTTTTTTGAACATAACATAACTCATGGCTCAATCAATCACATAGTATGTGGTACTCATAATCATTTGAACAATCTTCACTTTCGGCGACTAGCAACCAACCGTTTAGACATTGATATGGGGTAGGCTAAGGTTTAAAGTGTAAAATCTTTTGTATTTTACGGGTGAAGCAAAATGAAAAGGATGGCTCGGAAGGTGTAACTAGGGGTATCTAGTGCTAAAATGAGCACTACAAATGGGTCCATGTGGGTGGTTAACTAACCAATGAGGCTAGCTAATATATCATTAGATGTAAAATGGAAGGCCATTTGGGTTAAATCCTAAGGTGCCTCTTTATCACACGAATTCACTTATATCGCACGAATGCAATCTCACTGCTGATGCAGTAATGATTTACAAGCACAAGTTCTAGAATAAATAAAATCACCGGCACACTCATAGCAAAAGATCTAAGCATAAAAGATGTATGCTAATAAGAAATAGGCTCAAATCCTCACAATTTAGTGGAAAGGGTATAATATGTGTTAGCAAATGTTTATCGATCCCAGAATGGATTGCAATAGTAATCGGAACACATCTTGAAATTTCAAATATTACCAATTTTACCAGTGGAATGATCCAGTTATTCTAATAGATAATCCTAAAAGTGTGAAAACAACTAGATCACAAGGGCAAACAAAATTTTAAATTTAAGCATGAAAACTCTAATTTTTCCTATTCACCCCCACACTTAAGTTAGACATTGTCCTCAATGAAAAACGAACTTCAAAGTATAGAAATAGGGAAAATAGAGATGAAACCAGATATGTCAACGAGTTTATCGACTTAAAATTTCTTCTTCATTCTGGCGTCCTTTGGAGAAATCATCACTGCACACAATCTTATAAACAAACAAAAGGTTTTATTAAAGGATGGCACCCCACACTTAAGTTCAACCAAAGGTTTAAAACTTTGGGAGTGACCCAGAAAATCAAATCTGAAACACACGGGTTGCCTCCCAGAAGCGCTTGTTTTATTATCGAGTCATCGGCTGACTCGAGTCTTCCCAATTTATTTAGGTTGCAAGGCAGCTTTGAACATTTTGTAAAGTTCGGGGATGTACATGAATTCTTCACGGTAGCTTCAATATCGTCCCAGACGAACTCGTGATTGGTTTCCATGGAGCAGTTTGTGGGATTCTTCCGGAAATGGTGCTACAAAGGTGATAGTTTAATTCATTCTCATGGTGTCTCAGGACAACATCATAGCTGAAACTTCATTCGTTTGCTCCTTGTCGTAGTATAACTTGATTCGGTGTCCATTAACAATGAAACTTCCACCTTGTTTGTCATAGAGTTCGACATACCGGATGGATATCCATGTTTAACGACATATGGTCCAAACCATTTTGGTTGTAACTTAGGAGCTTTGAATTTGAATTTCATGTTAAAAGCGAACTTTATCTCGGCTTTGAATTCTTTTTGAATTCGTAGCTTTTATCATGATAAGCTTTTGTTACGGCTTTATCGGTTTGGAGTTTTCATAAGCTTGGAGTCTTAATTCATCGAGTTCGTGCAATTGCGAAATCTTTTCTCTCCGGCTATTTTGAGATCGGTGTTACAATGTCGGCGCCCAATAAGCACGATGTTCAACTTGAGCGGCAAATGACAAGTCTTCCCATACAAGAGTCATGAGGAGTTGTGCCAATTGGTGTTTTATAAGCCGTCGAAATGCCCCGAGCATCGTCAAGTTTTCTTGCCCATAATGAAGGATTGTCTTTTCTGTTTTTTCGGTATTCTTTTGAGAGCTCTGTTGGTATTTTCGACTTGACCTTTGGTTTGTGGATGATAAGCGATCGCAAATCGATGATGAACTCCATATCTTTTCATGGTTTTCTCCATTTGTTGATTGCGAAATGAGTTCCTCGATCGCTTATGAGTGCTTTGGGAATTCCATAACGAGCGAAAAGCTTTTGAGAAAATTAACGACGACACGAGCATCGTTTGTTGGTAAAGCTTGACACGCCCATTTGGACACGTAGTCTATAGCGAGAATGTATTGAATTTGTGGGATTTAGGGAAAGGTCCCATGAAATCTATTCCCCAAATATCGAATATTTCACACACTTGAATGCTTGTTAATGGCATTTCATCCCTTCGAGAGAGATTGGTGGTTCTTTGACAAGCGTCACGAGTTTTGAACAAGTGTATGTGCTTCTTTGAATATTGTTGGCCAATAGAATCCGACATCAAAAACTTTCTTAGGCTGTGGTGGAAGGACCATAATGTCCCCAGTTGGGCCATGGTGACATTCGTCAAGAATTTTCGAGTTTGGAACCAAAATACATCTTGGATCATCCCATCGGGACACATTTTGAAAAGATATGGTTCTTCCCAAAAGTAGTATTTGAGTTCGAAAAGAATTTGCTTCTTTGAGCATGAGTTAGTCCTTTTACGAGAATTCCTCCGTGAGGTAGTTTGCAAAGTCGACAAACCAAGGATCGTCATTTCCGTCGATGGTCATGAGAGTTTCATCGGAAAATAATCATCGATTTCTTCTTCTTTCAACTCCTCAAGATTAGGATTTTCGAGGCGGGATAAGTGATCGTGACAAGATTCTCTGCTCCTTTCTTATCTTTGATTTCGATGTCAAATTCTTGGAGTAGCAAAATCCATCGAATAAGGCGTGGTTTAGCGTCTTGCTTGGTGAAACAGATACTTGAGTCTTTGAATGATCGGTAAAAGCATTTGTTTTGAGAGCACAAGATATGATCTGAATTTGTCAAATGCAAAAGCGATGGCCGATAATTCTTTTCGGTGACGGTATAATTTTCTTTGGGCACTATTCGGTGTCTTGCTAGCAAAATATATAGGCGAAAGTGTTTTCCTTCGCGTTGACCTAAAGGCGGCTCCAACGACAAAATCGCTTGCGTCGCACATAAGTTCGAAGGGTAGTGACCAATTAGGTGAGACCATGATCGGAGCACTAGTAAGTTGAGATTTCGGTGTTTGAAAGCTTTTATGCAATCGACATCGAAGTCAAAGATAGATTCTTTCTCAAGAAGTTTTGTCATCGGACGAGATATTTTGGAAAAATCTTTGATGAATCGGTAAAACCGGCATGTCCTAAAAACTCCTAACGGCTTTGGCGTTGGTTGGTGGTGGAAGTTTTGAGATGACATCGACCTTTGCTTTGTCGACTTCCATTCCGGCACTAGAGATTTTGTGGCCAAGCACAATTCCTTGGTTACCATAAAGTGGCATTTCTCGATTGAGAACAAGATGTGCGACCGCATCTTTCGAGCATTTTATCGAGATTAGAAAGACAAGCTTGAATGAATCTCAAAGGCGAAAAATCATCCATGAAAACTTCCATGGAGGTTTCTAGCATGTCTTGGAATATGGCGATCATACACCTCACGAAAAGTCGCGGGTGCATTGCAAAGACCAAAAGGCATACGCCGATATCGTAGGTTCAAAAGGACAAGTAAAGGTGGTCTTTTCTTGATCGTTAGGATCGATGGGAATTTGGAAATATCACGAAAATCCGTCGAGGAAACAAAAGAATTTATTCCTGCTAGTCTTTCAAGCATTTGATCCATGAATGGGGGCGGAAAGTGATCCTTTACGGTGGCTTTGTTTAACTTACGATAGTCAATACAAGCGCGCCAACCGGTGGTGATTCTAGTTGGAACTAGTTCATTTCGCTCATTAGTTACAACCGTCATTCCTCCTTTCTTGGGAACACGATGAGCAGGGCTTACCCAAGGCTATCCTCAATTGGGTAAATGATTCCGACATCGAGAAGTTTAATGATTTCCTTTTAACAACTTCTTTCATGTTGGGATTGAGTCGGCGTTGACGTTCTACCACAGGTTTAATCCCTTCTTCAAAATTGATTTTGTGTTTGCAAAATTAGGACTAATTCACGGGATATCGGATGTTTTCCAAGCAAAAGCTTGTTTGTGATTTTGAGCACGAAACTAAACTTTCTTTCTCATTATCCTCGAGCAATGAAGATATGACTCTTTGGAAGAAGTGAGTTCTCCTCCGGATAAGCATATTCAAGATGATTTGGGAGAGGTTTGAGTTCGAGATCCGTGGGTGGTTCTTCGATAGAGGATTTTATTCGCATCTTGTCATTGAAAGTGATTTCCTCAAAATTTTCTTCCTCTTCCTCCATTTCTTCTTCTTACGAGTTATCTCCTTGAATTCTACTTTCATGAAATCATCAAATTCTTTGTCAAAATCTGTTTCATTGATTTTTTGAAGTAGTCATGAATGGATCGGATTAGATTCGATAATGCATCTAATTCCTCATCGGTGACTTCATCAATAACATCGACGTTAAAACAAGTGTCATCACTTTGGAATGTGGGTAGCGCATTGCTTTATCGATAAGAAAAGTGATTCGATCTTCCCAACTCAAGGTTGAGTTCTTTTCCTTTCACTTTGATGATTGCATCGGTATTTAGGAAAGGTCTTCCTAGAATGAGTGGGACTTTACTATCTTCTTCCATTTCCAAGATTACAAAGTCCACGGGAAAAATGAATTTACCGACTTGAACAAGCATATTCTCGTGATTCCACGGGATATTGATAGGAATGATTTGCCAATCGGATGCTCATTTTGTTGGTTTGTTTGTTGTTGCACAACTTGGAATAGAGTGAATAAGGCATCAAATTGATACTTGCGCCAAGATCGGCTAAAGCATCACATTTAACGTTATTCGAAAGTACATGGAATAAGAAAGCTCCGGGATCTCCGAGCTTTGGTGGAATTTTGTTTTGAACTATAGTGAGCATTCTTCGTTAAGAAAAGTTCTTGATATTTGCTCAAGCTTGCTTTTGTTATTAAGTTCTTTCAAAATTTCCGTAATTGGGCATTCGGCTATAACATCAACGAGAGGAACATTGAGTCTAACCTCTTTGATTATTTCGATAAACTTCTTATAACGCTCTTCCATCTTCTCTTTCTTTAGGCGTTGAGGATAAGGAATTTTTGGTGTATCGCCTTGCGGATGGAATGTCTTTCTTTTGGTGGTTTGAGTTGTGTTTGGTTCTTCGTTTTCATCCTCACTATCAATGGTGGCAGGAGCATTAGGATTAGGTGGTGGATCGTCGAGAGACCACTTCTTGTAAACGACATTGATATGTTCATTTCTTGTTTGGGGTGGGATGATGCGTCTTATCATTTGATGGTTTTGGATTGGATTGAGTGTTACTTGGCAATGAACCGGATGGTCTAGAGGAATGTTGGTCGAGAAAGTGCGCAAGCTTGTTTTCAAGATCTTGGATAGATGCTTGATGATTTTTACATCCTTGCTCAACTTTGGCTTTGAGATTGAAAAATTGATTTTGATAAAATCATTTGCGGATTTTGACCGACCACGAATTCTCTCATGGTTTTGAATTCGGTTTCTTACATCTTTTGTCGAATTTTGGTGTGGTGGATCGTCGGTTCGTGGTTGAGAATCACGGTTGTCATCCCTTGGTCGGCGATCTTGCCAATTTCGAATTTCGACCGTAATAATACTACGATATCCTCCTCCACGGTATCCTCCTTGGCGTAATTTGCTTCTCCTTCTTCGGTCCACCCATAGGTTTATCGTCGCTTTTCGGACGATGGGTGATTTCCTCCACAATTGTTGCATCCGTCTCGCATTTCCTTCATTTCATCTTTGATATCTTTGTCTTTGCGAGTCGATTTTTGAGGTTAACGCTTCCATCTTCTCCATGAGTTTTGAGGTATCGGTGTTTTCGACAAAAGCAACGGTTTTCGGAGAGGTTTGGTTTTGGAATCTTTGGACCAATCAAGTTTGAGAAGTACTCGATCTTGAGCAATTGATGTGCATCATTGGGAGTCTTATAGAAAAATTCCTCCGACATCAAGGATGCCTTGAGAGATTTCATCTAGTCCATGGTAAAGATTTGGATAATGGTTCCTTTTGATAATCCATGTCCATGACAACTCTGAAGCAAATCTTTCATTGAAGCCAAGCTTGACAAGTGATTCGTTTGGGTTTTGGTTGAAAGCGAATTTCTCCCATTGTCGATCAAACATGGCGGTGGAAAGAATCGGCTCACAAAAGCTTGCCTCATCTCCTCCCAGTATTGATGATTCCGGGGTTAATTCATTGTACCATACTTTAGCATCTCCCGGTGATGATGGGAAAAGTTTGAGTTTGATGGCATTGACATCGGTGTCGCCATAACGAAACATGCCGCAAATTTCGATGAATTGACAATGTGCTTATGCGGATCGGCCAGCATACGACCATCGAATTGTCGGTCTTTGATCATAGAAAGGTGATGTCCCTTCACGGTGAAGTTGTCACCAAGGTTAATAGCAACAATAGCACTTTCGGGGTTGGTGCTACGGTTGATTGGTTCCCCATGGGTTGATCGTCCGCCATGGGAAAAGGTAAATTGGTGAAAGGATTGTAAACAACTTTGGCTTCAATGAGGTTATCAAATGGTGGGTTTGGTACTCTTGGTACACGATTTTCCAATGGTATGAAACGTGTTCTCCTTCTTCTTGAATCAATCGTTCGGGATTGGTAAGAGGTGTAATTGGTTCTATTCCATTGCTCGAGTGTTCATACAATGTCCTAGAGAATCCGGGCAATATCTAAACACACGGACAAACAACGAAAATGGTTTCTATGGAGCAGAGAAGGTAACGGATCGGTTGCGGGATGCGACCGATCGGTTAGACCGATTGATTGATGGTTAAAATTGTAACCGATTCGGTTGAGGGCAACGGATCCGGTTAAGGTTTCGAGAAAAATTATTTTTTTTTTTTTGGTTGAATCTTTGGGAAATTCAAAAACTTGTTGAAACACAATCAAATCCGGCGTGCGCGTAAAAACTTGATGTGCCGGTTGGTGCAAGTTTTAAATTTATAAAGGTGAATTACCAATATTACCAATAACACATACGAGCAAGTATACTCGTCCGTTATAGCAAGATTATGAAGGTAAGTCGGGATCGTTCGCGAGGATTTGAGTGAATCTAAACACAAGTTTGAATTAACGAGTCTATCAAAACATATAACAAAGCAAATAGATATAATGAAATTGGATGATTAAAAACTACACTTGCTTAAACTAGTTTCATATCATAGATTAATGTGATTGTGTTAACTACTTAACATGTTGGTTATGATCATTAGTTTGAAAACTAATCTATTGTTCTTACAAGTTAAACCTTCGTCAAGATTTTAGTTCATAAAAACAAGCATTAAGTTTAACCAATCAATTCAAGATCAATTCAAGTTTCATAAGTCTACATACATAAACTTAAACACAAAAACATCCACTTGTTCATCAAATTGCTTAAGAAATGGTCAATACAAAAGGTAACCGATCATAGACAAAAGGCTACAATTGATTCTCAACAACTAATCTTACGACCATTTAGATGTTTCCAACCAATCCAATTTGATAATCAAAAGCGTTTCTATTACAACCACACCTTAGTTCCTTTGTATAATCAAGAATAATGGGTAAAACAATCATCCATAGACAAAATGATTATGACTAGTTGAATAACACGAAGTTCTTTCGACCCCAACGATTACTATCAATTAGCCAAACTTGATTAACAAATGTCACTATGAAACTTTAGCACAATTGGATCTTAGAATTAACTTGAAATTGAATTAAAACATGTTAACACAATCACTAACTAATCATATGATAATCAACATCATTTAAGCAAGTGTATAAAGAAACTAGCCACTCATAGCAAACATGAACATAAACTCATAACTTTGATCATTAGAAAACATGATTAAAAGTCTTACAATGCTTGGAATAAGATTACAAATGGTGAAGTAATGATTCCCAAAGGATCGTGGTGGACTTCTTGGTGTTTTGGCCTCCAAATGTGGAACTTACGGAACTCCAAACTTCTCGGATTTCTAAGGACGAATTTTAAGAGCTTAAGGCTTGGTTTGATGAGTAGAGATTTGTAATTGAAGTGTGTCTCATATGCTCACAATTAGCCTCTATTTATACTAATTCCAAGGCCTAGGGTGTTAAATGCTTAACTTGGCCTCCAAGGAGTAAGGAAGGGACTAGAATACACCAAGAGAAAGACCTAGAATCGTTTGGATGCAAAGGGAAGCTTAGTGATGAAGATTTGGCAAGCTGCGGCTTCTCCAACCGGATCGGTCATATGACCAACCGATCCGGTGGTCTTCAATAACAACAAGCCGACCGATCCGGTTGCGGGTTGCGACCGATCGGTTGGCTATGGTAAAACACTTATTCGACCAAATTCCAACCGATCCGGTTGAGGTGTAACGGATCGGTTGGATCTTCGAGATACAAAACTTGATCTTTATCTTCACTATGTCTTGTAGAACTTGGTTCTTCAATCACTAAGGTCTTCAAAGGTCCTTGAGATTTAGATTCTTGAAGCGGGAATCTTGATTTTTTGCATATTTCTACATTTTCCTCCATTTCCACGCACTTGGTTATAAACACTAGACAAACATCTCTAGATACGATTAAGTACTAAAATCATAAATATAACCAAATATGAGATATAAAAATACACATAACGCTACTAAAACATGCACAATCGGCGTTATCACCGCCTATAAATAGGTCATAGTAAAGTAGGAAAATGCATATCTTATATAAAAAGTTTGAACACTTTCAAGAGCTCATTTTTCTTCTCCAATTAGAACTAAGTCCTAGAGTTAAACTCTATTCGTTAGCATAGTTCTTACTTAAACACTTAGCTTTGGTTTCATGTTTAAGTTTAGATAGAAATTCACAAACATACATTGTCATTCAATCCCAAGTGTTGTTCTGAAAACACTTGGGCATAATTCTTTGTGAAATATTGAATAAAAATTAAACGTTGAAAAACTTGTGTCTTTACTTAAACATATTTTATTTACTTTACAAGTTTATTCATTACATCATTATTAAGCATGAAACTAGGTTAGGTTAACTTTGTAGTTAAACTAACCTAGTAAAAGGGCCCAACATAATCCTTTAACATTATCGTTCTAAATTTGCCACATTTTGGCAAATATTGTGTAAATGCCACGTATTATTTCCAAAAAAAGTCTACCTTTAATACAAGTGTTAGCCAGGTTACATCAAGCAAGATTTAGACTATGACAACCACATGGAGTATAAAACGCTTTGGGATTTATATCTAAAATCCTTTTGTATAGTTCTTGATGTTTCCCTTTCATATTTGATCCATTGCCATGACCTTCACCACGCACATTATCAATATGAAGTTCAAAAGACTTCAATTCATCTTGTTTAATAACAAAAAGTCTTTTCCCCGTGGTTTCATCAACATTCAAAAGTCCAAACAATGATTCTTCAATGGTAACACATGTTGAAGAGACATTTACATTACTCGATATCATAGAGAAATACTATGCTTGCTTTACTTTCTTAATATCTTCTGATTTAATTTCACGAGCAAGCAATATTATTAACTCATTTTCGATTGTGTGACCAAGTTAATTTACAAGCATGTCATTTCTCGCAATACACTGCACATGCTCTTTGATAATAGGGTCAAATTCTTACAACATTTCTATCAAGCCCATAAAGTTCCCATTGCTTTTTATATACAACTTCTCATTTGTTCCACGAAATGCTAACTTGTGTTTAACAAGATAATTCACAACTGAGATAATTTCACAACTAAAAATCAAAAGCTTAAAGTTATAAAGTAAACTGAGTAACTAACAACTAATCAGCTACTTAACTATATAATAAACTTATGCGATTACCAAACATTTATCCTTTATGATAACTAAATTAGTGTTAGGAATTAGAAATTCCAGGTATTAAAGAGTCGGTCACCTCAAGTATATGTACTTATTAGAAAGCTCGTAGTCGTAGCTATTTTAAGTTAAGTAGTATTTAGTTAAGTAACACCGTGGAGGACAGACAGTCTTTACCCACTGTATGCACGATCCGGCCCGATGTGTGGCGATTTATGTAAGACTATAAATACTCTCTACCTTCCAAGGTAGAGTTGGAGCTCATAATAAAATTTTCTTTCTCTCACTAAAGTTCCCTAAACCTCTAACTTTCTCTCTAGAATTCCACTTATTAAGCCAACTTGTTGTTATGGTTTGATGTGTATGTGAAAACTAATATCTAACAATTGGTATCAAAAGCCATGGTTAGATCATATCTTGCACATCTTTGGTTTCTAGTGGTTTTAGGTGGTTTTGAGTTTCAAAAAGTTTAGTGGTTTATGCATCATTTGGTTGATTTCTTGTGTTAAAGTTTGGATTTTGCTAGTACTTTTATGTTTAGAATCATCACAAGTGTTTAGGTTTTCATTTGGTAGCTGAATCATCTTGGTAGGGTTGTTTTGGATTGAAAAGTGATGTTTATGTGGTTTTCTTGCTAGCGACTTGACATTCGGACTTATTTCTTCGTAGCGACTTGCTTCACAATTTTGTAGCGAGTTACAGTTTTGGAGCTAGCGACTTAGACCTAGCGATTAACGGACAAGTAGTGGACTCTCCACTACGGGTAGCGACAGTGCGTAGTGAGTTGCTCTTTAGCGACTTGAATCTTTAGCGACTTGAGTAGCGGTGCGCCAAAATTTTGCTAGCGACTTGAGGCTTAGCGAGTTACTATAGCGACTTGCATTTGTCTAGCGACTTGGGACTTTAGCGACTTGGGGTGTAGCGAATTAGGTGGTAGCGACTTGGTGCACTATCTTCTAGCGACTTGGGTGATTGTTTGCGGTTTTCTCTTGATTTAGTAAAATCCGTGAAAGAATCTATTTCTCGGTTTAATCATAGAGTTATAAAATCCGTACTATCATTAACATGTCTACCAACGTTCCTACTATCATCTCCTTTGTTGCCGAGGATGTTCAGCGGTGGCTCGGATACTCGTCCACCCATGCTTGACAGGCCGACTACGATTACGGGGCTCAGCGAATCGATTATGCTTGCCTTGGAAAAGAAAATGGTGTCAACATTCTCAAATCCATTGATGAAGGACCGTGTCGAGTTGAGGCGACTAGAGATATACTTGATACTAATGAAGATGGAACTCTATTTACGGAATGGACGGACCTAAAATGTATGATGAGCTTGATGATAAGGAGAAAAGAGATTCGATGCGGATATCGGGGCTTAACATTGTTCTTCAAGGTCTTCTAAAGACATCTACAAGGCGATCAATCACAACACCGATGCAAAAGCGGTTTGGGATAATGTCAAGATGCTTCTCTCGGGTTGAATTAACTATGGAAGGCAGAGAATCACAACTCTATGGCCAATTTGAACACTTCAAGATGAAGCGGATGAGAGTGTCTATGAGTACTATGTGAGATTTCATAAGTTGGTGAATGACATGAGGAACATCGAATGACTATGCCTAACATTAATTTGAACTCAAAATTTGTAAACAACATGAATCCCGAATGGCATAAGTTTGTCACCTCTGTGAAGCTCACTAAAGGTTGAAGAATACAAACTATGAGCAACTCTATGCCTTCCTCCTTGAGAATGAGAGACATGCTATGTTTGAAAAATTGGTTCTCAATCGGTTCAAAACCAACCCGGGGAGAGACAAGCTCGTCTAATGACTCAGCGCCTTCTACTCGAACATCAGAATCACAACCAAAGCTTCACAAGTCATACCCTTGGGTAATGGTAATCACAAACTCATTCACGACCCTATGTTCAAACAAGGCGATCTTTGATGCACACGTGGGTAACTTCATTAATCAACTAGCTCTTGATTAGTCAAAACATGAATTCTCTCCCCTGAACCAACAACAACCTCGAGCGACATCTAACCCGCGCAATCAAGCTACTATTAAAGATGGAAGGATCGTGGTGCAACCGATTCGGGAAAAACGATATGATGGGGAAGAGGTGGAGTGGTAGAGGTTATGTTGGTAACGGAATCGAGGAAGGAATGGTAACCAAGGTCAAGCTAAGCCGATCAAATGTTATAAGCGTGGTGGTGAAGGACACATTGCAAGCGCACATCTCAAAGCGTCCACGAATCTTGATTACGAGATAAGATCTTGCTTGTACAAGCTCGGGACAATGGTCTTGCTTTGGATGAAGAGGAATTCTTTGTTTCTAGGCGAGGGCAATGCCAAGACCTATGATGCGGATGTGGATGAGCGACCTATTCATGAGATAGGTCACAATCATCGAGAATGCCTTTCAAGTCGTTGATTGTGATGCATCGACTCGATGTGGATGATGGACCTACTGGCACACAATTTTATGGCCGACATTTCTCAATGGTTTCTCCCAGGTCTCTTCTTCACCATGGTGGCCCATCAAAGACAAACTCATCTCGAGGTACTAAAACTATCGATGATCTTTGATGTGCAGCGGATGCATGACAAAGTACAATCAAGCTGAAACTATTGAATCAAATGTTGAAAATATGGGTAATATCGATATTTTCCCATATGATCAATCGTGAAACAAAGTGAAAGTGAAGTTGTACCAAGTGATGCATCTTCTGCGTCAACAATGACTATGTTTTGATGAATACACGACATGTGCCCACGATAATTCAGTAATTTACGAACTAAATGCCTATAAAGAGCGTGTTGCTATTTATGAACAACGTGCAAAATTTGAGTTGACCACTCGTGAGCGGGAAATGGATGACCAAGTGCGTCGGTCATTAGAAAAAGTAATTTTAGAAGAAGTATTGAAACAAGAATTAAATTCCTTACAAGAAAAGCTTTCTAAGGCGCTAAGCAAAAACAAGAACTCAAGAAAATGTGAAAATGCTTAGCAAGAATTTAATGCAAAGGAATCAAAACTCTTGAAAGATTTTCTAATCGAAAACTTTGAAAACAAACTTGAAAACAAGTTGTACATACAAGGAACACCATTGATTGCTCACATGATCACTAAGCACGGGGTCTTAGCGATAAGCATAGCATTCCCTTGTTAAGGAACCAAATCGAGAGGTCATTAAAGGGCTAGAAATGCTCATAAGGTTCTTTATGATGGCAATGAAATCCTTAAACCTAGGCGAAACCTAGTTGCGTTGAGTGCCTTTGAGGAAGATAAGAAATCGGATGAAGTCACTAGGGAAAAGATGAACAAAAATTAGATGATCCTAAATGCAATGAGAAAAAATAATTATCACTCCCCATGACTACAAGAAGGAAAAGCTGGATTTCCTTGAACATGTTTAAGCCTCGGACATTGTTGACTCCAGAACAAGTTTTACGGAAAATGGATTTAGATAAGCGAAGTGAAAATATTGTTGAAACAAACCCTCCCTTATGGAAAATGCCTAGAAGCATTGTGTATCCTCTAATACACCAATGCATCTTTGATGAGTGTCTAAATACTCATCATTTTTGTACCATTTGAGCGCAAAACATCGAAAACACTTTGAAATGCATCAAAATGATAAAATATCACAAATAAGTGTTTTATGTGTTTTAAATGCAAAATATCAAAATATGGTGAAAAAGCGTATAAAGTTTGCATAATTAGCGGTTTAGTCCCCCAGTTTCAAAGTTGTCAAAAGCAGTCCACAGTAAAACAAAATAAAGAAAAATGTTATTCAAGGTCCCTGAATTATTCTAACTTGTCAAAAATGGTCCTTGAATAAATCTTTTGTTAAATGGCAGAAAAGGCCCCTGAACTTTCATAAAATGTCAACTTTGGTCCCTGGAAAATTGAAAATGTCAAAACTGGTCCCTGTACTATTGGAACTTCTCAATATTGGTCCCTTGTAACAACTTTGGAGAAATTACAGTCTTGGTCCCTCTAGTTTGGCATAATTACAGTTTTGGTCCTTATCATTTATACTAAAACCAAGCCCTTGTCAAAATCCTTTTAACCCCCTGTCACTTATGCATTTTGGACCCCTGTCTTTCCCTGTTTTTGACCCCCTGGTCAAACCCAAGTCAAACCAGTCAAACTACCCTTTCCTCCCATATGGTTTTCTTCGACACTGCCGCTCTGCAACTCCTTCTCCCGACACCTCTCACCCTCATCATCACCCTACAAATCCACCCCCTAGTTGCGGTCTAAAAAGCCCCCTTGTCAAATTACACCTTTCCGCCAAAATGATAAAAGGGCCTAGATTGCTCAAAACTCTCCCATTGGCTCTCAAATGAGGTGGGATGTGCTCAGAAACACGTGGCAAGACCTCTTGGGTATAAAAGAAGCAAGAAGAAAGGGAGTGAAGCAAGTAGTTAGTTTTAATTTTCCTTGTATGTCGTATTTCCTTTAAAATGTTTTAAGTAGCTTTAAAATTGTAATTTCAAGTTTAATGATATCAAACTCAAGTATTTCATTGTACTTCAACTGTTATCAAGCATCAATTCAAGTTTGAGTTTAAAATTCATGTTTCATGTCTACTGTTTCAATTTTCAATTTTAAAATCTGATCTTAAAGCTTCTTATAGCTTATATTAAAGTCAAAACCAACTTATTCAAGCTTAATATAGCTTATTGTAAACTTTGAAGTCGAGTTTAAGCATATTGGGTGTATGGTCAACAAAAGTCAACAGGAAGGAATTTTGGTTAAGCAGGCATTGAAATGGAATGGGTTGATCGATTACTTGGTATTGGGTTGGATATAGCTTAGTGTAGTGGTCTTGGGGTTTGGTTGTAGCTGCGTACCATTTGGATACATGTGAGTGAAATCTCATTTTCATCTCAATATCTGTTTACAAGTTTGTGTGTACTTGTATTTGTAGTCATAGATAAGCTTAAACATGTTTAATTAGTTGTATTTAAGTCATTTAAACTCATTTTGATTATGCGCTCAAGTTTGATCGGTGTTTAGCTCATTTATAGTTCAAATCAATTTGTTAAAGTAGTGTTTGGATTTGGTACTTAAAGCGTGCTATAGGTTTATCGATTGCTTGGTATCTGTTGTCTCATGCTTGTGTATCTGTTTTATGCTTATTATAGTCTTTAACTTGTGCTGCAAAGCTCAAAGTCAAAATTTCATCCTATCATCTTAAAGCTATTGCAGTTGTTGTGGATTTGAACAAGCAAAAGCTTGTTTGTGTTCAAATGTTAATAGAATAGCTTAATATAACTTTATTTCATCATAATATATCATCATCGATCCACAAATCAATTGCAAAGTTCATAGAAGTCAAACCTTTCAAATCTTTCAAAAAGTCAGCGAAAACTCGGTTTAGCAACCGAGTTGATTTGTCTTGAGTTCATTTGGACCAATTTCAATAAAACTTGTGGTTTTGAAAAGCTCTCTTGGTCTAGTTTATTATTGTGAATTTTGTGTATTTTGAGAATTTTCTATAAGCTCTAAAATGTCTTGGCAACATGGGCGAAAGTGCCACATGCCTGAGGGCCCGAGGTCTGCATGTATTGTGCGGTTTGCATACCTGCACATAGATCACTAGAGCTTCTCTTGGTACATTCTTTGGTCTAGACATAGCCACCTGGTCTTGTGTAGGTTCAGTTGTTGGTTCTCAATTTCGACTTATCTGTACTTATTTTCTAGTCAAGTAGTACCCAAAGCGATTTAGACATATGCTCAAAACCTCAAATCTTGGTAGCTTGCAATCCAGAGGTTAAGACTTGTTGTTTTAGTTGCATTTGGGTACATAGAGCTTATTTAAGCTTCTGTGATCGATGGGTGGTCTTGGGTTTCATTTGGCTTATTTAAGTCTTATTTATAAGCATTTGCACATCGATTTCAATTTCCTCCACATAAGCCCTGTTTTCCATTTTCCTAGATTGATTATATTATTTTAAGCTTAACTTGAATTTTTCATATTTTTCCTGTCTGTTTGCTATTTTTTAATTTAAATTAGTTTTAAGCATTTTTAATTAGCATTTAATACAATTAATTAAGAAAAGGTTCAAAAATAATTTTCATTTTCTTAAGTTAAGATAAATATAAAAGACAAAAAATATTTTCTAGATTTTCTTAGTTAAATTTGTAATTTTTAGTAATTTAATTAGTTTTAAATAGTTTAAAATTCATAGAAAATAGAAAAATAATCAGAAAAATACAAAAATAGTTTTGAAAATTCTATTTTGTTATTTTAGATTTTTCCAAGTCATAATTTTATTTTTCTAGCTTTATTTCATAATTTCTTGCATTTTAGGCTATTATTAAATAAGTAAAAATAGTTTTTAATTAATAATAATTAATTAAATAGTTATAAAAATAATTTTCTTTTTCTAATAATTTTCTTTTATCATTAGGTTTGTAAAATGTCATTTCATATTTTTAGGATTTATCTTGCTTTAGTTTCACATTTTTCTTTTGTGCGTCGCGTAGTTTTAATTTTAAGTTTTATAAAAGATAAAAACAAAAACATCATTTTGCAAATAGTGATAGCGTTTATTTAATATTTTTATCTTTTTAATTTCCTTTAATTTGCATTTAAGCCCCTGTGGTTTATGTACTTTCTCTTTAGGTATAGATAAATCGCAATCCTTTCCGTTCGAATCTCTCGATCACTAAACATTTGACTATTCTCGCACATTTCGTTGGGACTTAACGACTGGGAAACACTTTACTCTCGATCTTCATTGCATTTGTGCTTAAACTGTTTTAAGTTTGTTACGGTCGACCATTCGCGAGTGGCGGCGAGTGAGTGATAAAACAGCGGTTTGTACGGATCAAAGCAAGCGCCATTGCCGGGGGCGATGCTAATAGTCTTCGTTTAGCAGATTAGTGATTTGAATATTCAATCCTTGTTTATACCATCTATATGTTTATATTTTCTTATATAAATCAAAAACCCAAAAGATTTTCATTCTTTGTTTCTACATCATGTTATTCAAAATACCAAAAATATTCCTCTTTACCCTCTTACCCTTTTGATTCTTCATTTCTTACCCTCTGTAAACCTTTGATTCTTTCTATGTCTTATCCTCACCCTCTTGGATGTCAATGGTGCGGTGGTCCTTATAATGGTGGCAATTGCCCCGGTTGTAGCATGGTGGAATCGGAAGCAGGGTGCATCATAACCGGGATCCTATTCCTACCATAACACTGGCGATTTATTCCATCGGCTACCACCTTGTGATACTCGGTAGGTTTCTTGTTGTAGTCTTGTGGTGGTTCACCTCGATTACGATTGTCAATCGGGAAACACGCTTGTCTATGGCGGGTTCACGATAACAATTATGACTACCACACATATGACTCGCGGCCGCATCAGTTTCTTGTTGTGAGTATTGTGGAGGTCCTCGCTCTAGCTCGATTGTCAAACAAGGAATCCATTTCCTTGTAACAATTCGACTCTTAGCATCATAACCAACCTCCACGTACCAAGTGAATCGAGGCACCACCTCGGCTGAGCAGCTTCCTCAAAATCTTCTACTTGATCTTTTGGATTTAGTGAAAGATTTGAAGGAATGTAAACATCCCAAGATAATCAAATGAAAAATCCATGGAAGTTTTGTTAGGTGAAGAGCGGATTGCTAAATTAGATTCCCAGTTGCCTTTGAAAAATCTATTAAGGAATCAATTGCAAAAGAAAAAGACCAAATCTAGCTCTCGATTCCGTTTCATTCACGATGGCGATGATGATGAAGTTACCCTTGATATTAGTCGACTTTATGCGGGTTCATCAAGTTCATCGGTTGAAATTCCTTCCATGAAAATCGGGGAGAAAAGACTATGATGGAATTACTAGCGGAAGAACAAATGGAAAGTATAAAACATATGTATGCTAGTCCTTCTAAACTCCTCGATCATTGTTATCACACCTAATATTCCCTCACTCTTTGAACATGGGGGCGAGCATCACGACCTTGTTCACGAAAGGAATCGGACAATTCATAAAGTCTAGTGTTGAGAACCTTGTCCCGATCCGAGAGAGTCACGAAACTTTTGACCATATGTGTGATATCCTTTTCCTCTTGAGTGTTCAAAAGATCATTTGATACCTTCTCCGATCTTAGCGGCGATTGTACTTCTTATGGAACATCGGTATGTTGAGGCATCACTCGCGATCGATCCTCTTCTTGAGAGTTCACCGATGAACTCGCTCACATCGATCCACTTTCACGAAGTAGCGATGATCTCTTTGATTCGAGCCGATCTTGGAGAAACTAAAAATCTCTATATAATGATCATCCATTCATTTCTTGTCCCATTTCGACTCTTCCATTCCTTCTCTCACTCCAAATGAGGAAGATGACAACTTTGGAAGGAGGTCGATGCTTTTCTTAGTGATGAGTCAATTCAACGAGGATTGACAATACTTACTATGATTAGGAGGAGACATCCTTTTCTTGAAAATATGTTGATTGAAGAACCGTTTCAGCTCTCCTCCGGAAATTTTGTTGCCAATCACCATACAAGCTTCAAGTCTAAGCTTAAAAATCTAACAAATGGTGATTTGCTCCTCACTAATGAAGAATGGGATTGCATTGTGATGCACATCTTTATTCCATTTTCACAAATGGTGTGGTTTCTCGTTCCTTTTCTCCTTGGGAATGAGGACACTATTTTGATCCGGCATTTTCATTTATCATTTTGAGCGGTTCTATGTATATCTCGTCGGTGTGGAACTTTCGCGTACTTGATGTTTATCGAACATCTTGAATGAAAGTCCAGATGGAATTGTCTCTTCCACTTACTTCCCGTGAACAAATTAATTGGAATTCGAGTCAAGCTAGCGACTCGGTAATCAAAACGATAGCATGCAACATGGGTTTCACCCGTGTGTACCACTACTAGTGTGGGGAGATGCCCGCATGTTGTACTATAGATCTAAAAATGAATGAAAATTGTATATATTAAAAAGAGAATAATTGTTGTGTTTCTACACTTAGCTAGTAATGTTATCCTTTTCGTTCTAAGTTTCGGCATAACGGTAGGTACTTTGAATATTGAGGACAATATTCATTTCTAAGTGTGGAAATTGCAGCGAATTTTGATCATAAATGTACCTTTTAGTCCCTTTTCCCCAAAATGGCCAAATTTAAAAAATTTAGTGGAAGTACTATGTACTAAACCAACAAATGGTAATCAGTCCACCATGTCTAACCCACATAAGGGGTGGCTAATCCGAGAACAAGCGGCTCTTGGTAAAGATATCTCAATCCGTTGACGACTTGCAATTTGCCCAAATTGTATGGTATTGACTCACCATATCCTTAAAAGTGAAGAGTTGGCTAGCCATAAGTTTATGGCTTGTGGTAAAGGCGGTGGAAAAACCATAATTGGTAATCGGCTCACCAAAGATATTTTATCTAAGAGTTGGCTAGTCCGAAGCAAGCGGCACGGTAAAGACAAATCAAATCCGTTGAAAGGCGATGATTTGCTCAAAATCATTTGGTTATCGGTGTACCAAAGTTCTTACTTGAGCTGAAACATTTGGCTACTCGAGTAATGGCTTTTGGTAAAGAGATGAAATCCATTAATTTTTCTCAAAACATTGCTAGGGACTAGCAATATCTTAGTGTGGGAGTTGATGAGTGTCTAAATACTCATCATTTTGTACCATTTGAGCTGCAAAACATCGAAAACACTCGAAATGCATCAAAATGATAAAAATATCACAAATAAGTGTTTTATGTGTTTTAAATGCAAAATATCAAAATCGGTGAAAAGCGTATAAAGTTTGCATAATTTGGGTTTTAGTCCCCAGTTTCAAAAGTTGTCAAAAACAGTCCACTGGTAAAACAAAATAAAGAAAATGTTATTCAAGGTCCTGAATTATTCTAACTTGTCAAAATGGTCCTTGAATAAATCTTTTGTTAAATGGCGAAAAAGGCCACGAACTTTCATAAAATGTCAAGTTTGGTCCTGGAAAATTGAAAATGTCAAAGCGGTCACATACTATTGGAACTTGTCAATATTGGTCCTTGTAACAACTTTGGAGAAGTTCTGGTCTTGGTCCTCTAGTTTGGCATAATTACGAGTTTTAGTCCTTATCATTTATACTAAAACCAAGCCCTTGTCAAAATCCTTTTGACCCCACATCACTTATGCATTTGGACCCTGTCTTCCCTGTTTTTGACCCCTGGTCAAACCCAAGTCAAACGAGTCAAACTCACCCTTTCCTCCCATATGGTTTCTTCCACTGCCTGCTCTGCAACTCCTTCTCCAACACCTCTCACCCCTCATCATCACCCCTACAAATCCACCCCCAGTTGCGGTCTAAAAAGCCCCTTTGTCAAATTACACCTTTCCGCCAAAATGATAAAAGGCCTGGATTGCTCAAAACTCTCCCATTGGCTCTCGAATGAGGTGGGATGTGCTTTAAACACGTGGCAAGACCTCTTGGGTATAAAAAGAAGCAAGAAAGGAGTAAACAAGTAGTTAGTTTTAATTTTCCTTGTATGTCGTATTTCCTTTAAAATGTTTTAAGTAGCTTTAAAATTGTAATTTCAAGTTTAATGATATCAAACTCAAGTATTTCATTGTACTTATTTGTTATCAAGCATCAATTCAAGTTTGAGTTTAAAATTCATGTTTCATGTCTACTGTTTCAATTTTCAATTTTAAAATCTGATCTTAAAGCTTCTTATAGCTTATATTAAAGTCAAAACCAACTTATTCAAGCTTAATATAGCTTATTATAAGCTTGGAAGTCAGTTTTAAGCATATTGGGTGTATGGTCAACAAAAGTCAACATGGAAGGAATTTTGGTTAAACAGCATTGAAATGGAATGGGTTGATCTGAGGAGTTGGTATTGGGTTGGATATAGCTTAGTGTAGTGGTCTTGGGGTTTGGTTGTAGCACTGCATACCATTTGGATACATGTGAGTGAAATCATTTTCATCTCAATATCTGTTTGCAAGTTTGTGTGTACTTGTATTTGTAGTCATAGATAAGCTTAAACATGTTTAATTAGTTGTATTTAAGTCATTTAAACTCATTTTGATTATCTCGCTCAAGTTTGATCGGTGTTTAGCTCATTTATAGTTCAAATCAATTTGTTAAAGTAGTGTTTGGATTTGGTACTTAAAGCGTGCTATAGGTTTATCGATGCTTGGTATCTGTTGTCTCATGCTTGTGTATCTTTTATGCTTATTATAGTCTTTAACTTGTGCCTGCAAAGCTCCAAAGTCAAAATTTCATCCTATCTCATCTTAAAGCTGTTATTGTTGTGGATTTGAACAAGCAAAAGCTTGTTTTGTGTTCAAATGTTAATAGAATAGCTTAATATAACTTTATTTCATCATAATATATCATCATCAGTCCACAAATCAATTGCAAAGTTCATAGAAGTCAAACCTTTCAAATCTTTCAAAAAGTCAAAAACTGAAAACTCAGTTTAGCCAAACTGAGTTGATTTGTCTTGAGTTCATTTCTGGACCAATTTCAATAAAACTTGTGGTTTTGAAAAGCTCTACTGGTCTAGTTTATTATTGTGAATTTTGTGTATTTTTGAGAATTTTCTATAAGCTCTAAAATGTCTTGGCAATATGGGCAAAAGTGCCACATGTGCAAGGGCCCGAGGCTGCTGTGGTATTGTGCGATTTTGCATACCTTGCACATAGATCACTAGAGCTTCTCTTGGTCATTCTTTGGTCTAGACATAGCCACCCGGTCTTGTGTAGGTTCAGTTGTTGGTTCTCAATTTCCGACTTATCTACGTGCTTATTTTCTAGTCCAGTAGTACCCAGCCGATTTAGACATATGCTCAAAACCTCAAATCTTGGTAGCTTGCAATCCAGAGGTTAAGACTTGTTGTTTTAGTTGCATTTGGGTACATATAGCTTATTTAAGCTACGTGATCGATGGGTGGTCTTGGGTTTCATTTGGCTTATTTAAGTCTTGTTATAAGCATTTTGCTATCGTTTCAATTTCCTCCACATAAGCCCTGTTTTCCATTTTACTAGATTCAGTATATTATTTTAAGCTTAACTTGAATTTTTCATATTTTTCTGTCTGTTTGCTATTTTTTTAATTTAAATTAGTTTTTAAGCATTTTTAATTAGCATTTAATACAATTAATTAAGAAAAGGTTCAAAAAATAATTTTTCATTTTCTTAAGTTAAGATAAATATAAAAGACAAAAAATATTTTTCTAGATTTTCTTAGTTAAATTTGTAATTTTAGTAATTTAATTAGTTTTAAATAGTTTAAAATTCATAGAAAATAGAAAATAATCGGAAAAATACAAAAATAGTTTTGAAAATTCTATTTTGTTATTTTAGATTTTCCAAGTCATAATTTTATTTTCTAGCTTTATTTCATAATTTCTTGCATTTTAGGCTATTATTAAATAAGTAAAAATAGTTTTAATTAATAATAATTAATTAAATAGTTATAAAAATAATTTTCTTTTTCTAATAATTTTCTTTTATCATTAGGTTTGTAAAAATGTCATTTCATATTTTTAGGATTTATATCTTTAGTTTCACATTTTTCTTTTATGCGTCGCGTAGTTTTAATTTTAAGTTTTATAAAGATAAAAACAAAAACATCATTTTGCAAATAGTGATAGCGTTTATTTAATATTTTTATCTTTTAATTTCCTTTAATTTGCATTTAAGCCCTGTAGTTTATGTACTTTCTCTTTGGGTATAGATAAATCACAATCCTTTCTAGATTCAAATCCTCTCGATCACTAAACATTTGACTATTCTCGCCGGATCGTTGGGACTTAACGACACGGGAAACACTATACTCTCGATCTTCATTGCATTTGTGCTTAAACTGCTTTTAAGTTTGTTACGGTCGACCATTCAAGTGGCGGCTTGAGTGATAAAACTTGACGGTTTGTACGGATCAATCTTGTTCAGAACAATTGCCACTAAAAGCAAGACCTTAATTAGCCAATATGTTATATTTCAACTATTTGTTGATTTTGAGAAAACTTGCAAGAAAAGGATCACAACCAACGGTATAGCGAAGGAGAAAGGGTTTTGAGCAAATGAAAGAATGTTATTTAGCGAAGTCATGCCTTTCTTTAAACTTCTAAAAGATCACTTTGAGAGTCTTAAAAGGGATAAGCGATATCAAGGGAATGGAAAAGGAATTTGATGCAATGATAGTTGAAGTTAGTGACTATGGCGTGCACTAAAATATAATGAGATTGAGAGGAAGAACTTGCATACATTGAATGAGACTCTTATTCTTGAATGTGTTGCTCAAGATATGTTTTTCTTTGCTTCAAATTGCTCTATTAATGCTTCCAAATTTCATGAACTATCTGTTGCCTGAAAGTCTCCAATGATCGTGTCATTGAGCTTGAAAAAACTAATTCTAAACTAAGCGAGAAAATTGAGCTGGATGATCACGACAATTTGGTTAAACATTTTTTAAACTAGAAGTTGAGCATTTTAATTTACAACTAAAATATCAACATCTTAAAGAAAATGTCAAAACTTCAAATATCAAGACATCATCGGATGCTCGAGTTTGATCGAGTTTTCAAATGAACAAGCGTGATGAGCAGATTCAAGCTCGGCAACACGATCGAGAAAGTTGAAAGCCAAATCTCTCAATTAAAGGGTCAAGCGAACAATATGGCGAGGCTCCCAAATGCCTCCTCCTTTAGATTCTCGAGAATTCTCAAACGTTTCATCTTCAAAACCTAGTAAATGCTTTACAAAGGAAAGCGAAAGTTTTCTAGAAGAAAATGAAAAGGTTAACGTCATTTCAATGAGTTATTTGAATCAATTAAGGTCACTCGTAACAAAATAACGAACAAATAGCTTCATTGCAAAAGGAAATTGAGAATCGAAGAGTCGGTAAAGGGAAAATGCCAATGACCAATGAGGAGAATGGTGTATCAAGGTTCACTCTTGTAATAAATATGCTTTATGCGTGACATATGTCCTCTCATCTAAGGAACAACAAACTTGCTATTCAAACATACTTCTCATCCTTTAAGGTTGCTTAGAATGTCTGCGTGAGATTGTTGAAGAGGATAAGTTAGAGAAACCTCATGATAATGCAATTGGACATGCATGCTTATATGCCAAACGATCTCAAGAAATCTTAGAATGCTTGATCACAATATGCCCAAAATCATTAAGTGAGAGAGTTAATCCTTTGATTCCATGCTCGATGCCTAATGCCAAGTATGATAGGCATTCGATTCCCAATGTTTTGAATGTGAACCGTAGTGTGCCTTTAAGTAGTTGATTCGGATCGACAATGCTAAGAAAGAGAATTCAAGTGTGCCTTCTAGGAGTACAAATCTCGGTACCTCTAGTTTTAAGAAAGTGAACCTTAGTGTACACGCATGTAGTTGAGATCCCAACACATCTAAGCGGTGATGCAAAGAGTAGTTAAACCAACTAATGTTCCCATTCCTCTACGGAGTAATCGGTGACATTAAGCGGAGCGGTCAAAGTCTCAAGACAATACAAGGAATGATAGGACCTCTCGAGCTAAGAATGTGCCTTTGGAAGAGTGAAGAACAATCTAGGAACTTTAAGCTTGAATCGAATAAAGCAGAATCGTGTTGATTCTAGTATTAGCCATAGGTGTATTGTAATTAATTGAATTCGATACTAGTTGCAAACCTTGTCTTGATGTCTGCTTGAATTACATTTCTAATCATGAATGTGGTGTTAATGTTACGCCTAATGATGTTAATTGTCCGATTAATATTGTTAATGCTAAAATTCATGCTAAGAAGGCTAAAAGGCAAAAGCGAAGAAAGTTAGAAAGCGGTGGAAACCCGGGAAGAACATTGATAAAATAGGCTTTTATTGGATACATTGGTCATAAGACTAATCGAGATAATGCCCACTAGAAAATGGATGCCTCTTGGTAGAACTATTCCTTAAGAAGTGATCACCTTTGTGAGCAGGCTATCTGAGACACTAATCTTGCATCTATTCACAATGATTCCATTGCCTCGCTTTCGATATGAATGCTTCTATTTACGATGTGGGTGTTCCAACCATTGTAACTAACCAAATGGAACCCATTCTTGCATGGGGATCCCAATTATCGATTATCCATTCACATGCGTGTTCAGCTGCGGATCGTTCAAATCGTTACGTGGTACCTAGACTCAGTTTGTTCAAGCATATATTTGGAGACGGTCATGACTCATGAACCGTGAGCAAATTCATCGGGGCTGTTAGATTCGGTAATGATCATTTCGGTGCTATTATGGGCTATGGAATTACGTTGTTGGTGATAGTGTCATCTCTAGAGTTTACTATGTGGAAGGTTTGGGTCATAATCATTCTCTGTTGGTCGATTATGTGATTACGATCTAGAAGTAGCCTTGAGAAAACATACACCTTTGTTAAAGATCTTAATGGTGAGGCTGTTAAAAGGAACTCGTGGCTCAAATCTTTACACCATCTCTATCGATGACATGATGAGGGCTTCTCCAATCGCTTGTTATCAAAGGCTTCAAAACAAAGTCATGGTTATGGCATCGTCGTCTCAATCACTTGAACTTCGGCACCATCAGCGATCTTTCGAGAAAGGACCTAGTTGTAGGTTTACCTAGACTAAAGTATGAAAAGGATCATCTTTGTTCAAGATGCCAATTGGGTAAAAGCAAAAGTTTGCCCACAAACCCAAACCTACAAACTCAATTATAGAAGTTCTTCATACCTTCATATGGTTGTGTGGACCAATGAGAGTGCAGAACATCTTTGGTAAGAAATATGTGTTGGTTGTGGTTAATGATTACTCTAGATTCACTGGGTCAAGTTCTTAAGGACAAAGGATGAAACTCACGATATCATCATCAAACTCATCAAGCATTTGCGAGTTCGACTCAACAAAGCGATCGAATTATCCGAGCAGACAATGGAACCGGGTTTGTTAACAAACAACTTAGTGACTTCTATGAAAGCATTGGAATCGACCATCAAAGAAGTGTTCTCGAACTCCTCAGCGAGCGGTGTAGTTGAAAGGCAATCGAACTCTTGTAGAAGCCGCTAGAACAATCTTGATTTACTCAAAGGTTCCAATGTTTCTACGGGTGAAGCTATTGCCCTTGCATGCTACACACAAAATCGTTTCTCGATTCACCTTTGTTCATGGAAAAACTCCATATGAACTTGTCCACAATAGAAAACCTAATCTCTCTTTCCTTCGTGTGTTTGGTGCATTGTGTTATCCAACTAATGAGGACAAGACTTAGGCAAACTTAGAGCTAAAGCGAGACATTGGGTATTTGTAGGGTATGCTTCAAACAAAAGGGATACGAATCTACAACAAAAGAACCGAAATATCATGGAAACAATTCACGTTACGTTGATGATGGTGACCGGTCAAATGGCTCCTGGACACACCGATTCGGGACCCTTGCGTCAAAACAGTCCCATTGGTTCATCCCTTGTTCCAAACTCTTCTCAAGAAACTCCATATGTACCTCCATCGAAGATGATTTAAAGAAATTGTTTGATCCTATGTTTGATGAACTTTATGATCCAAGTACTAATGAGGTGTCAATTCCTACTACGAGGTGATCATATTCACGTGAATGAAGGCAATCCTCGGTCTCAATATCTTTAAGTCAAGAAGCGCGCTGCTTGATCCTTGATCTCATCAACAAATCATCATTCTTCAAATGTACATCATGGAAATGTTTACGCATCAATGATGAAGTTAATCCCTTTGCTACTCACGAAGATGCTCCATTTGAAAACATATTTGCTCTGAATCATCATCGAACCATCTTCTTCAGGAGACATCGACTCAGCTACCTCGGTCCCTCAACAACTACCACATGAACACCTCGAGAAAATGGACTCACGATCATCCATTAGACAACATCATTGGAAATCCCTCTCGTCTGTATCAACCGGAAACAACTTGCAACCGATTCCTTATGGTGCTTCTTCAACTCCGTACTCTCTAAGATCGAACCAAAAGATGTTAAAGCCGCCATGAATGAAGATAGCGGTTCAATGCCATGCAAGATGAAATTCATGAGTTTGATCGACTTGATGTATGGGAGTTAGTACCGCTCAGGCGTGCTATGATTATTGCTCTTAAATGGATCTTCAAAGTGAAACTTGATGAGCATGGTGATGTGTTGAAGAACAAGGCTCGATTAGTTGCTAAAGGATACCGTCAAGAGGAGGTATTGACTTTGAAGAATCTTTTGCTCGATTGCTCGAATCGAGGCAATCGAGAATCTTCTTGGCTAATCTTTGCTAGTAAGAACATGATAGTATATCGGATGGATGTGAAGGCGGCATTTACGAGCGGAGACCTTAAAGAAGTCGTCTCGCCGACCAACTGAAGGATTTGTAAATCAAGAGCATCCTACTCACGTTTATCGTTTGAAGAAGGCCCTACGGTTTAAAGCAAGCTCCAAGGCATGGTATGATACAACATCAAAGTTTCTTCTATCTACGGATTTAGCAAAGGGCGATTGATCTACATTGTTCACCGTGAAGTCGAGCAAACATTTAACTCATGTTCAAATTTATGTTGATGATATTATTTTTGCCTCGGCCGACCCAATGGAATGTGATCGTTTTCTAATGAAATGAGTTCAAAATTTCAAATGTCAATGATGGGACAAATGTCATTTTCTTGGGATTACAAATTTCACAAAGTCCGGGAGGCATTTTCATAAATCAATCTAAATATGCAACCGAGATCTTAAAGAAATTTGGTTTTGATTCATGTGACCTGTTGACACCCCCATGATTGATCGAACCAAACTAGATGAGGACCACTCGGGGATCATGATTGACCAAGCGAAATATCGTAGTATGATTGGATCACGATGTACCTCCTTTGCTAGTAGACCAGACATCTTGTTATTTGTTTGCATGTGTGCTAGATACCGTGCTAAGCCTACTAAAAGCACCTTGAAGCGATTAAAGGGTCTTCGGTATCTCAAGGAACCATCAATATGGGTCTTTGGTACCAAGGACACCGGTATGTCACTAACGACCTATCACAGATCTTGATCATGCGGTGTCAAGATACTCGTCAAGTACATCCGAGGTGCTCGGTTTTGGGTGATAAGCTTGTGAGTGGTCTTCAAAAGCAAATGAGTACTTATATTTCCTCAGATTTGAATACATAGCCATGTCATCTGTTGTGCTCAAATCTTATGGATGAGATCTCGATTATCGACTATGGCTTTGTATTCAACAAAATCCTACATCTTGTGATAATAAAAGTGTTATTGCTCTCATGCAACAATGTTCAACACTCAAGAGCAAAGCATATCGACATTCGACATCATTTCATCGAGAACAAGTAGAAAAAGGTGTGGTGGAACTCTATTTTGTGAGGTCGAATATCGGTTAGTGACATCTTCAAAGCTCTTCCAAGAGAGCGTTTTGAGTTTATTCTTCCACGTCTTGGCTTGAAAAGCCTTCAACGAACACTCAAACGTCTTCGGAGGAAGGCGAGGAGTAAAGGTCTATCTTCATCTATCTCTTGTAAATATTTATTCGAAAAACAAAATACAAAATTATAAAACTCTCAAAAAATCAAATAGAAAATTATAAAACTTTCAAAATGCATAAAAATCTGAAAAATTCGAAAAATCTTCAAAAAATATTGTCAATTTGTCATGTTTTTCTCGGTTCGATAATATCTTCGGTCTTTGATGTTGTCACTCAAAGAATGACACGGGACTTTAGATGTTGTTCGAATTTAAAAAATAAAAAATAAATAAAATAAATAAATAAATGGTTTATTGTCATTTCGAGCAATAACCCGGTTTTAAAAAAAAAAACGAGCCATGTTTTACCATGTTTTCAAATTCCATGCTACGATTCTATAAACATTTATCTGCTTGAAAACTAAGCGCTTTGAAAAATAACTCGGTCTCTATTTTTGATAATCATCGGGACTTATTTGTCATAATCTATCTCTCGATCAACAACCTATGTCATTGATTGAGGGGAGAATAATTTCAATTAAATTAAAAAGTTATTCGGCATTCAATTGTTTTCAAAAGATATTCATGCATGTTTTACCAATGGGTTTAAAGTCTTAAAATCCGATCCTATCGGTTAAAAGCGCTTTCATAATCAAGTCACAATTCTCCTTAAAGCTTTCAAAATCAATTTAAATCTATAAGAGATCACAAATCTCAAATGATTTGATAATTGTGATCGGGGAGAATTTGTGATTTAAATTGGACTTAAAGCGAGGATTCGGTAAATGGTTTTATAAGGATGTACATGTTATCCTCCCGCATGTGACAAAGCGATTTCAAATTTTCCATTCACATGTTGAGGAGGAGCATCTATCTTACACCTATGACTTGAAGCGTGATCATTTATCTCAATGTGCATGTTTCCTCTAGTATGTGCAAAACTCCTTTCAAACCTCGAGGCACATATTGAGGGGAGCAAATTTATGGAAACCTCATCCTTCCTAGAAATGCTTTATCTTCTTGATTTGATCGGAAGTGATGTTGATATCTTTTAGAAAATGGTAATCAAAAAGTAAATTCTTCCTCTTGCCTCCCGTGTGCAAAGCGATTTCAAACATTTGATGCACATGTTGAGGGGAGCACTTGTTCTAAAAATATCAAAACAATTCGGTACAAAATGTTTTGATAATATATCACAAGTATCTGGATTGATTTTCAAATGGTTTTCAATTGGTTCCAATGACGGATGAACAATACCAAATTGACCGACCAACTTTACTTTATGTGCGGTGTTATAAGGATGATAAGGTTAGGTATGTGTTCCCATGATCCGCCGAACGGAGGGATCTACCGAGGACCATCCACTAGTTAGTGTAGAAGTCCTTAGGTATGATGATAAAGGAGAAAATGAGATATGGGAAGAGTGCGGACTAAGGCGAGCTAATCTTGGAATAAACCCAACAAGGTTCTAGCTATGAAGTCTCGGTAGCTTGAAGGGTTGAAGAATTAAAAGAATTGAATGAGAAAGGGTGAAAACAAACGACCCTCAATTTATTCAACCTTAGGGCGAAACCGGGTTCAATTCATATACTCACGATGGTAACATCGGTATTGAAGACAAGGCGTCATGGACCCGGTGGCGACTACACTTCAACTTTCCAAACCACTCAAGTTCTTCTTAAAAGGACTTGTTTCATTCTCACGGGAACCGACATTATCTATCGACTTTCTCTTAGAGATTGTTGATATGAAGAAGAGACCCTCTCCTAGTCTCCGACACGGGATCCAAATATGCACAAAATTGAGTCTAGAGCCTCGAGATCATCAATCAATCTCATTAGGACACTTTCAATGAAGACTCTCGCTTCACAATGTGGAAAGAGATTATATCTTGAGTCCTCGCATTATCCTTGTGGTATTGCGGAACATCCGAGTGATATGTGAACATATTCACGGTGAAGATGGAAAACCTTCGGAGCCAACATCAAACAAGCTCTGGTAGGTGGCATGTGAGATCTATTATATAGATCAACCATGTGACAAGCTGAGCGAGAAACAATGGGCGATTCAATCTCTTGAATCAATCACAGTTCGAGTTATGGATTGACGGATACCTTTGAAAAACCGGTCTTTGTGCTTAAACAACTCTTTCTTTAGCACATCGACCGTGTACTCATTTTTCAAACCAAAGGTGTTTTATGATTGATAATTGATTTTCAATAAAACCTTCGTTGTATTGCAAAACAACTTCTATTGAGCAATACGATTGTTTTCAAATCTCTTTCATCAATCGATGGACTTAAAATTATTGGTTCACTCACTCCGTGTTGTCTTCTTTGAGATGTTCGGTTTGAGAACGGCTAGAGCATACCGCGAAACCTGTCAGAAATTCTTGAATTATACGATCACGGGCGGTACATGTCTTGATCAGCGGGAACCGTGGGCGTGTACCTCAATTCAGCGAAAGTGATCAAAGACACTTTCGTGCGATTTAATGCTAATTTGTTGTATGCGGTACACCCGGCGTTCTGGTGATCGAATGAAGCGGTCAATCCATAGCCGCATGCTCATAACACATTCATCTCAAAAGAAATCATGATTAGTGCATCAATGACTTTGATATTTTCACTCCATGCTTCGCTACTGCTGCGCCAATATCATGAATCAACTAAAGCTTCCGCTACTCGATGAGAAGATATCATGATCCGAATGTGAGCATGTCGGTCCGAAAGTCACAACATCACATAATACCAACACCACAAAGGATGTCTCGAGAGATTTTTGATTGTTGATGATCTCAAAAGCGGCTCATTATTATTATCCGTGGATCGTTAAAAGACCTCCACTTGGAGTAACCAAACATGCAATGCGAAGAATCAATGACTACGAGCTTAGGGCAAAGTACTACATCAAGAATGCAAGAACAATTGTTAATGTAATATCTATCGTATTCAATGTAATTTTAGTGCATGATTGAGGTGACCACCCTAGGGGAGATTGTTAGGAATTAGAAATTCCATGTATTAAAGAGTCGGTCACCTCAGTATATGTACTCATTAAAGCTCGTAGTCGTAGCTATTTTAAGTTAAGTAGTATTTAGTTAAGTAACACCGTGGAGGACGGACGGGTCTTTACCCACTGTATGCACGATCCGGACCCGATGTGTGGCGATTTATGTAAGACTATAATACTCTCTACCTTCCAAGGTAGAGTTGGAGCTCATAATAAAATTTTCTTTCTCTCACTAAAGTTCCCTAAACCTCTAACTTTCTCTCTAGAATTCCACTTATTAGCCAACTTGTTGTTATGGTTTGATGTGTATGTGAAAACTAATATCTAACAATTAGTAAATCAATAAATTATAACATTAAAGAATAATTAAAGTGAGGGAGGTTTGGAGTTAAAAATTCTGCTTTATGGAATGAAAGTCTTCTATCTAAATATTTGTGGAATATTTTATCCAAAAAAAGACCCTTAATGGGTTCATATGGTTAAATTGAAGGGTTAATAACCTAATAAAGCATCATACTTGTCTCAAAAATCAGTTCGACGTATCAAACTAAAAAATACCTCTTTTGGCTATTTGACCCGACTATTTTGTCCTTTATAGGCATTAATTACCTTTGATGGCGGGTTACGCCACATCACGGTTTCTTTGCCACATATTCCTTCGGATCATTTTTTTGGTCTTTTCTCTTTCCACGTAGGACCAAGCAAATACATATACACCACATTATTTATTTCTTCCCAAACCCAAATGTTCTTTTGAACCCAAATCTTCTTCCCAAATCAAAACCTTAAGAACCCTAAAAATGGCGCACGACAATTGAGCTTAAATTAGTAACTCATACTTGTAATCCCTTTTATTTTACGTAAATGGCGGCCTCGTCCTCGTCCTCCGTTATAATCGAAGGAGATATTCCAAGAAGAAATTGCTCGTATGACGCATTGTATTTGTAAGTTCCCAATCTATGAGCAGGTTTCATGGACTCCTGAGAATCCCGGAAGAAGATTCAAAGCTTGTCCCACCTGTGTAAGTTGTAATACACAAATCCATTTTGTTTTGTTGAGTATTGTATATTATTTGTATATTTACAAGTGTTTATGTTTTCTAAAGAATAAAGACAAGAAATGTGAGGTATATGGATTCCTTGATGATGAGTTGCCATCGAGTACTACAAAGACCTCATGTTCAATCTTCATATGGACAACAAGAAGCTTGAGTCCAACATTGGCTTTAACACGCAAGATGATTCCGAAAGGTGGTTTCAAACAAGCGTCAAGATGACTTTCAATGGAAGCTATTTACCAAGAATTGAGCGAACTCAAGTTGAAGGCCAAATTTTACGACATGTATTTGGTTGGTTGTGTTTGTTTCATGGTTCTTGTTTTCATCTTCGTTGTTGTTATTGTTCTTGTGTCCGTTAGGAATTAGCATCGAGGTTGTGTTGTTGCACGTTCTTGACAAATATTGCCTTATTGTAATATTCTCATGGTCATGGTGAACAAAAGTTAAGTGGTTTTGTATGGTGACATTGGCCATATGCTATTAGTTATTCTTTGTTAATGTTAGCGTATTTTGACTTGATGGTTGCTTCTTTGATAATTCTGAGTTTGGGCATATTGTATTACTTATACGTTTGTGGGCATCATGCTTGTATCTTTGTCAGCGATATGTCATTGGTGTCGATTCTTGCACCAAATGGTTTTACAACATTTACTTACCGAATGGCCTTTTCATGTGAACAAACAAGGATGTGCATAAATGGTGTTCTTTCATAACATAAGATAATGTATACAATGACATACATTGTTACAACAGAACACTTGCATGCAAAGTTCTTTACAATGCCCTTCAAGACACAAAATAGGGCTATGTAGTGGCATCAGAAGCACTACATGAACTATCTTACACAAGTTTATAGTGGCAATAAGTGCAGCACTATATAAGTTTGATTGCTAATAAAATTAGGCCCTTGATGAACAAAATAGGGCTAGCTAATTATACATACACATTGATTGTTTGTAGGAGTTTGAAGGTTCTACTCTAGGACAATTTCATTGTCACGCTTGGTTTTGGTCTGTGTGGTGGTGTAGCTAATTTTTACCCAAGATTCTTTGACTTGGCAACCTTGGTGGTAGCATTGCGACTTTGGCTTTTTCGTGGTTGTTCCATTTGGTTTTGCGTCGGTGATCTTGTTTGTCTTTCAACAACCTTAGTCGTTCGTCCACCCTCCGAGCAAGCACCTTTAGCAATCGTTGATCTCTTGACCCCTACATCCTCATGTCATTCTTCTTGTTTCCACAATCTACGGTTCGACTAATCTCCTAGCTCTTGTCAAAGCAGTGCAGGAATTATACTAGGTCCTCGACTTGTGATTCTTGTGTACCTATGAACATATCTGAGATAAAGCGTACTTGATCCGCATGACAAATTACTATAAACAATGTAAAATGTTTGTCAAATCGACACTACTAACTAAACAAACCCATTACAAAGTAATGTGACATCAAATATTACAGTATGTTAGCTTGATTACTATTTGTTTCGATTACGCGGAGCATACCGAGTTCATATTTTGTTGTTCCTCAATCGTGTCGAACTTGCGGGATCGACGATGACCAAGTTCCATTCTTGCAACTCTCTGTGCTGGAATTAGTCTTCCACTCCGGGTTTTCCCTCCTCTCATCTTCAAGTGACCCCTATTTGAACTTCCTCCTCTTTTGTTTCTTTGTTTTCCTAAATAAAAAGTCGACCATCTCCTAACACCCCTCTAATGTTTGAAGCTCCCATTTCATACTCATTCAAGTCATTGTTAACAAACCTTGGAATGTCATGGTCATCTACTAACTGTGGTTCAACATTCTTTTCCTTAAATGGCCTACCAGGCTTTCCTTTTTCCTTAGTAACTAGTGGTTTTGGTGGATTTGAGCATCCCTAACTATTATGACCTGTTTCACCATAGTTCTGACAGGTCATAACGATTCCTGCTCGAGTAATCTTAGTTGTTGATTTTTTTTCATGTGAAGCCCTAACCTCTTTCTCTTTGGCCTACAGGGCATAGTCTTAGGAATGGGGCCTAAAATCCTTGAAAGATTACTAACATCGGGCCAAAGTCTATCCCTTGCTGGTTTCATATCACGACTATAGGTAGACATGTATTTTCCTTCCTAAAACAATCGGTACATACTCCTCTACCATCCTACGGAGTTTAAATATACATGCTATAAGCGTGGCGTGAGGCAACCACGATAATTGCCACATACTGCAAACATGTTCGATTTAACTCATCAACCTTGAATGCTTCATATCCTTTCCTCACTTCAAAGATGTTACCCCGAGAGACTACATGCGAACACATCAACATTCGACAATTACAAAATGTTATTGACAAATCTGATCTCAATTTAGAGCCAAATATAAGCATTTGTTTATAGGTATTATTAAAAATTTATTTACCTTTGTTGATCTTTTGAGTGTTCAGTATACTACGAATGTTGGGGCAAATATCACCATTCCATTTATCCATTAGCGACCGCATGGTATGCATCCTCTCCATAACAATTACTCTCATGGACTCCAACATAGTTATAATCGGTTTGTGTCTTATGCTTACCAAAGCGACATTGAAGCACTCGCTAAACCCATTCTCCATGACCTCACGGCATACACCTTCTTTGAAAAAAGCCCTTGACCATGTCTTGGCTCTTTTTCATCAAGTAATCATGGGCTCTTGGATTAGCTCTTTTATCTTATCCATCACCTTGTTGTGTAAGGTTTGTGTGCGATGCTTTTGAAATCGCCCAAAATAGTTGTCGATACTCAACACGAAACTTTTAGGAACCCTTAGTAAATATAGCGGGCACATTGTCTATGCTCTGCAAGTGGCATGACCTCCTTCACCGCTCAATTAGCCCAGATCCAATTATTAATAAACATTGATAAGTATGCAAGGCATCAAATAACAAAAGATGGCCCGAATGAGTAAAACTAACACGCACCTTATGTTGGTCCGACATCAGTGTTAACCCTTGACCAAGTGGAATATCCAAGTCGTCACCCAACAGTTGTAAAAACCAGCTCCAGTTGTCTTTATTTTCTACTGTTACCACAGCCCAAGCAACGGGGAATATGTAGTTATTACCGTCCCTACCACCATGATTAGAATCTCCCATATGTTTGGTTTCTTTAAAAACAACCATCTACGCCAAAATCCTTCTACATCCTATTTTCCACCCTTCTTTCAACCCACTAAAACACACATAAAACGGTCAAAGTATGTCTTTTCATCGAGTTCTGTGACTCCTACCTTAACCGTACTACCTACATTTGAGTCCACAAAGCCTTAGCATATGATCTTAGTAAACCATAATGGTCACGGATAGTTGCGTCCCTCTCATTAAGAGCATATGTCCTAGCATTACGACATTGGAGTGCGGCTAGCGTGGCACTTATATTTTCTTAAGACCGGTTCTTGTAAGTTAGTGATTGTAATATTTGGATTCATCCTAATCTTATCTCAAAGCGCCTACCTATCCACTTAAAGTTAACCAACCTACCGTAATGGAAGCTACGAACACAAGTGTGATTATCTACCAAAGATATCACGAAATGTCTTCTACGATTTGAGCATCTTGCCGTAACACCTCCACAGGCGATCGCGATTCCGGCCTTCTCGAAGGGTACTTGTTGTCTGATACATTTTCCTACCGACGGATCCCTAGAGTCTCCTTTCGTTGTCCACATTTTGCTATAACCTTTTCTTCGTGCTCTCTCGAACCAAAGTGAGAAACCATTAACAAGCTGCGTAGTATGTTAGGCACTCCTTGAAACTATCGATGTCAAAATTGTTGCCCAATTGCAAACATAAATTGTAATTAGTTATAAGCAACATAAACATCTTGAAATGGTAATCTTTGATAAGCGTAAAGTGAAAAGGTATATTGAAATGGATTCTGATTGGTTTTCAATCTCCGGTGTGTCTCGGAATCGTAAATTGGGTACTTGTCATCCTTGTTGAAGCTTACAGAGGCTGCAAAGGGTCGGTTATTCCGGCACCTTTGCCTTTAATGTCCTTCAACAAGTGTGCCATATACTTTTCATGTTCACGAACCAGCGGTCCTAAACCAGTTGGGCCATCTCCAGCACATGATCTTGTTACATTTGATCGGCATCATCCTCGTTTTCTTCGTCCGCATCTTGGTCGTTACGCTCGTCGGAAGAAAGATTATTGGAATTTTGTCGCATCTTTCTTAGCTTAATAACCTCGTCCTCTCCATTGCTCAAGTAATCGTCGACTTATCGATTCCACCTCGGACTCGTAAGACTAAATACAGCGGAAGAATAATGTGCGAGTTACCCTTGTTTTGCACTTTCACCTTACGAGTTAGTGTCATAGTATTCATCAACGTCGGTGTCACCTTGAGTCGATGAAGCGAGACGGATTCATGTTCTCTGTAATGACTATACCTTTGGTTGCGCGGATCTTGCGCGGGTATAAGGCGGTCTTCTGCTATTTTTTTGGCGTGTCATGACAGACTTACCCATATCAAGTTTCTTACGCCTTGCAAACCACGGCATCGATAAGTCGCCATCGGCGCACCATCCATTTGCAACCCATCGTATCATTACCCGGTGTATCGGTCTCAGGAAGTATTTCGTCTTCCACATTGATGTCGATTGTCGCCAACCATTTGATTATCGTCGGGCCTTACAAAGTGTAACAACATAAATCATTAGTAGGCATACAATATATAATAAAACAAAACAATATTATAACAACGTGTATTCACGATACCTATTAGTGTCCAAAGCCATATCAATCTCAGCGGTGGCGGGTATACTAGTTTCCATATGCTTATGACAACCCTCATTCTCCAACGACATACTGTTTCAACCACAAGCGTTTTCGACCACATTATCAACTACAACGTTGTACTCCTATAGACCTCTTCTTGATTAGCATAGGATAATCATCGTAAATTCATCGTCCGCATTATAAACTCTAGTGAAGGTAACCTTACCGTCAAAATCCTTTCTAAGTGGTGCATCTTTTCTGGAGAGACCTTAAATAAGGTGGTGTGCTTCTTCCTCACCAGCGCAACCAACTCCTCACAAGACATATTCCAGCATCTTTTTCATCTTATTATGTTTCTTTCTTTTGGCGTAACCCGAGTCGAACTATCTAGTCTTAGGTTTCCGTGGTAATATGGTGCTAAGTTTTGTGGGGAATGAGCAACAAACAACTCATTGTCACGAAATTGTTTAGCTTGCTCATATAAATACACAACATCGCATCCCTTTCAATTATCTTTAAACCACGGTGTCTATGTCTAATGTAGGAATGCACATGTATAGAGCCCATATGTTATTCTTAATCTTTGCAACTAAGATATCTAATGAGAGGCTACACTTAATCTATCTTTTGATGTGGCCTCCATTATAATCTCCTACCATAATCGTACCTTAAAGGGTCGAACATAAATACACCATTATAGTGTATTTTGAAGACCACATCTTGTGGTACTTCCATGAAACCGATATAACTTGAAAAAAATTAAAAAACCCTAATTGGAATAAGCCCTAAATAAGAAATAGTTTTTATTAAAACCTAGCACAAATCGGGTAATACAACATTAAATATGAAGCGAATATACCTTTTGTCTACCCGATTTGGGGAAAGAGACAAACAATTGATAAATGTGTGTGGATTAGGGTTTCAAAAGTGTTTTGGGGATCTTGGATAAGCTGTAAGTGTCAATCCTTATAATGGATAAGAAATCCACTTTGGATGTACTTGTAATCTTGAAATCGTCCTTGTTTAATGTAAACCTCGTACATCGTCGTACGGAAACTTCCACGTGTGCAAGAACGAGGTGAACGTGTGTTCATCAAATGGCTGTGTACGAGGATTCCAGCGTGGGAGATGAGTTGGTAACAACTAGGATGAACATAACCGGGTACCGGTTATGTAAGTGGTATAATGCGTATAAAAGACAAAATAATCGGGTCAAATAGCCAAAAGAGGTATTTTTTTAATTTGATACGTCGAACTGATTTTTGTGACAAGTATGATGCTTTAATAGGTTATTAACCCTAAATTGAAAGGGAGGAGTTTTTAGGATGTTCAAAGTAAAGTTAATAATAGTTGGATTTAGAATGTGTTATTAGGGTTAAGAGTGAAAGTCAGACCCATTATTGTGTATAAGATTGGCAATGGGAAAGATACATCTACCTGGTACGATAAATGGGATGTTATTGGTCCTCTTTGTGATATTATTAGTAAAAGGAGTATTTGATTGAGGGATGATGCTATTGTGGCTGATGTGTTTATTAATGGAAATGGATTTGGCCTCGGGAATTGTTCTCTGAATTTCCTGCACTTAAGAGTGTGGGTGTTCCTTTTTTAAATGAACATGTAAAAGACATAATTATGTGGAAAAGATGTGGTGGAGTAGAAAATCCTTCTTCTATAAGTCAAGTATGTAAAGAAATTAGGAATGTTGCTTTTGCAAATGTAAATTGGCACAAACTAGTTAGGTTCACTCAAAATCATTCAAGTCATTCCTTTGTTATGTGGCTGGAAATTCAAGACATACTTCTTACTCAAGATAGAATTCAAGTGTGGAACTCAAATGTTGATATAAAATGCCCCTTGTGCAGCTCATGTGCAAACTCACACAATCACTTATTCTTTGGAAGTAACTATTCTATTAAGATTTAGGACACTGTGAAAAGTAAAATGAGAAATGTCAGTTTGCCTAATGATTGGAAGGATATCATTTCTGAGTTAGTGAAGCTAAATAATAATAGAGCTAATGGTCTGAAAATGCATCAAACTTGCATCTTTTTTCTTTTTGTGTGCACTAAACTTTTAATCTTCATATTATAGCATCCAACTATCTTAATTTTTCTATTGTAGGCATCCAACTTCCTTAATTGCATCCTATTATACGCATCCAACTTTCTTAATTTTTATATTCATAGGCATCCAACATCCTTAATTTTCCTATTGTCACGTCAATTTTTCCCCGCTACAAACCTACAATAGAAAAATTAAGAAAGTTTGATGCTACAATAAGAAAATTAAAAGTTTAGGGCATACAAAAGGAAAAGATGGCAAGTTTGATGCATTTTCAGACCATTAACCCTAAATAATAATGCTATTAGAAGCATTCTAAGAAGGATCCTTGTGGCTGCTACTGTCTACTACATATGGAATGAAAGGAATAAGAGGTTGTTTGTTAAAGGTAAAAGAGATGTTGAAACTATGACAGAAACATGATAGTTGAACATGTTAAATTGAAGCTAATGAGTATGAGAGTTAAATATTTTGTGCAAGTAAGAAATGTTGAAAGGAAATAGGATGTTGTGATGAAGGGGAAGGAGAAATAGAGATGGTTGGGCTTTTGACTGTGAATGATGCCTATCATGGATGATAACCTTGTGAGGTTTGGTGTTTCTAAAGTAAAGGTCATTGGGATGCCTTCATGAAAGACATGTAGTTCTAAAGTCATTAGTAACAAGCCCATTGCTTTAGAAGACGCATTTCATAGATGCTGGCTTTTTGATCTTTCTGTGAGGGTGAGCTGCAGATGGATTAATTGGCTACCTTCATGAAGGAAATGTAGTCTAAGTGTATGTCCGTTCACAAATATGAGGCCTTTAAATGTTGAGCGCTAAGTCTTTCTAACATGGAAATGACTTATTGTTTCTTGACATTGTTAAAGGAAATGTAGTATCTTTGAGTGATAATGTAAAGAATGGTATTGTGTTTGTAAAGAATGTAGTCAGATAGTTTTCATTTAGTAGCTGAATCATGGGCATGTCCATTTGATTATTTAGTCTAATTATCTGTAAGTACTTATCTTAGTTTGACGATAAATATATTCTTCACATTTCAAAAAAATTTGAAAATCTTAATTAAAAATTCAAAGTAAACAAATAGAAGTTTTACTATAAGAGACAAAAAAATGACGTCTCGACCGATGGTATCATTGTTCTTCCGTTCCGGTCAATATCAAAACTCAAAACTATCATATGGTTTTTTTCCTTGTCTGTGGGACATCGTATGCATATATAGAGACTAAAATCTAAATACTAATCCTACTAAAACTCGACATATGCTGATATGCATATATGTGTATATTATTTTATTGGGCTTTAAAATAGGCATGTCAAATGTATATATGAATTGGGCTTCTTACAAATTTGGTGCCCTTTCAAATAATGGGGCCTGTGCACTGGCCCATGTTGTCGTTGCTTATGTTTGGTCCTGATTATGGACTGTGTTATTAAAACTGAAGAAAAGATGTTTATAGATCGCGCATCATCAGTTAGCTAAAATCAGTATTAGAATTGAGGTGATCAATGTCATACAGTGATGGATGTAATAAAGATTTAGCTTAATGCAATTAGCCAATTACAGACATCTTTATGTAACTGATAAACATATATATTTTTTTAACTGATAAATATATATTTTTGTATCAAATAATAAAATGAAAAATATACTCGGTAAAAGTATGCGCTTTGCAAGAATAATCAAACAAGGTTGAACTAAGTCAATAACAAATAAAGTAAATAAATAAAACTACTAGCGTTTACTCACCAACATTTGATTTAGCATGGATAGGACAATTTCAAAGTCAAAGCTATATCAAATGTTACCAACCCCCAGGTTGCTTTCATAGATGCCTTGTTCTTCAATGTTCATACCCAAATGGATTTTGTATAATCACACTGTTACTCTATGATAACGCCATAAGATAATGAATCGAATGAAAGTATGTATCATGCTTGATGAACAATTTCTTATACAACTCTTTTAAAATAAGAAAATGGGTTTAATATTACGTTGTTATATCTAAACTACATATAATAGATGAAGATCATTTCTTCTATTAACAAAAAAACATTGTTTATCCAAAATTTTAATTACAGGAACTCTTCGTCGCAACACGTGGTTCCCTTGCTGCTAGTATTAACTATGAGTATGCAAACTTTACAATTAAACTTGTTATCTTCATGTAATTTGTAGGATTCAGAACGTTTTTGTATTTGAATAAAATATCAGCAAATAATCAGATTTTAACTCATGCTAAAATTGTTTTTTGTTTCTGAAAGGTATAAAATTTATTTTGAAAAATGATTTGCATGACTAAAATTCATGGCTAAAAACATGTATAACTCTAAGATCACGAGGCATGACAAGATTAGTGGTGAGGATTATAAAAGAAAAAATGCACATTCCACTGATTAATTGTTTAGGCATTAATTTAGTAATATAAATTAAGTATGTGTATCATTACTCTTTTATTTATTATACAGAGTATACCAAATACAATACATATATCGACTAAATGGCAGCCATTAAGGCGAATAATATATAAACTTCTCCATCACAAATTTTTCTTGCATTAGTTTATAAAATCTGCATAGAGTTGTAGATGTGTATTATTTGTGTTTATATCGCGTCTCACGATATAAGAAAATAAGAAAAGTTAAGTAAATTTTTGGTCTTTGAGATTTGTAGGGTATTTCAGTTTCATTTCAATTTTTTTAAGAGTTACGTATTTGTAAATTTTTGAAAATTAGACTAAAACTGAAATAACCGTCAAACCACAGGAAAAAAAAGTAGTTAACTCAAATAACAAACAAGAGAGGAAAGTTTAATTTATATAATACTAGTTTGAAATCCCCGCAAGCAAATGGTTCTGACATAGCTCACACTAAATGATTTTTAGCATAAGTCGTACTAATTGGATTTGACAAAGTCCGATCTACTTATTTGATGTTTGTCTAAGCTAAAACATTAAAAACTACAACAATAACAATAAATGTTGATATAAAGTTTATGAGAATTTGTTATATAAAATTTAAGATTATATAAAATTTAACTAATAAGAATATAACGTTATTTTAAATTTACCCCTTTTAAGTTTACTTACACCATCTTTTTTTTAAGTTTCTTTATTGTCAATTTACACCAATTTATTTTAGTTTTTTTCCACGTCAAATTCAATTTTACAGTTTTGACATATGTACTTTTATGCCATTTTTGACTCCGAAAATTTAAGCAATGTTGACGGAAAAAAAAAAATCAATTTTGATTTTTCATTTAACCAATAAGAAGCGTCGATTTTAAAATTGAAGTCTCTTATTGATTGATGCGAATCATGTATTTTCGATTTTTTCCCTTAGGATATAAGAGATTGATATAATTTTAGTTATCAATTGAATATAATATAACTTTTAACTTATATTAATTTTTCTCTTCTTAATATATGGGTATTGGGGGAACACATCTGAAGCTATGATCCTAGAAGTATATTTTGTCAAATGCTAAACGTGTAGTGTCGAATACCGAAAGTGTATAAATTAAGTCCATGGGAGTTGCGACCAAGAAAATAGTTGGTGGGAAAGTTGACATAAATTTCATCCAACACTTTGTTAAATAAACTGTTACTACAATTATCAAACAAACAAATTCAAATAACAAAGTCAACAAAAACTTCGATCCTTTTTGTTCAAACAACACATATGGATTTTGAAATACAAACCAGAAAATATGAGTACATAACAAACTTTAGGGCTCGTTTGGTTGGGGTGTATGGGTATGGGTCTATGATTTTGAAAGTCATTAATATTGTTTGGTTTGTTATGGTGCCCACCACAATGGAATGAAAATACCCAAATATGAAGGTTTTTTCATATATTATGTGTGTGGGTGGTTTCTTCATACCCTCCATTCTCATTCCACTCTATACCAATACCCATACCCATTATAATTCATAGCGACAAACCAAACGCACCCTTAGGTCAATATGTAACTAAATAGCTAAGATGATATGATTATGAATTAAGCTATTCAATATTTTACTAATTTATGGAAAGTTAGTCATTAATTTCATATTAAGGTGCTGACATTCATGTCATCCATACCTCATCACCCACCAATAATATCATTTTATCTAATCTCATACCTCACTCACACCTCACCATATTTTTTTAGTGGCAACCGTGATTTCATCGCCAACTCGATTTTATTTTATGAGCGATGATATATGGATCTAATGGTGAGGCTAAAAGATCACTAAATTGAGGTGTCATCGTCTCGTTGGTGAAATTAAATTGGGTCCTACGATGTCATGCGGAGGATAACACCTCGGTTTAGTCTTTTAAGCGCCGATTAAGCTGTTATCATTCACTTTATTTTAATATTTCATTAATATTTGTGATTCACCATATCATGCCGATTAATGATGTATACCGATTGGATCTCAAACCGAACCATACCTCACTCGAAGCAATGGTGTTCTGCGCGGTATGATTTCATCTGCAAGCCATCACTGCACCATTGCCACCACCTTAGATCATACGGTATTCTTTCCTACGAAAATTAAAACTCTAAATTGAGGGAAAGTTCATGATCAAAACAAATGTTTCTTCTACTTTTGGATATGTTTTGCGCAAAGCTTACGAGAATTTAAAGAAATTGAGTTTATAAAATAAGCTCGTACATCCTAACAGCTTATGAAATAATATGTGTCTCAATTTTGGTTATTTTACGATTAAAAATTATTTTAGCCGCAAATATTTTACTAAATATGCATAAATAAAAAAGTTTCGGCCTTTACTCTCGCACAACTTCAGCTAGTTGCCAAACATATTATCTGAGGAGTAATGTTAGTTAGATGTAAAACACAAGCTTAAATACATGGTTAATCGATAAATTATTTGACAAATATATTATTTATTTTCTCTCTTCAAATTTTCAGCAATTATTTTTTTCAAATCATTAAATACATAACAAAAATGGATATGATTATTAAGCGCAACAATATTCTTTCTTACAATGATACGAATAAGGTTCTAGTGCGACTTTGTAGCGGTGCATAATCCTAGTCTAGCTAAGGATTAGGAATTAAGAATATGAATTGAGAATAAAAAATCGTACAAAGTGGAAGTCAAGTAAGAATCTAATATACATACGCGTCCCCATTCACCCTTTGCCTATTTCCTAACTTGTTCCGCCATCAACGCCTTTAAATACCACCTCATACCGTCCTTAACATGGCGTGCTTCAACATTTACAAAACATAAAGATATACAGCCTGTTTGCTTGTCTTCTAAGACACCATATTTCCTCATACATAATACTATAAATATATCATAAGTTTCATCATTCCAATTCGAACGCGTTAAAACCAAAAAACAAAATTATGGGTGTCCTATTTGAGGCTAAAAATGAGGTTGGGGTGTTGGAAAATTATATCGAAAAAGCCGGTGGTTGCGCGGTTATTGATGGTGGTTTTGCTACACAACTTGAGATTCACGGTGCTGACATTAATGATCCTCTATGGAGTGCACTTTGTTTGATTAATAGTCCTCATCTAATATCTAAGGTAAACCATATTTTTTAATTTTGATTGTTGTGTTGATTGATTTTGTATAGGGTTTATAAATTCATTTCAGTTTTGAATGCAATGTATTGATGGAAATATAAAATGTAGGTTCATTTGGAGTATTTGGAAGCCGGTGCGGATATAATTGTAACGTCTTCATATCAGGTTAGTCTACGTTCTTTATTATCTACTTTTAACATAGTATAGTTTGTTATTATTTGAAGTTATTAGAACCTAAAAGTCACGTCTTCTATAAAGTTATTGTCACGAAAAACGTATTATCGAGAAACAATGTTTGTAGAAAATTTTAATTATAGGGTACCTGGTGGCGCAAAGCGCGGATGCCATGCTAGTATAATTGTTACGAGTTGTTTGATTGTAATCTACAATTTTGTCACTGGATATAGTTGAGCTATACATACTTGGCTGGTTTGTAAAATACTAGTATGATTTTAGAAAAATGTATATTTAAGTGGTATACTACATACATTATCCATTCGTTTTGATAATTGATATAAAAATGTGCCTTTTAAAAATGAAACTGAATGTGATTGTGGTGGATTTTAGGCTACTCTTCCTGGATTCATATCAAGGGGACTGTCCCTTGAACAAGGCGAAAAACTACTAGAGAAGAGTGTCAAGTTAGCAACGGACGCTCGTGATGTTTTTTGGAAAACAGTGGAAAAGATTGGTGATCATTCGTATAACCGAGCTCTAGTTGCAGCCTCCGTTGGAAGCTATGGTGCGTATCTTGCTGATGGCTCAGAATACAGGTAATTAATTTGTAACAACCTGTCTTACATGTTAGAAAAAGTCCCATATATAACTCTAAATTGGCAGGCCTTGCACTATTATTTTGTTTTGTACCATCTTCAAAATAAAATTGAGAAGTTTTGGGCTAGACGTGACTACAACTTAATTTGTTCTTTGCATTTTATGCTTTCAGTGGGTGTTATGGGGACAATGTCGACCTGGAAAAGCTTAAGGACTTCCATAGACGTCGATTGCAAGTTCTTGTTGAAGCTGGTCCTGATATCCTTGCTTTCGAGACCATTCCAAATAAGCTAGAAGCTCAAGTAATCACTTTTGTTAATTGCTCTTAAAAATCTTAAAAACTTCTATTTTTTTATCCTAAGTTAAGTTCTTGTCGTAAACAGGCTATAGCCGAATTACTTGAAGAAGAAAATGTTCAAATCCCATCATGGATTTGTTTTAGTTCGGTAGATGGTGTAAACGCTCCTTCAGGAGAGAGCTTTGATGATTGTCTTCAAGTACTTAATAAGAGCAAAAGAATCGAGGCTGTCGGGATAAATTGTGCTCCACCGCAGTTTGTTCAAAGTCTTGTCCAAAAATTCAAGGAGGTAGAACATTACATAACTAAATATAAAATTTTCGTTTTGTGCATTTTGGTGGTTTTTTTTTTATTTTTGGTGGTTTTTTTTTTTTTTTTTTTTTTTTAATAAAATTGTTTAATTATTATGCAGTTAACTGGGAAAGTGATTGTTGTTTACCCAAATAGTGGCGAGACATGGGATGGTATCCAGAAAAGATGGCTGGTGAGTTATTTGTTATGAAAAACAAAGTGTTTTCTAAGCTATTTATGTCTTTGTTTGATGATGATTGTTTTTCATATGTAGCCATCCAAGTGTTTCAATGATGACAAGTTCAAGGTTTTAGCGACCAGATGGCGCGATTCAGGAGCCAAACTTATTGGTGGTTGTTGCCGAACCACGCCTTCAACTGTTCGTGGTCTTTCAAAGGTTTTGAAGCATAGTTCTTAAGCTAACATATGAGCAAAACAATTGCTTTAGGCTATAGTTATGATACATTGTAATCATGTAGCCACTGAAGCAACGGGAACTCGTAATATCTTGTTCTTTTAGTTTTTAAATGATATAATTAAAATATGATATTGATGTTCTTAGATAATTGAAGTCATGACTTTAAAAGTTAGAAAAAGAAAAGTCAAATGAACTTGGTTGAGGTCACATGGTTTATTTGTTGGTTTGAACCTTGAAGGCTTGAACACGTGGTTTGTTGACTCATAATTTCGTATAAGGGTAATTTTATTGTACAGGTAGTGTCTCGATCAATCTTCTTGTGTGATCAATTCCGTTTAGGGATGATAATGGGCGAGAAAAAACTGATGTCGTCAGACTTCACTCATGGGTGGGTCGTGGTTAAAAAATTCTACTCATTGGTGGGTGGTGGGCGGGTGACGGGTAATGTATACCCGTCACGGGTAAACCCATAACACCCATTTAAAATACCCACGGGTATACCTATCAAAATACCCCTGGGTTTACCCGTAAACTCATTTGTGTTAAACTTAAATTTATTATACTGCTTAAAGACTTGTGAGGTACTGGGTATATACTTCATAACTAAAACTCTCTAAAAAACACGATAAGTTAATAGTTTATTTGAGTTACAAGACCAAAAGGTATGAAAGATCAAATTATCAATGATCGCAGTTCTTATCGTCAACACTCAAATACTCTTTCCCGACATCTCACTTGAAGTTCCGCTCACAACTCATGGGCAACAAATACCCATGGGCATGGGTAGAAAAATGTACCCCACTGGTAGATGATGGGCGGGTGGCGGATGAAAAAAAAAAATCACGTGGGTAAGTAATGGGTTAGAAATACCCATGCCCATTACCCACATATGTCATCCCTAATTCCGTTCATATGGCACCATGTTCCCTTAATAAATGGTAGAGATGCATCTGAACCGGTTTTAAAAACCGCAGAAAAAGCGGGCAGGTTTCTAACCAGTTTTCTAAAGCGAAACCGGTTTTAAAAGCGAACCGGTTTCACCGGTTTAAGTTTTTCATATGACCGGTTTTACCGGTTCTAAACCCGGATTAAACGTTTTTTAAAACCGATTAAAACCGGTTTTTTTTTTTTTTTTTCAAAAGTAGATAAAGGTGGTGGTGTGCGTGTGGTGGCTTGCGGTGGGATGTAATATCGGATTAGATCGGAAATAGCACAATCGGAACCGGCGTAGCCGGTAATAGCGAATCTACTTTTCTGCGAGGATGTGTTGGTGGGTAGCGGTGGATCGATGGATGATTTCTTTGGATAAGAGATAATGGTGCTAGTGGATTGGTTGAATTTGGGAAGAAATGAGTGACGAAGAAAAAGAATGGGAAAGAAAAATATCAGATTATCAAGTGGAGAAGGTGGGTAAGGTTAAGACAAAGGGTAGCTAGTTCAATAATTTTATATAAGTTATAATATGGAAAATACAAAAAGTACATGTAAATAAATTTAAGTGATGTGGAAACTAAGGTCATGTTAGTGATTTTTTCAGGTTACAACAAGTTTGGTTATCTTGATAGTTCAATAAAATACCGATAAAAAAAATGGATCCGAATATTTAAAACCAAAAAAATCAAAATAGGTAAAAAGCAGATAAAAGCACTATTAGAACATTTAAAACCGAAAAAACCGATTCGAACTTTTAAAACCGAAAAAACCGATTCGGAAAAACCGAAAAATCGAAGGCGATTTTTAGAAAATCGGTTTTAAAAGCCGTTTTAAAGCAAAACCGGTAAAACCGGTTTTGTGCACCTCTAATAAATGGATCAATGCATGGATTTGTAATTCTTATAGTTATAGGTCCTCCTTGGGCCCAATAATGTGGTCCAATATTTAAATGTTTTTGTTAGTGCTGAGAGGTCAATCCATTCCCATTATTTCAGGCCTTTCTTGGTTCAATAATCAATATCATATGTACCCGAAATTTGTCAAAGTTTTTATCAGGTTACTAGAGTTCGATCTAGAGTGTTAGAGTTAAAAATGCAAAAATGAATATGAGATATATCCATCCTCTTCTTAATGGATACAAAGTTTAGTACACTAAAAAATTATCACCATAATTAATCTTAACTAAAATACAATAAAGAGATGAAATAAAATAACCATCAAGAAATCAAGCAAACATTGTTAAAAGTTACTTTGGATAAATATTTTCCTTGTAAACTATCATCATTGCCATTACTATTACGGAATGAATACTTTTTTCTCTCAAATATACTTCGCCCCATCAAAACCCTAAAACTAAACACCAGTTGCCAGCGGCTACCTTTTTAGCGATCAGGAGGCCTCCTTCCCACAACTCTCTAACGTATATACTTCTTCTCACCTCCCTTAGCTCTTTATGGATCTTTTGTTTGATTCCTATTCGAGTTACTTTCTTGCAAGAATGTAAAGTTGGTTGTTGGGTCATGGTTTTGAGGATGATTTTGTGGCCTTAGTATAATGGTGTTGATTAGTTTAAGGGTCATTGGTTCATTCGATCTTTGATTTTTGTAGAATAGTAGAGGGGTGAATACATTCTTATCGACTTATTTTAAGTTTAAGTAGATTGAGAGTCAAGTTTACATGCAAGGGTGTGAACAATATAACAATTTAAATCATAAGTAAAGAGTTAATGGAAGAGAGACAAACACGACGATTTATACTTGTTCGGGATGAGGGTTTAGATCATCCGTAGGTTCAACTACGGATCCGAAACAACTATACTATTAACTAGTACAAATCCTTGTAGTGGATAAACCATACACCTTAGCTCTCGCCGATCTACATCTAGACCCGAGCTAGCTCCTAACGGAGTTCCGCACCTGGAATCACCCACAAAGGCCTTGCGAACTTTCACACTTATTAAAAACTTCTACCAAAGAAGTAGCAAACCCTAAGCTTGATCGCACCCGGTACAAGACTTTTAAACCTATACTTATCCGAATCCGGACAAGACTTTATTGTTGCTTAGCCGCGCCCGGATAAAACTTTACACTTGCTTCTCCACACCAGGAGTAAGACCTTACAAATAAATAAGAGTGTTTAAGTATTTGTTATAACAAGACACCTACAATATCGAGTAAGAAGAAGAAGAAGAAGAAGACTCGATCTTATGAATAGAGTAAAAGAAGACTCTAGACACAACGCACAGAAGTGGATTAAGTTCTTGTGTGTTCTTCTCTTGCAAAGAAGTTTCCTTTCAAGTGAGGGGAAGGAAATATAAATGAAATCAGATTGTCCTTCTTGCTATTCTTTATGAAATTTGTGCCATAATTTTAAAATTTTGACATATTTTTCATAACTGAACTCCACATGTGAGGATTTCTTGCCTTTCTATATATGATTTTGTGGTATTCCAGAAAAACTGAAAAGATAACTTACGAATATGATATTCGGTTTACTTAGAATCAGTTGAGTGTGTGCGTTGGTGGATTGTAGTATACTTTAGAAGTTGACCAATTTTGCATATCGAGACCACCAAAATAAACATTGCATCGGGTTAACTTGTTGTAGTCGGTTTAGTTTGGATAGAAGGCAAAAGTTTTAGGATTTAAACTAAATGAGCCCATACATTTATGTTATGTGTTGTGTATATTGACTTTTCACACTGATTAGTCAACCCCCATATGATACCCTTATTTGTCACACTCATTTTAAGTGTAAGATAAATTGGGAAACCTATTGAGCCAATTTGTTGTGTTTTACTTTTTTTGTTTACACCAAGGTTAACTGTTTCCTTTAAATATTCTGGAAAGACTGAAAAGATAACTTCTGGATAGGAGATTCTGGATTACTTAAAATCAGTTAAATGTTTGTTTCGTTACACCTAACACCTAGCCTACCATGTAGTTATTTAAGTCCATGATAGTGGGTTACTAGTTGCTCTTGGACCAATTAGTGTTTTTTTAAAGGGTTACTCCGATAAAATATTATTACTCCAAAGAAACAGTTAAGTACAACGGATGTGGGTGAATCCCACACCTCAGCCCAAAGAAGGCAAACCAAAAGCGCCTATAGTTCTTGATAGCTATACAAGCATAAGAAATGACATGACATACTTATACAAAACAAAATAAAAACAACTCATTTAATCTAACCACATAGACTAATGTCATAAGAATTAGCAAACTTCAATTGAGCATCGGTTAGACCACAATGATCACACTCATCATCATCATAAGGGTTTTGGTCATGGGTATCTTCCTTCCATTGCTCCAATAAGCTCCTCATGCCCATTCAACTATCACCATTAGAACCGTCAAATGCCATAAAACTAGAAGTTTCATTGAATTCCTCAAGGACTTCATCATCATCACTATCTGAGATAACAGATCAACAACCTTAGAAAATGGATTGCCTACATTTTTTCCTTCTTTAACCATGTCACAAGTTGTCTTCAAAATACAAGGAGGGGGCACATTGGACGAACTTGGGGTGTTTGCATAGTTTTCCACATTAGCCTTTTGCATAGGAAGCGGCTTCCCATCATCACCCAACAACACAAGCTTCACCTCAATTATTTTACTTTCAAACTTATTAATTTTTTCAATAAGAGGTGTAGTACTTGGACTACCAAATGAATCAATCGTAGCACTTTCCTGTTTATCCATGTTCCCAAATCCATTATCAAAATCCAAATCTTTACTAGCAATAGGATCCTCATCCAAATCACTAAGAGCATCAAAATCATTTGACGTATTAACCACTTCAACATCCTTACTTGGTTGTTTAGACGTAGACGCCTTCTTGGTAGAGTCTTTAGAAGGAGAAGCCTTTGTATTTTTAGGAGCAATCAGTCGATACTCCATCTTCTTGGTCTTAGAAACCCTAAAAACCCGCTTATAAGTGGGACCCTTTCGTTTGACAGCAGTAAACCCATCATTCAACACCTTCTTTGTAGCTCCTGATTAGTGGAATTTGCGGGCCATTTATGAGGATTATTGATGAATGTTGAAATTTGACATTAGCGTATCTAAAGTGGGGGGACATCTTTGTATATGCCTTTGTATTGTTATCTTTTATTATTATTATTACGTTTGCAAAAGAAACACATCAACCATTACACTCAAACCATACAATTATACTTCACTCTTGATAGTGATGGTCAGTTCAAGAACCCTCAAACCATTATATCGATCACACTTAAAACTTAAGAGTAATGCATCAATTACTACAACAAAACCTTGCAAGTATTCTTCACTCTTTATAGTGATAATTAGTTCAATAACCTTCAATCCTCACACTCATTATACCCAAGGTGTATATCTAAACAATCACACGAAATCCTTCACACACCAATTTATATCTAACATATAAGTAGGATCATCCAGAATTAGAACTTTATAACTTTATTATCTCAACATCGTTAGAGATATTCACCCTCAATAGGATCACATGCACATCCTTTTCTCCTTTAAAGTATATCATGCATATCATTGTCACTGCAAATGATATATAAATCTAAACGGTCTTTGATAGTTAGAGATATTCACCCTCAATAGGATCACATGCACATCCTTTCTTCTTTAAAATATATCATGTATATCATTGTCAGTGCAAACGATATATTAATCTAAACTGTCTTTGCCCACCTTTTCTCAAAGGTTAATCGAACATTTTCCCATCTTATGGAATCATTTCCATTCGCACCTAGGTGCATATTTTTCTCATTCTCATCCTATTTATAATTCAACTTCTATCGAGTATATATTATGGCATGACTTGTTATGATATTAATGACATAATCTCCTAGAGTATGTCTTATTAACAAACTATCCTTAACATTGATCTTCTTAGGTAGATGATAATGTCGTTCAAAAGGTTTATTAGAACTCGCATTCCCAATGACAACTTGGAAGAAATCATTCCAAAATTTTGTGTTTCATTTAATGAACAAATTTCTTTTTTGTTAATTAAACTCATCTTATTATTTTTCTTTTTGCCCTTTAGGTTGAGAATTTTAAACAATGATTTCAGTCGGGTTTTTACCCTTAAGCGTCTTTGAATTGCAATACGTACTCATATTTTTTGTTGCTTAACTTTCTTGGTCTTTTTCCTTCATTTTATTTTTTTGGCATATTTTTAGCATGTGTCTAACATCTAGAATATTTTAATATGCTTACAAACTGCATCGAATTCAATTTTTTTCTAACTCTTCTCCAATATACTTATACTCCCTAAGAAGCTACGTTTAACCTAGTTTAATCCCTACATGTCATCTCTATAATGTTGCTGCTATTTTTTTTATATATTATGTTGCACTAAGCTAACTTTTGATGTAGGAAAAGCCTTTGTAAGAATTTGATCCATGGATTCGCTGGAAACGAAGGTAAATAAAACAAGGGGATGTAATTATCATAGGGGAGCAATGAACTAGGGAGAGCTCGGGGTATTTGAGTACATAGCTTGGAAGTTGTTTAAAGACGGGTGATAAAAGACTTAACTGGGATGATGCAAGCTCACCTTTGGGGGAGATAGAAAGTATCACAATACGGGGGAGTGGAAAGTGTAAACTTGGAACACCCACCTTATAAGTAGAGGACTTGGAACACCTACCTTTTTGTTTCGACAAAAGGGAGAGAAGAGAGTGTAAACAAGTAACTTTTATATTTTACTGAGTGTTACGGTCTACATATTTGTCATATAATAAAATAGGATATTGTTAGCGCAAATATTACGATATTTAAACTAAACGGTCTCTTCGGTTTCAATAATGACAAACATGTAACTTGTATTAAATAACGTAAAATTTCAAGTGACTCATAACCACAAATCATCAAAGCATACTTACATCAACATCTCTCGACTTCTTAGGTATGCTTCAACACAGGTTCGAGTTTGTTATGTTGCATTATGATCAAACTATTTAACAAACCATAGAGAATGTCTAAATAATATTTTGGTGTCACTACGTAAAAGTTTGACGTAAACATTTTTATTTTGACATAAGTTTCAATTTTACATAAATCATTTAAGGGAAACATAAATAGTATCATAAAACTTGATTTATGATTAAAGAAATATTTTTTCTCATACACTTGACATTTTTACACAATACATTTAAATGTGTATAAAAATATTTTACAACAATAATTATACAAATTATCCTTTATTATATAAATAATGTTTTAATAAAATAAAATTCAAATTTTGAATTCTCCCCTCCCCAAAAAAAACAAAATAGATACCACCTTCAATAGATAAATAAACTTCCACAAAAGACAAAAAGAAGTGTCTCTTATATTGCACGGTACCCTTAATTATCAAATGGTACCCTTAAATATTTAAAGGCTCGGTGATATCTTCGGTACGTAATGTTCAAATTTCTGCAGTCTATAAATAGTTGCTCATTTGCACACTTTTAAGGTGATTTTTTCACACACTTAAACACATTTTTCTGTCATGTTTTAACACACTTTTTAATGTTCTAAAACCACCATAAACCCTTGATCATAATGCTTCTAACTCTCATTTGTTGCAAGCATACTTTTATGATCCATCCAAGCAAGCTTAAAGATCTTGCTATCCACACACATTTGAAGATCTACCACAACAAGAATAGTACACTTGTGATCTTCATCCCTTGAAGGCTTCTTATCAATAGAAGTTCATCTGTATTAAGCTTTGGGTTCTTGATATTTAGATTAGACACTTAGATCCATTTGACTACCATGTCTTGGATCCCACTTTGTACAATCACTATACTTAGTTCTTCGTGTAATTTTCTAGATCGGGTTGATCGCGTAGATCGTAGAGATCGTGTAGATCAGGTTGCTCGTGTATACCGGGTAGATCGGGCTAGTATTTTAGTCCTGAAAATACGCGTGTGTGAGATATTGGTTCTAGTTTGATTAGAACTCGACATTTAGCTTAGTATCAGAAAATATTGTAAGCGATGTAAAGGTTTGTTATGTTAGGAAATAAACATAACGAGTTTTGTTAATACAATAAACCGTAAAAACGTTTATTAATATTTAGCGATCTCTTTGTGTTTTGTTGATAACAAATATAATTTTATCATAAGTAAAATTATAAGGATACATGTTATTTTTGTAAAGCATTTACATATATAGTCATTTAATATAAATTGTTGTAATAATTCATTTATTGTAATAGTTTATTAAGATGAGTAAAAATCACAACCCATGACCCATACCCATGGAGCATATCCATAACCCATGGAGTTAACCCGTAACCCATTGTCTAGATGCATTGCATCTTTTAGATACATTGTATCTACTTAGATACCCATGGTCCAAAGTCTATGACCCATGACCCATAACCCAAAACCCATGGGCAAATAGGAGCGTCTCACGGATCCCTCCGTTTACACTAGACGGATCCCTCATGCAAAGGATCCGTGGGATCCGTGCAACAGTAGCAAGAAATTTCCTATAAATAAAGAGCCATTTCTTCATTGCAACTCACCCTTTTTCTTACAAACTCTCTCATATATTCTTACATTCTTCTAACCTAAGATCACTTGATCTAGAGAGTAGTTCTTCTTTCTTTTGTTGTGATTCTCATATAGGTCCTTCTCTAAGGCGTGATCACGAGCATTCTACAAGTCATCCAAGCAAGGGTGCTTGATTGATTTGTTCCTCCACAAGATTTCTATAGCGAAGATCTTGTATTTCATATTTCACATATTTGTTGTGTTATAGTAATGTTGGTTTGGTCCTCCGTGTTAAGGACTCGGTATTTAGCTTTGTATCGGAAAAAGTGTAAGCAACGTTGTGAAGGCTTCTCCGCCGAGTTGAAGGAGTTTGTTGACATAGTGCTTGAACTCTCGAGTAGGTGACTCGGGGAGTGGAGTATAGCAAGGAAGGTGTCCTTGTAGCCGAACCACTATAAATCGGTTGTGTCATTTGTATCCTTTACTTTACTTGCTTTCTTTACTTGCATTACTTATAGATCTATACTTTCTCTCTATCCACACGATTTCACATTACATCGAATCTAAAGTTTTTGAAACTAACTTAAAATTGGCAAAACTATTCAATCCCCTCTAGTTTTCCACAATTGGCATCAAAAGCTAAGTTTACAAAAGTTTTAAAGTAAACAATATTTTAAAAACTTTTCAATCACTATGGGTTCTGAAAATTACAAGGAAGGGCAATCCATGCAACGACCTCCACTACTTAAAACTAATGGTTTTATATATTGGAAAAATATATTCGAAACGTATGTGAAGTCAAAAGATATTGATCTTTGGTACATCATTGTTGAAGGCGATTTTGAAGCTACTACAAAAGATGAAACCGGAAATTTAGTAAACACACCTCATGATCAACTCACCGATGATCATAAGAAAAAGCTTTCCAAAAATAGTGAAGCTAAAATAGTTTTATATAATTCTTTCTTTACCCAAAAAGGAATTCGAAAGAATTTCCATGCTTAAAACCTCTAAAGAAATTTGAAATTCTTTAGTTGTAACTCATCAAGGAAATCAACAAGTTAAAAACAATAAAATAGATTTATTTGTTCAACAATATGAACAATTTTCAATATCGGATGAGGATACTATAGATCATTCTTTTTCTAACTTTAATACTATAATTACATCTTTTCAAGCACTTGATGAGTCTTTCTCTAGTCGTAATCATGTTAGGAGATATCTAAGGGCGTTTCCATCCAAGTGGAGATCTAAGGTGACGGCAATTGAAGAATCAAAAGACTTGTCAATCCTCACCCTTGATGAACTCATAGGCAATCTAAAGGTCTATGAGCTTGTCTCGCTAAAGATTCGAAGCCTCAAAGAGAAGAAAGAGAAGCACAAATCTCTTGCCTAAAAGCCAAGAAGATCCCAGCGATGAAGAAAACTCCTCTTCGGATAGTGATGGCGAGGAGTATGCCATAGCGGTAAGGGACTTCAAGAAGTTCTTTAGAAGAAAGGGAAGATATGTCAAGTAACCATATGACGGCAAGAAGAGGTTTCGAAAAGGTAAAGATGACAAGAAAGCAAGGGATGAACGCACTTGTTTTAAATGTGGGGACCCCAATCACTTTATTAGTGAGTGTCTCAAACGTGACGAAAAAAAAGCGTTCGTAAGTGGTTCGTGGGGAATGAGCGAGGAGAAGGACGAAGAAATTTGTCTCATGGCAAATGACGAGGTATGTCACAAATACTATAGTAGCTCATCATTAGATGATGATTCATTGCATCGTGAATATGATAAACTTTGCAAAATTAGCTTAAAAGTAATTAACAAAAACAAGGTTTTGAAAAACCAGAATGAACGTCTAGAAAAGGAAGTCTTTGAGTTAAAAGCTAAATTAAAACATTTAGAAAAGGGGAAGATAGCAAGTTGGGAATGTGAGATTTGCGTTCAACTTCAAACACTAGTTGTTGGGAATTCTACTGAATAAGAATTCTGCTGATTAATACTGCTGACGGATTTTGCTGAAGTGTTGGATTCTGCTGAAGAAGTGTTTATGCGGAAGTAGTAAAACCGTGTAGCTTGTTTCTGAGGATATAGATATTCCGCGTATTTTATAGTTAGTTAGGATATGCATGAGTTTTATGCGGATATAGAAAACCGTGTAGCTTTTAGTTTTATGAATATACGTTTCTTGTGAAACGGTTTAGGGTTCCTTGTCTATAAAAGGAACTCATTAGTATGTATGATGTACAAGTTTTGAAAAATAAGTTTTATTTTTATTAAAAGATCCATAGAGGATCAAAGTATTCTTAGTAATCTGCATTCTTGCTTGTGTTTGATTTCCGCTTTAGAATACATGTAATAGAGACTTTCTATTAGTGTGTTTGTGATTACATAAACATTACCAACGATTCACGAGCGCTCAAAGATCTATCAAGGTCTTAGGTTCAACAAGTGGTATCAGAGCCTCGGGAGAGTCTCTGTGATACTAAGAACATCCTTTTCTTTACACCCTCACAACCAAAACAACCATAACAATGCAGGTGGGAAGATGGAGCGAAGTTACTCACAATCAAAACACCACATCTTTGCAACAACTCAATCTCACAAACAATGCAAAGTTCCCATACCTCAAGAAGGAGGAGTATGAATTGTGGGCTATGAAGATGCGAATTGGATCGGCAATATTGATTGGAATCTTTAGGAAGTTGTCCGTAAGAGTGCAGTTTGAAGAAGTGCGTCAAAGATGCTGATGGTGTTGTTACCATCGTTGGTCCCAAAACTGCTGAAGAGATACTAGTTGTTCAGAGAGAGAATAAAGTTAGAACTATTCTCCTACAGGCTATACCAGATGATCACATGGGTGACTTTCACTACATGGAGGATGCTAAGGACATCTGGATGGCAATCAAGGCTAGGTTTGGTGGGAATGATGAGTCAAAGAGGATGAGGAAATCAATGCTGAAACAACAGTTTCAAGAATTCCAAATCTTTGAGGAAGAAGGTATCCACAAGGATATGCGAGTTCCATAGGATTTTGAGTCAATTGAATCGGATGAAGGCCGGGGCGGACAATGAGGATTACAATTCAAAGTTCTTACGATCTTTACCTCCATCTTGGTTGCAAGTAAGCATTGCACTCAAAGCAAAAGGTGGGCTAGATCTCGGTCACTTTTGATGATCTCTACAATGGACTTAAAACTCTTGAACACGATGTCGAAGTCCCTTTCGTTCATCCACTCCCACTCACTCGGCGTTTCTTAGCACCTCCTCACATAAGATGACCTATGCTCCAAGCCCATTTCCTCGACATCATCACCCTATCATCACCACATCAAATTCTCAACCTAAATCCGGTGGTGTCTTTGGAAGATGTACTTCACTCTTTTGTTCTTGATTATGAAAATCGTGACAACTAGCATTTGAGGATTTTGAGCAGGTGGATCCACTTGATATGGAATAGATGAACTTGAAGTGGCAATGGCCATGCTCTCAATGAACATCAAGAAGTTTGAGAGTAAGGTGGGAGAAAGTTTGGTTTCGAGGAAGAGATCCGGCAAGATTTGTGGAAGGAAAGTCAAGTGCTATACTTGTGGTCGGATAGGTCACTTCTCAAGAGAATGCAAGGATAGGAAGGTGGTGATGAGGTTAGGTATTCTACCTATCGTGAGAATCAAATGGAAGTGGATCCTCCAAAGCTTTGGTCACTCTGGATGGTGATAAGGTTTTAAAGGTACCTTTTAAGGGTCATTTAAGCCCTTATTCGATCACTACATATCTGTTATTGCTTAATATCGTTCCTTTTTACTTTTAGGTCTCTTGAAGGCAAAATCTTTGGAATGATGCTTATTTGGATGAAAAGCGCGAATATCTGAAGAAAATGGCCAAAGTCGAATCGAGACACTCAAAGTCTTTGAAACATAAAGCGGCGGCGTCACTTTGCATATCTGCGACGCCGTCGGGAAGGAATTTTATGACGGGTCGAGCGAAATTTCATGTTTTCAAGGGCGGCGTCGGGTTCTAAAGGGTAGGCGTCGTTACTCGGGCGGCCTAGATGCGACCAAGGCGGCGTCCGAGTGAAGGGGACGGCGTCACGGTCATAAGGTGGCGCCGTCGCAAGGTTTACGTGGCCAAGGCGAAACCCTAATGGCGGCGACACGGCGTCCGCGAAACATAAGGTGGCGCCGTCGCGGATGTAATCTTATATATAGAATCCGAATTTTTCGGTTTTGTGTGTAGTCTTTTGGGTAAAACCTAAAACCGAACCAAGGCTTTCTTGTGCGATATTTTAGGGTTCTAAACCTATTATACATCAAGATAAGTATTTACTTCATTAATTTAATTATGTCTTTGATTATTTGTGTGTATGCTTGCATGTTCTCCATGTCCGCTAATTTATTTGTGTGTTTGCTTAGGAATATGAAACTTAATTATTGAATATTGATTGGTTGATACTTATCTTAGTTGACTAATGATCTAGAGTGCGCTAGATTATTCGTTGTGTGTAATGCTTGACTTTTCTTTGTGAACTTTAGAATATAATTATCTAGGTAATTGTAGGATAAAGTATTCAAGGACAACCGTAGAGTGGCGTCTATAAATCACTAGAGGATTTGTAAACAAGACCCTTTGGTAATTTCAACGAGTTAGGAAATAAGCACGCCCTATAGCCTTAGAATCACAACGCAACTAGGAATAAGGGCGTGACAAATCAACCATCAATAGGAGATAATTAAGGGTAGTAAAACCTAAGTAAACACATCTTTAAACTATCATACAGTACACATCAATTAGACATAGACTATCACAACCTTAGCTTAGATAATTAGATAATAGTAGATTAATCGGTAGCAATACCAACCCCAAATCCAATACCGAGATTCGTACCTTTTCCATTTCTAAAAATTATAAAAATACAAAATAATCTTCCTCGACCTCAACCTTAGCGTAGTAACTTCTCACTAGCATTTCTATTCCCCAGAGAACGATATCAATACCGTGGCTTACCCTAATTACTACACTACAACGATTAGGTTCCTTTGCCTGGGGTGTTATAAAACTTGCTCGAAGAAAGGAAGTTTCCTTGACCCCGAGCGACGCGTGTGGCGTTATCAAGTTTTGGCGCGGCTGCGGGAATAGAATAGCTAGTTAGTAGTCCACCTCGTTTAGGTTTCTTTGCTTGATTCCTATCAAGTAAATTTTTTCTCATTTTAGCTTTCTCTTAGTCTATCCCCTTCTTCGTGACCTTTGTTGTAACACCCATCACTTTTCACCATGGAAGGTGACAACCAACCACCACTCATCAACCCACCACCAAGCGACCCGCCAAGAGCCCGTACTCTTGGTGAGTACTCGAGACCAAACCACCTAGGTTATAGGAACACCATTGAGCTTCCCGACCAAGCCCAAACTACGGCCTGCGATCCGACACCATCCGGTTGGTGCAAAGCGGATGTGCATTCCATGGACTTCGTTAGAAGATCCAAATCGACATCGAGGATTTCCTCAAAATTGTCGATTCCATCGACCTTGATGCTACTACTCGGGAGACCACGCTTGCGTCTCTTCCAATTCTCTCTACGGGACCAAGCTAGTAATTGGCTTGAGCGACTTCCCCCGGCTCCATCTCAAGTTGGGATGATCTTACTTCTCGCTTCCTTGCTCAATTTTTCCCACGGGAGAACCACTAAGCTTAGGAATGACATCTTGATGTTCCAACAACGTCAAGGTGAATCTCTCTGAAGCATGGACCCGATTCAAGGACTTACTTCATAAAGTCCTCATCACGGCATTGATCTTTGGCTCCAGTCCAAATCTTTTATGATCATGTCAACTTTCCCACTAAGCGATCCATTGACCAAGCGGCGGTGGAAAACTTAGTGATCTCACGCGGAAGAATCATGGGAAATAATAGAGGACCTTGCCCTCTATGACAACGAAAGTTGGGATGACCCCGTGAACTTCCCAAACCGTCAAGGCAATCTCCTTGCCTCCTCCCGACCGTGGGATGATTGAACTTGAAGATCAAGTTAAATTCCTCATGAGTTCCTACAAAATCCTAAGTCTTCACGACAAGTGAATCAAATCACTCTACCTTGTGAGTTATGCGATGGTCCCATGACACTCGTGAATGCTCAAGGCTCTCCGAACAAGCTTTGCGGACTACGCCTCCATACGTACCGACGGAGCGGAGATAAGTGGTACACTTTCAAACCCGAACAAAACAACTTAGGAAACTCATACAACCCTCATGGAGAAATCACCCTAATCTTAAGTGGAACCAAAACTCAAGCACACCCCAAAGCTCATCTAGTTCGCCTAATGATTCAATTCTTCTAATACCGGAACCCCAATATTGAAGCAATTGCATCTAGATTTTGTCATCCCAAGAAACTCGATTGAATAAGCTTGAAGCCGAGTTTAAGCAAAAGCAGGCGAGATGACAACCAAGCTTGATGCCCTCTTAAAAGCCTTCAATGAGCGGAAATTGGAGCACTCCCAGTGATACCATAAAGAACCCAAAAGTGAATTCGATTGCATCGACTTCATGTTCTAGTTCATCATGGGAGAACACACATTCATGCCCTCTCACCCAACGGTTCACTCGGTAAATGCTATCAAAAGGGTTCCAAGTCATCCAAGAAATACCAAGGCCCGGCACCTTTGGTAAAGCCTACTCTGAGAAACCCGTTAGCCAAGAATCCAAACCTAGTTTAGAGGAGGAGTACAAGGAACTCTATCAAGAGAAACCAATTCTTGAAGTCTTAGCTCATGCACCTTATTATAATGCTTTAAAGAAAAATATGAGTTAGAACTTAGGCTTGGGAAACATGGGTCCGCCTTTGTGCGAAACAACTTACCTAAGTTAGATGATCCCGGCTATTCACTCTTCCGTGTAGACTTGGAACTTCCAAGCCACTCGATGCTTTAGCCGATTTAGGATCATGCATCAATCTCGTTCGTTGTCCCTTCATAGAAGCCTCAACTTAGGTAAAATTGAACCAACGAAACTATCTTAGGATTAGCGGACGGTAGTATAGCACGTCAGTTGGAATAATAAAGGACATGGTAGTACATGTAGGAGAGTTGACTCTTTTGGCCGACTTTCATGTGCTAGACATGAATAAGGACCCGACATGCCCATTACTAGTTGGAAGAGGATTTTAGCTACCGCTAGTGCCATCATCGATTGTAAGATGTCCAAAATAGTGGTAGGAGAGGGAGTGCTAGATCGGTTCACGATGTCAAAAGGCATTCGTACTACAAGGATGAGGAAATCCCACAAGAGATTAGGTTGGATAGAGAGCCTTCTCGATATGGACCTTGGATTGAGAAGAACATCATAGGCCCCAAAGACCTTTTTACCTAGATAAGGCCTTTGCTAGTGTAGCAACTTTCCAAGAACAAGAATTGGCTAGGGATATAGAAGTGAACCTGTTCGAGGGCCTTAGTATTTAGGAAGATGACCGAGTTCCTAGGATGCTTGCCGTTAATCTTGTCATGAATAAATGGATAGTTGAGAAATCCGAACACATGTGGAATTGGAATAGAACGCCTAGCGATGGTAATGGAAGGTGGCACATTAGGATACAAATCTATGATCCCGATGGTGAGATGTTTGAAAAGGCATATTTAACCGAGCGTACTACTAGGAACTTAAATGATAAGTTTGATCCCTACGACATTGTTGAGGATAGACTTACTTATATCGATGCGTAGGAGTAGGACTACGAGTCTAGCTACAAGACTCTCTAATAAAGAAAAGCGCTTCGTGGGAGGCAACCCATGCTTAATTGTTTGCTTGTTAGTGTCATATATCTTTTATTAATTGTTTGTCCTCATGTTTGAATTTGTAAAAATGCTTTATTTTGTTTTAACCTCGTCTTAATTACATATAAAGGTATTTTACATAAAGGATAAGTGTAGGGAGGATTACACACGTTTTCATAAGAAGCGTGAACATGAGAATAACAATTAACTAAAAGATATATATGTTTGTTTGTTCGAGTCAAATGCTTGTATCGAGTCATAATGGATGTTTTTGAAGTTTTTCCAGATTCTAAAGATGCAAATTTTCCGAATTTTTCGGAAAATCGCAGACCGCTTTTTGTCGGGATAACTGTGGCGTCGAGATTGCAACTGACGGCGTCAGAAGGAATAAAAACATCGACTTACTTTTTCTCGTTTTCGAGCTACTTGTAAAATTTTGGAATTTTCGGATCTTAACTTTCAAAACAAATTCGTAAACATCCATTCCACAAGCATTATATCCTAGTTTAAATCGAGTCTTATGTATATTATTACCGCCGATTTTACGAAGGTTTCGTTTGTTTTCTTCTAGTGTGAGGTTTAGTTTGTCAAGAAGAAGTTACACAAGTTTGGAAGGAGCCTTTCACGCAAAAACTCTTCTTGGAAAAGATTTAACCACCACTTTTACGGATCTACCGAGCTAATCGGGGAGTATTAGTTTCTTTCGTTTTAATTACCTTCTATTATCATAACTTTGATACTTTCGGGAACATTGGGGACAATGTTCGGTTTAAGTGTAGGGAGGGAAAATAAAGCGGAACTTTGAAACTATGCTTATCCTTGACTATTTGCTTTGTCAAGTGTATTTGTGTAATAAACCATGAGAAAATGTAGGTTAGGGTAATTTTAGCCAAATTTAAAATTTTTCATGACGTATAAGAGTGGGCCATTAGTCTTAACAAAAGCGTCTCATGGATAGGAAATTGCATGACTAGCACAAAAACCTTACCACCTAAATTCCACCCAAAATGTGAGGATCGCCCTTAGATTAGTAGGAATTAAAGCATTCATCTTTAATGCTTAGAGTGTGAACCGGTAGTATATTAGATTCTAGAACTTGTTTTGTGATGCATTCCGAGATCGCTAGTGAGACTACACTTGTGTAGTTAGGATTAACTAAATGATAAGAGGCATTAGGATAAACCCTTGTTTGATATCCGTAACATAATTACTTCTTCCACCTCGGTTGAGTAATTCCCCACACCCTTTGCGTTGTACTCATCTTTAGTACACGATACCCTAGTTAACCCCTCGAGCCTATCCTTTTCGCGGTTCTCGTGATGTTTCGGTTTTCCGGGATATCAATGAAGAGCATTGTTTACACCCCACCCCAAATATACACCCAAATCGCCTTAGCCTACCTTTATTGCACTCACTTTTAGTGCAAATTTATGTTATCACCCAAAACCCTTAGTTCAATTATCGGTTGCTTGCATGAGTTGCTAAGTCGAGTCATATCCTTTGTATCTGATTTTGGGATGATTGGGATTCATGGGAAAAGTTAAAGTTTATGAAATATAGGAAGAGAACGTTAAACTCAAATTCCTTTGTTTGCATAATAATGTACTCAAGTGTTTTGATCTTTTCAATTCGGGTCAAATTAGTGTTAGAGTAATAAAACTCAAGTGTAGGGATGTGTCTATAAATCCCTATCATTTTGATGTACCGTAGAGGATGGTAGAGTAAAAGTGTATGCAAAAAAAAAAAAAAAAAAAAAAAAAAAAACATACGGGCTACCATCCTACATCTATCTTTTAAATTATGTTTGTTCATTTTCGTTGCCTAGAGTTTTAGAGTGTCGAGTCTTGGCTTAGCAACGCCATTCTTCGTATACTTGCAACATAGAGATTTTTGACTATCCACCACTAAATAGCCTATCCCACCAAACCCTTCATTTCCTACCGTAAGCCTAACATTACAACCCTTTAAAGACCTCTTTGATAGTCTTTCCTAGGTGCTTCGCCAAAGCGACGGAGGTTTGATCTATTCTCGAGCCTATGGTAATCTATGTACTAGGACCGGTTAATGAGTGTTTATCTTCCATTTCCGATTTGTTATATTTCATATATACACCGAGAGAGATGTGAGTATCCAAACACCCCATGTGAGGTGCTAGTATGTAATTCCGTGCTTGTTATGACTTTTCTTGGGCTTATATGTGTTGTGGACCGTTTTGAATGAATGCTTCATGACCCTAACTTATAAATTAATTGGCTAAAAGCACATTTGCTTGAGGACAAGCAAATACCAAGTGTAGGGATATTTGATAAGGTTTTAAAGGTACCTTTTAAGGGTCATTTAAGCCCTTATTCGATCATACAGTATCCGTTATTGCTTAATATCGTTCCTTTTTACTTTTAGGTCTCTTGAAGGCAAAATCTTGGAATGATGCTTATTTGGACGAAAAGGCGAATATACGAAGAAAATGGCCAAAGTCGAATCGAGACACTCAAAGCTGCTTTGAAACATAAGGCGACGGCGTCATTTGCATATCTGCGACGCGTCGGAAGGAATTTTGCGACGGGTCGAGCGAAATTTCATGTTTTCAAGGGACGACGTCGAGTTCTAAAGGTAGGCCGTCGTTACTCGACGGCCTAGATGCGACCAAGGCGGCGTCGAGTGAAGGGACGGCGTCACGGTCATAAGGTGACGCCGTCGCAAGGTTTACGTGGCCAAGCGAAACCCTAATGGCGGCGACACGGCGTCACGAAACATAAGGTGGCCGTCGCAGATGTAATCTTATATATAGAATCCGAATTTTTCGGTTTTTGTGTGTAGTCTTTTGGAGTAAAACCTAAAACCGAACCAAGGCTTTCTTGTGCGATATTTTAGGGTTCTAAACCCTATTATACATCAAGATAAGTATTTACTTCATTAATTTAATTATGTCTTTGATTATTTGTGTGTATGCTTGCATGTTCTCCATGTCAAGCTAATTTATTTGTGTGTTTGCTTAGGAATATGAAACTTAATTATTGAATATTGATTGGTTGATACTTATCTTAGTTGACTAATGATCTAGAGTCGCTAGATTATTAGTTGTGTACTTAATGCTTGACTTTTCTTTGTGAACTTTAGAATATAATTATCTAGGTAATTGTAGGATAAAGTATTCAAGGACAACCAGTAAGTAGGCGTCTATAAATCACTAGAGGATTTGTAAACAAGACCCTTTGGTAATTTCAACGAGTTAGGAAATAAGCACGCCTATAGCCTTAGAATCACAACGCAACTAGGAATAAGGGCGTGACAAATCAACCATCAATAGGAGATAATTAAGGAGTAGTAAAACCTAAGTAAACACATCTTTAAACTATCATACAGTACACATCAATTAGACATAGACTATCACAACCTTAGCTTAGATAATTAGATAATAGTAGATTAATCGGTAGCAATACCAACCCCAAATCCAATACCGAGATTCGTACCTTTTCCATTTCTAAAAATTATAAAATACAAAATAATCTTCCTCAACCTCAACCTTAGCGTAGTAACTTCTCACTAGCATTCCTATTCCCTAGAGAGCGATATCAATACCCGTGGCTTACCCTAATTACTACACTACAACGATTAGGTTCCTTTGCCTAGGGTGTTATAAAACTTGCTCGAAGAAAAGGAAGTTTCCTTGACCCCGAGCAGCGTGTGGCGTTATCAATGACCATGTCAAGCTGGAAGGTGCATGATCACGATAATGATGAAGCTTACGGTTCTTAGCGAGTAGGTTCTTTGGCAAGTCGTACTACGAGGATCGGCATAATCAAGTTGCCTTAATGGGCATCTCTCAGGTACATAATTGTATTTTTGGTTGTAGTGAAAGATATAATGAACTTAAGGAAGCTTATGATGAATTGAAACCTAAATATAATGAATGTTATATCGAAGTTGAGGCTTACAAAAAGGCTTTAAGAACTTGGGTGAATTGCATATATATCCTTCCTAAACTCAATAATTACATATATATCCAACCCAAAATCTTAATTACATATATATCCTTCATAAACTTAAAATATATCATATATATCCAAATAATTAATTTATACATATATAAATCTTTTAAATATATTATAAATATCATTTCATTCGAAATGGTCTATTATGCCCTTACTTTAAGTCATCATCTTCTCCCCCAAAATATTGAGATACTTCAGTTATGTACTTTAATTTAAATGTTTGTAGTCTGATTGGTAGGAACTTACATATTAAAATCATAAATGAATCTATAATCTTTACAACGACAACAAACATTCAAATGCTTTTTCTTGACATCAATCTCCAACAAACATTGCTAGCCAGTAGCCACTATCCTTAACAACCTTTCTTGTTTATGTCTTTTTTCTTGAGATATAATAAATTATTGGTTTGTTTGCTATTATACATTTACTTCGTGCATTCTTCTTCTATGATACCGTTGACATCTCCGACATCGACAACAACACGACCATTACCCTTCTTTTTATATATTTTCTCCCAGAATCGACAAAAATCAATATATCAAAGATCCATGTTTATTCATACTTTTGTAATTTTGTTTGAGTTGATCCAAAGAAAGTCAACAGGGGTCAGGGGATACAAGAATGACAATTTGGTTTATGGGGTTAGATGTGGGTTGTGTTATGTTGTGTCTCGTATGGTGGTAAAGATAACCAAATTAAAGGTACGATCGTCAAATCAATATTAGATGATAATTATTATTTATTTCATGTGCTTAAATATCTATAATTTAATTAATTGGATATATATATGATATTTTTTAAGTTTAAGAAGGATATATATGTAATTAAAATTTTGAGCTGGATATATATGTAATTATTAGGTTTGGGAAGGATATATATGCAATTCTCCCTAAAAACTTTAGAAAGACAAAAAATTTAGTTTCAAAAGAATCAACTTGCTTATGATGAAAAGATAAGGGTGTTAGAAAGTGATTTGGAATGTACTAGAATTGATTTAAAACGTACTGAGAAAGAAAAAGATGATATAGTTTCAGAAAACCAAGTGCTGAAAAAGAAACTAGATGAGGAAGTAGCTAGACATAAAGAATGGTTAATGTCCGGTGACAATTTAGCTAGCTTCATCTATAGTAGTCAATCTGTAAACTCTGGGATAGGTTTAGGTTTTAAGAAGTATGTTGGCTTAGAAGCTAGAAATGATCTGCGTAAATCTACACCAGCAGGATTAGCTAATTATGTAAAAGAAGGAGAATTACATGTTGTACCTGGACCTATTAGAGGAGAACATATGCCCACTGACCTTTCCATCACAATAGACTTTGATGGATCACACCATCTTCATGGCAAAAGTCAAGAGACTTGCGGACCACGATTCTACATCTACTGACTTTGTCTCTTGTTCTGACAATGACAAGTCCTCTGACCAAGGGTCTACTAAATCTACCAGTTGTGATTCAAGTGAAAAGTCAGACCTTCCCAAGACCTCACCCAAGCCTATACCCAAGACTCCCTACAAGCCTGTTAGATTTGCTGCTGAGGAATCAAATTCCAAGACAGTTTCCTCTGAAGACTTGTCATTTAATTCTTTGCAAAGCGTTAGTTGACTACGACATTCATCTAAGTGACATAGCCATTCTATGTGACAACAAAGGTGCCATCGAATTAAGTAAGAATCCGGTGTTGCACTCTCGCACCAAGCATATAGAGATCCGTCATCACTTCTTAAGAGACAATATTCAAAAGGGTAACATCTCTATTGAGAAGGTAGCATCCGAAGACAACATAGCCGACGTCCTCACCAAACCGTTGAAGCGGGAACAATTCAACTTGCTTCGTCTTGGTCTTGGTCTCATGGAACAATCGTCGTAATTAGTTTTTTTTAAACTCTACAAGGTATGTAAACATTAGCCTTCTTCTTTTCTGAGTCTAGGATCTCTATTTCACACAAAACTCACAAACAATACGGGAATTTTCAAAACCCAAGGTAGATTTTATTTACAAAACATGTAATTTCATACTTATTTTTCTTAACTAAAAGATAAACGTTTTCTTCAAACAAAGATTTTTTTTAAATGCTTTCTAAAATGACACTTCTTCCCGTATCTCTTTCATAAAATCTATCTCTCACGTCTAGGAAAAACCTCTTTTGCGTTATTAATACAAAGTAAAAGCCCCGTTTTCATTGCATCTCATGTCTTTTGAATGCTAAAGGGAATACATAACTAATATATGTTTTCGGGTACATTCATTTAAGAAACAATGAATTAGGAGCACACGGGTTATCTCACATAATGGTATGCTTTTTCACTTCTAGTCTATTTTCCTTTTCTTTTTAGGAGTTGAGATAACCGCAACTCCTAATGGTTTGCATATAGGCACACACTAGGCACAAATGTTTCCAAAAGAAAAATTTTAAAATTGCTGAGTCACCGGTACCACGGATCCCAAGATTAGCACTGGGCGGTTCCCTCAAGGGAAGGATCCGTGGGATCCGTGAGACAGAAGCTGAAATTCTCTTCTATTTTTCTCACTTTGGCTAAAAACCTCTATATTTTCATCATTTATCCTTTTTATTAATGAGTATGTTACTTGATGCTTGTGTTATCATGATCACATGCCTTAAATTCATATCTAATCATTAGATTTTAGTCCACATTTTGGGTCAAGCATGCATTACAATGCATTATTTTCTCTATAAATAAGGTTCCCAAAATGCTTGCATCTTCATCACTCTCAACCTCACAAACAATCATCATCATGTCATCCAAAAGATTCTCCAACATAGATGAATCACCTAGTGCAAAAAATCATCTTCAAGAAATCCAAAATTTTATCCTACCACCTTCTGTAGTACCACCACCCAAATCTAGAAAAACCGCACGGATTAGCATCCGGCCTTGTTGTTTAGCAAAAACATTGTCAAATAGTGCCTCACCAACTACCCTTTCACCACCAAATTGTTCCAAAGTAGCACCTCCCTCATCTCCAACAAGCACACCACCATCATCACCTATCAAGTCTCCACCTAAAGTCACTCTATTGGAACTCCTTAAGACTCCAACAAGATCCCAACAAATCAACCCAAAAGAACTAGTCTTTTTAACACCTCCCACATCTCCAAACATAATTTACAAAGATCTTGTAACTTCACCACCTTTAGCTCCCATTCTCTTACAAGAACATCTAGGTTCTTTTCCACCATCACTTTCAAACATTCCGGACTTTGATCCATATTATCCAACTTTTCCCCCACAACTTCCGCATCTCAAAAATCAAACTAACCCGGAAAACTTCCACACACATTACTCACATCATTTACATTGTGAACATTTCCAATCCACTAGGGAACTTGCAATATAAATTAGGGAAGAGATGCGATTCATACTTAACCACATACTTGATCGCATCAACATCATCACTCACCAAAACCTCCATCACTAGCCTTATGCAAGCATGGAAGGAATAATATTACTATTTTCTCTAGTTTTTCTTTTGAGGCATTTTAAAGAACAAACCTTGTTCTTAGTTTTACATGTTTGTATGTGGCATATATACATTTTGTTATTTTATTACAAGGCTTTGTTTACATACCTTGGATCCCAATCTTGTCTCTCGTCAATCACAAGATTATTTATCCATGTTACTGCTAACCTTTTCTTTGTAGGCTTTTATATTTTCTCACTTGACGCCCTATTCTAGTGGGAGCTACCATCAAGGGGGAGTTAGAGATACGTGGACTATTTTTCCAAACTTTATTTTTTCATTAGGGTCACTTTTTGTTTCGACAAAAAGGGGGAGAAGAAGTAAAACTTGTGCTTTCAAAACATACATCTAATCTTAAGTTTTACTCATCATAACATTATGTTTTGTCATCAACAAAAAGGGGGAGATTGTTAATACAAATAAACCGTAAAAACGTTTATTAATATTTAGCGATCTCTTTGTGTTTTGTTGATAACAAATATAATTTTATCATAAGTAAAATTATAAGGATACATGTTATTTTCGTAAAGCATCTACATATATAGTAATTTAATATAAATTGTTGTAATAATTTATTTATTGTAATAGTTTATTGGGATGGGTAAAAATCACAACCCATGACCCATACCCATGGAGCATATCCATAACCCATGAAGTTAACCCATAACCCATTGTCTAGATGCATTGCATCTTTTAGATACATTGTATCTACTTAGATACCCATGGTCCAAAGTCTAGGACTCATGACCCATGACTCATAACCTAAAAATCCATGGGCAAACAGGGCGATGGATCTAAACTGTGATAATAAGAAATTGCCACATTTCTTCTTGTGCTTTCTTACAAACTCTCTTATATATTCTTACATTCTTCTAACCTTAGTAGATACTTTGATTTATATTAATAAGTCATCCAAGCAAGGTGATGGAATATACTTAGTAATACTACTTAGTAATACTGGATTGTATGATGTATTGTAAGTGAGAACAATGTAACACAAAGCTTCAATATTATTAAGAATAATATGAGTGATCTTTCTTATCACTAGGGTTACACCTTGAAGCATACGTACCAAGAACAATGACCTAGGATCTCCTTTTATAACATAAGGAGTCCTTTACAAGATAAGTATAATGTTAACTATATAGAATATACACAAGATCTTTTCTATACTTATCTATATACGACTACATAACAATTATCCTAATAGCAGTGGTAATAATATGTACTAGCAGTGGTAACGTGTTTCCACTGCTAGTGCATTCTTCAGCAGTGTCTTCCACAAGCCTATCAGTGGTAACTGTTAATATTATTCCCAACAATCCTCCCCTAAACTTATGATTTCTCTGCAAATCAATAAGTTTCTTCAATCTACATCATCTCTAAGGATTTAGGAATTCTTTCAAACACTTCACTTTCTTTTTAAATCCTGAATAGCTCTTGAACATTGATCTTGAAGTCTATGTAACAAATCTCTGACCTTCTCAGTATCTTCATGAACTCTTATTGTTGTACTCAACATCACAGTGAGAGTTCCAGCTCTGAGTGGGTATTCTTTCTCAGCAAACATGAATGCATCCACTCCATCTTTTGTAGAAACATGATGAACATCACATGAATCATAGTAAGTCCATTTAGTACCAGGACACGAACATGCAAACTTCCAGAAATCATCATTAGCATCTGGTTCATAGAGCCTTCTTAGATCAACCCATAACTGCATTTCCTTCATATCATTAAGCATCGACATCAAACCTTTCTTGAACTAATCTCCACAATGTATCCGGATCATCTCATCACATGCTTTGATAAGGTCTTCAAGCAGAATGAATGATGAAGTTTCACCACCTAGCCTTGTAATCTTCCATGTTGGAGCAAAATTGCTAGCGATGTACACTTCCCAATCAACTATAGGATGTCGACTTGCGGTGGGTCGGGATACAAATCTTCTTCTTCAATCACAATCATATCAGTCAAGTTGTTTTTCTGTGAATTTCTCGGTTTGAACTTCTTGTTCTTCAGCAAACTTTGTTTTCTTGTGTGTCTGAGGTTCACTCTCTTTGACTTTTCTCTTTAGATGAGGATATCTTCTTTCTTCTTCTTCAGAGTTCATAGGAATAAAATATTGATCTTGCCTTTTAACTCTGTAGTAGATACCTTCAACCTTGTCATCAGTCATCCCTTTGAACTGATTCTTTTTCCAGCCACCAACATTGCAACAATAATCTTTCATCATTGAAATAACTTGTGATTTGGTTGGTTGTCTTGGTTTCTTTGACCCTTTCTTTGAAACAATTGCATCTTGAAGTGCTTGGCTATTCTTCATTTGAATGAAATCCTTCAACTGTGCGGTTCTTTGTTCTTGATTAAGTTTATACGCAACTAGGTCAATTGCCTTCTTCTTGACTCTTTGGATCATTAGCAATCAAGAAATCAATTTCTTGTTACAGTAGGTACATAAGTAAATGTTGAAGTCTTTTCTTTGAATATTGTAGGTGGAACAGTGGAAACTGGATTTTCATCCATTGGATCAGTGGTTTCTATCCTGTCCAGCCTCTTAGCCTCCATGAAGTCTGCAACTTCTATCTCCTCCAGCCTTTTCTTATTTGCAACTTTTTCTTCATTGAGCATTCTAGCAACTTCTGCATCATGAGCAATTTGAGCTTGTTCTTTCATTGAAAAATTCCTTCTTTGTTGCTCTTCACTCTGCACAACTGCTTTACCTTTCTCCTTTTTCTTCTTTTCGATTTCTTCTTCTATAGTGATAATAGTTTGACCAGCAGTGGAAACTTGCTCTGCAGTGGAAATGGTATCAGTGGTTACAGCAGTGGAAATTTCTTGCTCTAGTTGTTGTTGAGGAACTTCTTCTTGAGTATCAACATGCTCAGTAACTCCAAAAATAAAATCACCTTCATCTCCAAAGTCTATCTTCCTCCCCTTTGTTTCAGCATCTGTTTTCCTCCCCTGTTTGGGAGAATTCCCAATATCTTCACTGAAGCCATATGAGTCACCATCATGAGGTGAGGATGGAGATGATATCACAATCTTTGCAGGTCTTTATTTCAGTTTCAACCCCTGCAACTCTTTCTTCAAATCCTGAATCTCAGCTTTCAATTTAGTAACATCCTTGGCATGTTGCTCCTTCACTTGTGCCAAGTCCTTCTCTAGAGATTCAACACCTTAAGTTAGTTTGGTACAAAGTTCCATCAATTCCATAGGTTGCCCACTTGCCTCAACACTTCCAGCTGTGTGACTGTTGGGAGAGGTGACTCATAGGGCATTGGCTCAGACTCACTCCTAGTTGGACTAGGTGGAAGCCTGAAACCACCAGTGCTTGTTCCAAAACCAAGAGGGCCAGGAACATGCTGTGTTGTGATGAGAGGAGTTGGTTGTTTTTGCCTCCTCTCATAAGTGTGAGAAACTGGTGGAGTGTAGATAATGTTTGGAACTGTGAGTGTGGGTATGGTTTGAGATACAACTGGAATTGTTGCATCTTCACCCTGTACCTGTGAAATCTTTGCAAGAATTTGAGGAAAAAGTGGTGTAACAACCCTATTGTCATCCTTATTCATATTTTGAAAAACTTTAGGCTTAAGGCAAGCATTTTATAAACTCTTGTATGGGGTTGCGGTTGAAATTCATTTACACTTGCTTGCACAAACCTTGGATACATCAAAATTTTGTTGAACTCTTTACATTGCCTTGCATACTTGTAAAAATATATTTAGACCAATTAAAAATCCTATCGGTGGCTAGACAAACCAAAGGGTAAGCCATTGTTGAGTGAATTGTTCATAAGAAGTTTTCTTAGGACTTAGGCAATGTAAAATAGTATGTATTAAAAATCTCCAATGAGGATGAAACCACTCTTTTGAAAGTAGCCTTTTTGTCGGTGGTATCATACCCATGGATGAAAGATTTTCATGAATTTACGGCATAGGTAATGTGATGATACCATTGAGATCATCAATTGGAGAATTCTCCTCAAGGATGACTCGGTAACATCAATAGTTACCCCATCCATTGTGGCTCTAAGAGCATCCATTGTTTCATGTGTATCTCTATTTTCAATGGTTATGGGTGAACATAGTTCCAAAGCTGTTTGATTTGAGAGATATAGATTGTGGGATTAAGAAGTAAAGCATACCTCATATGAGTAATGTTTAGAAAATCCACAATCTGATGAAAAACAGGGCCACTCTTGTCGTTTGACTTTTCCAAATAGGCCACTTGGTTGTGCTCATCTGCAAAAGTGATAGGTGCCATAGAATCTTTTGATGAAAAATATGTTGTGTTAGTATGAATTGTATGAATAACTTGCCAATTGAGAGAAAAGATATATACTGTTAGGGTTTTAGAGTTTTGCGCAAGAAAGATTATCTAAGGAAAAGATTTATCTTAAGAGGATAAATTGCAATTTGGAAAGTAGATAATCTTCTAAAAATTTACCCTATAAATATGGAAAGCAATTTCTCTCAACGGCTAGTAAAAATTTGTTACTGACACAACAGTTGTAATGGCTAGATCACGATGGTAAAAATAACTTTGTCGGTGGAAGCTGTGAACTAGCGGTGGTAATTTTCACAAAATTTTCAAGAGCGTTGGTAAGAAAAACATATGAAAAATTGGATTGCTCTTATCATAGTTTTAGCAAACTACCGACTATCAACGGATTTGATATGTCTTTACCATGAGTCGTTTGCTATGGACTAGCCAACTCTTAATCATAAAGAATATGGTGAGTTGATAACCATATAGTTTTGGTAAACTATCAACCATAAGCGGATTTGTTAAGTCTTTACCGGTGGCCGTTTGCTCGGACTAGTTGATTCTTATGTGGATTAGACATGGTGAATCAATAACCATTTGTTTTGTGTCTCGATTACATACCTTTTATGATCAACTCCCATCTTTGTCGCATAAAAGTTATTGAACAAGCAAAATACAAGCACAAAACATATACAAACTTATACAACAATTTTAGTACCCGAAACCTCCACTCAACACCAAAGACCATTAGACACAAAAATTTATGGATTAAGCATTCCAATACACATTACCAAATCTTGAAATCTACCCACATCAAGTCCTTTTGTTAATAAATCGGCATAGTTATCATCGGTATGAATTTTGATAACTTGAATTAGCCTTTTCTCATAACAATCTCTTATAAAATGGTGTCTAATTTCAATATGTTTAGTCTTTGTGTGTTGAATGGATTCTTAATTATGCAAATGGCACTACTATTGTCAATATAAATGATGGTATTCATAAAATTGTACCCATAGTCCAAAAGTTGATTTTGAAGCCATAGAACTTGAGCACAACAACTTGTAGTGACCACATACTACGCCTCGGTTGATGAATTTGCCACCATTGTTTGTTTCTTGCCTTTGCCATGACACCAATCTATTTCCAAGAAATTGGCATCCACATTGTAGATTTTCTATCCAAACTAGCTCCGGCATAGTCACTATATCGAGTAAGTAACCAATTCTAGAGGTGATTCTCTAGGGTACCATAATCCCAGTTAGGAAATGCTTTAAGATATCGAAAATCTTCTTCACACGGTCAAGTGTGAGAACACAGGAGTGACACGAAACCTTGCACAAGCACATACTACAAACATAATGTCGGCCTAGATGATGTAAGATACATCAAAGAACCAATCATAGATCTGTACATATCCACATCAAGCGCTTCACCACTATTTTCCTTCAAGAGTTGATGTGTAGTCTTGTCTGCGAGGGTGTTGGATGACTTTGCATCGAGAACTTGAACTTCCTTAGTATCTCGACCACATATTTATCTTGATTGATGAAAATACCATCGGCCTTTGTTGTACTTGAAGTCCCAAAAGAATGTGAGTTCACCCATAGAACTCATCTTGAACTCATCTTTCATTAGCTTCTCAAACTCTTTGCACATCTCTGTCTTTGTAGAGCCAAAAATGATATCATCAACATATACTTGAACCAGCAAGATATCATTCTTGTCTTTCTTGATGAACAAAGTCTGATCCACTCTGCCTCTATGAAACCCATTATCTAGAAGATAAGTAGTTAAGGTTTCATACCATTTTCTTGGTGCCTGATGCAAGCCATACAAAGCTTTAACCACCCTGTACACTTTTTTTGGATAGTCAAGGTCTTCAAAGCCAGGAGGTTGTGAAACATATACCTCCTCATCAATCTGCCCATATAGAAAAGCGCTTTTTACATTCATTTGATAGACTTTAAAGCCCATAAAGGATGCATAGGCTAAGAACAACCTTATTGCTTCAATTCGTGCAACTGGGACAAACACTTCTTTATAGTCAATACCCTCCTCCTGAGTGTATCCTTGAGCTACAAGCCTAGCCTTGTTTCTGATAACAATTCCTCTCTCATCCTTCTTGTTTCTGAACACCCATTTTGTACCTATTACCTTCTTGCCATGAGGTAAATCACAAAGCACCCAAACCTTTTGAATCTTGAATTGGAGCAACTTTTATTGCATTGCTTCCACCCAACTTTCATCTTCAAGTGCCTTGTATACATTCTTTGGCTTCATTTGTGATAGAAAACACATGAAAAGACATTCATTTTTGCCTTCATGATTCTTAGATTCATAGAATTCACTAATAAACTCATGAACATCAGGCAATTTTGTTTGTCTTCTAGTCTTCACTGGTGAATTGATATCCCCAATCACATTTTCAAGAGGATGTGATTTATGAATTGAGGTATGGGAGTCTGACGAACTGCAATTTCATTTGGCATATTTGAGATTTCAACATCATTGGCTTGAGCTTCCTCTGTAACTGGAGTTGAGTTTTCCACTTCTGGTGTTGCAGTGGAAACTTCTTGCCTAGCAGTGGAATCTGAATTTCCTCTGTTTTCGTGTTTGCATTGTTCATTTGACCAGCTCCTTCTTTTCTAAATTCATTAGAAGGTTGAGCATCTCCAGTCCTTGGAATATCATCATTATCTGCATAGTCCCAAAGTGGCAAACTGAATTCATCTTGATCATCTACTTTATCCTTGCTAGATTCATCATCATCAAGAAACTCTTACGATCCTGCAAAATCATAAGAAGATGTACACAGCAGAGATAGGTACATAGTTCATAGTATGGGTTAGAGTATCAAGATCAAACGACCTTCTGGACCAGTTCCTTTGACATTCACTTTATTTTCTAGGAACTCAACATGCAGATTCTCTTCAATCTTTTGGGTTCTTAAGTTGAATACTCTAAAAGCTTTGCTAACCATGGAATACCCAACAAAATACCCTTCATCAGCCTTTTCTTCAAATTTGCCCAGATAATCTATGGTATTGAGAATAGTGGCATGACATCCAAATGGTCTCATGAAGTCTAGGATAGGGGGTCTACCTCTAAATAACTCATAAGGTGTCTTGTTCTTTGTTTTCACTACTAAAACCCTGTTTTGTACATAACAAGCGATGTTAATTGCTTGATTAAAAAGTGATTGGCAATTTTGAATGCCAACAACCTCTATTAGTGCCAACACCATTTTGTTGAGGAGTTCTAGCTACACTAAATTCTCTTTTAATACCTTTATCTCTGCAAAAATCATCCATAACTCTATTCTTGAATTCTGTCCCATTGTCACACCTAATGATTTTAACTTTCATATCATATTGGTTTTCTACTTCTGCAATGAAGGTCTTAAGGATGCCAGTTGTTTCATCCTTAGTTCTAAGAAAGAAAACCCATGTAAACCTGCTAAAATCATCAGTCACAACAAGACAATATTTCTTAAGATTTAAACTGCTCACAGATGTAGGACCAAATAAGTCCATATGTAACATATGAAGTGGGTGAGCAATAGAGTTAACCAACTTTGACCTGCAAGAAGCTCTGTGTTGTTTGCCTTTAAGGCAGGCAACACAGGTTTGATCATTTTCAAATCTTTTCTGAGGCAAGCCTCTTACCAAACCATCTTTAACAATCTTATTTATGGTTTTGAAATTAATATGACCAAGTCTTCTATGCCATAACATGGATTCATCCACTGTGGCCTTTGCAAGCAAGCAAGCATAATCATCTTTAGCAACAATGTTGTTCATATCAAAGCTATATAAGTTGCCTTTTCTAGGAATCTTAAGAAGAATCTGACTTACATCAGGCATCTTAAAATCCTTAGAGAGAACAAAACACATATCTTTAGTAAAAAGAACATTGTTTTTCTTGTCACACATTTGTGACACACTAAAAAGATTATACTTAAGCTCTTTTACATAGTACAGGTTCAAAATCCAAGTTACGGTTTGATGACTCCTTTACGATAACTTTTCCATTAACTCCACTCCAAAGGCGACAAGCTGTCCATCATAGTGTTCAAAATTTGAGAGATAGGACTTGTTGCCGGTCATGTGCCTTGAACATCCACTATCTGTGTAGCCTTGATCTGATTTCTTTGTCCTTGGATGTTCCTGCACATATAAGAAATGAGTTAGTTTCCTTTGGAGACCCAAGCCATGATTGACTTGGATATGCCTCGTGTATCAATATAGTTAAATCTATCAAAGGTCATTGATACACCATTGGGATTGGTTGTTGAGGTAATTCCTTTAGGTTTCCATTCCCAACGTGTTGAGGCCTTCACAACATTTCCATGTTACCCTGTTCTTGTTTACAACCTTTGCGGTGGGAACTTTTGGTGAGCGGTGGTAGCTCTTGATTTATTTTTAGGTACCCTTGTTGGTTATATTGAACCCTTTTATCGAGAAAAAGACCTTTTCCTGTTTGTGCAGATTTTGCAAAAGTTGTTTTGGATTTTGCACTTGTAACGGTGATTTAGGGTGAGTATAGTTAACAGTTTTAGCGATGGCAAAAGTTTTAAGACCACTTCTTAGTTGAACTGCTCTTGGGACCATTTTTCTGTGTGAATTAGGGTGTATTTTGTTTTGAAACCAGTTAGACTCCACCTTTTATTCCCATGGACTTCCCTTCTCCCAACATGATAGTCACAATTAGCATGTAAATGATTAAAGCTACCACAGATATAACATGCTTTATTGTACATCACAAACTCACTACCTAGTTGTTGAGATTTGACATGATTCCAACTCCTCGGTTACCCCTAGGGTTGATGACTTGTTCTATACATCTCAGCATACCTTACAGTTGATCTAGGTTTGTTAACTTGTTTCCTAGGTTCCTCTGTAATAGTATTTACAACTTTTGGGATAGAAGCCTCTTCATTCTTTTTAACATTCTCATCTACAATAGATGAGTCACTTGCACTTTCAAAACATCAGATTCATGCTTAACCTCTTCCCCACTTTTCACAAATTTGGGAGGACCATATTCAAGATTAAGATCCTGAAATTCTTCTAGACCTGTATGAGCTAAATCTATGCCGGAGGTGATGGAACACCCTTAGTGGTGGAGGAACAGTATTGTATCCCATACCAGACTTAACTTTACTAGTAATTTGAGCATTCCAAATTTTATCAATTGACTTAGACTGATAATAACAGGTGTCAACAGATAAATTGACATTCTCATTTATCTTTTTAAGTCTTTCAAACTCTTCTTTTAGTGCCTCATTCACTGTTGTCTTATGATCTATCTCTCTTCTAAGAATAATCATATCATCATTATATTTTGACTCATTTTCTCTATAATGCTCTAGTTGTTTCTCTAAAACAGATATGCCTCTTCTAAGGTTTGACACAGTATAATTAGCAGCATACAACTCTGTTCTTTGGTTGTCAAATAATTCATTAAGCCTTTCACATTCTCTAGAAGCCCTACATGTTTTAGAACAACTTTCAAAGTTTTGTACCTCAGAGTCAGAGAAAGCCATGAGAGCATGTTACAGAGACACAAGAGCGACATCGAAGGTTGTTCCTCTTGTTCATCGACCATGAAACTCAATCATAGCTCACACCATCAATTGCCGGCATTGCCTTTGGTTCTTCCACAATTGGTTCTTTCTTTTGCTTGTACCAAGTAGACCTTTTGTCAAGGTTCCTTGGTCTTCTGCATTCTCTAGCAAAATGCCCCAACTTATGACAATTGAAACACTCTACTTTATTTTTATCGAACCCTGCAGTTTCTCCACCATTGATGTGAATTGGCTTGCCAGTCTTCTTGTTGAATTTCCTAGACCTCATGCTAAGAACAACTATTTGCCATTTTATATCCATCTCCTCCAAGTCATCTTCATCAATTTGCTCTATGTCTTCATGAGTTAATATAGAGCCATTAACTTGAGTGGAGATAAAAGCATAAAGGTAGGATCTCCAATACCGACAACCTTCTTCTTTGAACTGCGGTGGTAACACTAGCATTACCGATGGAAGCTGTAGAACCGGCGGTGGCAAAATCATCATCATTGTCATCTTGAATCATCACGGTCAACAGAGGTTGACAACAATGCCAAGTTGCTAGAGCTTGTACCAAGTTTCCGCCTTCTTCAATCTTTGTTCAATGAGTTTGAAGTTGTTGTAAAGATCATTGAGCTTCATAGTTTCAATCTCGGTTTATTTTCCCGGTTGTAACATTAGTATGAAACTCGTGAGCAAACTTTTTAGAAACTTCAAATTGAGGTCTTCATTTTCTACCTCAATTCCAAACACGATCGGTTGTGTGACAATCTTCTAGAGTTTGGTGAAGATATTGTCAAGTGAGTCATTGCTTGAAGCAGAGAAGTTTTCATAACTTTGCTTCAACAATGCCTTTTGAGTCTTCTTTGTAGCATCATTGCCACCAAAAACTGAGCAAATATCTTCAAAAAGTTCTTTTCTTGTCTGGAATTTACTGAAAGCAATGATCTGGTCTTTAGGAAGAGTCATTAGTAATAAAATTTTGGCCTTTAGGTTATTCGTCTTCTTTGCTCTTTCATCATTTGTCTCGAGACAAAAGCTGTTACAACCACGTGTCACCAACTTTCTCGGACTTGAGACTTGAATTACCGTTAAGATGATCTCCCATAGAGCATAGTCTTGTATGAGAAAGTATTGCTCAATCATTATCCTCCACATCTCAAACTCATTAAGTTTGAGCTTAGGAAGCCTTAGGCGAGTTGGATGGTTGTTTTCCATCTCCATTGATTTGAGTGAGTAGGTTAAGCTTATTCCTTGGATCTTTTGAATCAAAGTATTAGAACCAAAGCTCGATACCACTTGATGGATCTAAACACACACCTTGTGTTAGTGATACTTTGATTTATATTAATAAATACGCGGAATATACTTAGTAATACTCAGAATACGGATTGTATGATGTATTGTAAGTGAGAACAATGTAACACAAAGCTTCAATATTATTAATAATAATACGAGTGATCTTTCTTATCACTAGGGTTACACCTTGAAGCATACGTACCAAGAACAATGACCTAGGATCTCCTTATATAACATAAGGAGTCTTTTACAAGATAAGTATAATGTTAACTATATAGAATATACACAAGATCTTTTCTATACTTATCTATATACGACTACATAACAATTATTCTAATAGCAGTGGTAATAATATGTACTAGTAGTGGTAGCGTGTTTCCTTTGCTAGTGCATTCTTCAATGATGTCTTCCACAAGCTATCGGTGGTAGCTGTTAATATTATTCGACACAAGGGGTCCTTGATTGATTTGTTCCTCCACAAGATTTACAGCAAGATCTTGTATTTCATATTTCACATATTTGTTGTGTTATAGTAGTGTTGGTTTGGTCCTCCTTGTTAAGGACTCGGTATTTAGCTTTGTCTGGGAAAAAGTGTAGCGGCGTTGTGAAGGCTTCTCCACGAGTTGAAGGATTTTGTTGACATAGTGCTTGAACTCTCGAGTAGGTGACTCGAGGAGTGGAGTAGAGAAGGAAGGTGTCTTTGTGGCGAACCACTATAAATAGGTTGTGTCATTTCTATCCTTTACTTTACTTGCTTTCTTTACTTGCATTACTTATAGATCTATACTTTCTCTCTATCCACACGATTTCACATTACATCGAATCTAAAGTTTTGAAACTAACTTAAAATCGGCAAAACTATTCAACCCCCTTCTAGTTTTCCACAAGTTTGGTTGTACCCGAAGAAGAACTCGACATCTAGCTTAGTGTGAGAAATTGGTGTAAGTAACGCTGTAAGGTTTTCTCCGCCGAGAATGGAGCTTGGTGATTAGTGAAGTAACTCTCGATTTGGGTACTCGGGGAGTGGAGTAGCGCGAAGAGGAGCTTCGTGAGCGAACCACTATAAATCATCGTGTCCGGTTTGCGCTTTCTTTTACTTATCTCTCTACGTTTATATTTACTTGTATCGCTTTACATTTATATTTGCATTTCGTGGCTTGTTGATTATATTGCGGTTATACTATCTCTAGTTGTTGTAGATCTATTATTGATACTTTTCATATTGCGTCACACTTGATCAGTTTTTTTATACAAATTATTTAAGTTTTTAAATGGGAACGTATTCACCCCCTTACGTTTTTTGCATGAACAATGGAAGGACACTTATGGTACGACTCGTATGATGATGATTGTGTTAATTTTGGTTTGACTGATGCTCAAATGCAGTTCGCAAATGCCTTTGATATTAGTCTTCGTGGTCAACTTAAATAACACTTGTAGTAGGTCTCATAAGTATGAAATGTCATTCTTATGATAGTTTTGGCTTGCATCAGAGTCAGTGCATTTGTTTTTACCTAGTTTTGGGCTGATATGTGAGATTCACCGACATTTCGTTGAACTTAATTGTTTTTTGGAGTATAAATTTACCGGAAAAACCCTTTACCCCAAAATATAATAACACTTTGTGGTACATAGTTTGAGATTTGTGGTCACATTCTTTTTACCATCTACATAGAAGTTCATCATGAAAGTATCAACAATGAACTGACATTGAATAAGAAATTACTGAGAGTAAAAGGTACCATTACATTTCTCATGCACGATTCCAACATGGCATGCATTTTGGCACCGCCGTTTCGGTGTCATGATGACCCCCGTGCCATTGTTCAAGCCAATTTTCTGGTGCATGCCATTCTTGTTTTTTTTTTAATTACGTTTTGTGATTGAGCTTTTGTTTTAATAGGGTATGGGCGAGCCCAAATGGCCTATGAAAAGAGTGTTATAAGTGAAAGGGTATTTTGTTGTGTGAGTGTAAAAAGTATAAATGCTAAGATGATTTTGAGATGACACAAAAAGTTGTTTTTGGCACGCCATGGTACCGATGCTCTAAAACCTTTTCTTGTAGCTTTAGTAAAGAATCTGGCAAGAATGATGTTTATGAGCTATGCTTGAATTTGTTGAGATGGGATGTTCGTAGATCATGTCAAATTCCAATGGACCACCTTACAAAAACAAAAGGTCTACTATACTATGCCCTCTACATATTTTATACAAAACGTACTTTATCATAACACTATACCAGACAAATATTTACTTTTTAAAAGACAGATCTTGCTAATTTAAAAATGTGTTACAGAAAGTAATAATGGAGACGAAACAACCACACTTGAGTGTTAGCCCTTTAAGTCGATATGTCATTGTGACACTTACACACAAATAACCAAAACATAGAAATGAGTACATTACAATGATTATATCCAAAGCTAAACAAAGAAGTCACAAGAGTTGAACTGTAATTGAACATTAAGTTTCAGATACTATATTTATACATCATGATGCCTAACTTTAAATTTCTTCATCTACCAACAAAAAAAAAACATTTTTTTACCTAAATTTCATTCGACATCATGAAATTAATTAATTCAAGAAATTACCTTTTTAGATAGCGGGAGTCGGTGCGTATGAGCCCCAGTAGTCAAAGGGAGAGAAAAACCAAGCAGTTTTGCCCAAGCTAGTTCCAAAATATCCAAGGTTTTGCACATAATTGACATAATATTACCGAATAATATCAGTTCTAAGTGGAAAAAATATATGTTTGTTGTTTATACGTTTAACTTATTTTTCGAGTAGGTTACTAAACTACTTTAAAACTAATAGCAACAAGGTTGTCACACTCATGGCAACATATTTATTTGGTTACTACTAGTAACCAGATGAATAGGTCACATAAATGTGCCAACTTGTTGCGTACTGTAGATTACCAAACTCGAAAAAAAGAAGTTAAAAGAAATATAACCATACTACTCGATTAACCTTTTACTAATTATGAAGAGCATCAGGACAACTGGGTATCATTCTTTTGTATTCTTGGAAGCCTTTGCCCTTAGAAACACTGGTAGTGTTCATCTTTTGCCGATATTGATCACCATTGAAGAACTTTTTAAAGAGATTTGCTCTTTTAATCTCGTTCAACTCTTTACTTGATGATGATAGTATCCTTATAGCTCTTACACTGCAACACTCATTGTTCAAAAGCAACGAAAAGAAGATGAAAAGCAATACTACCATTGTGGATGATCTTCGCTTTTTGCCAAAAAGTAACATCACTGATGATTACCACATAAAAATAAGTAGCAAGAAACTAGAAGATCCAAAGAATCAACAAATAAACACACACAATGACACAAAGAGAGTTGATGATGATAGTATTATTTTACTTTTGATATATTCTTTGGAAGATCTCTAGCTAAAACACACACACAAAAGCATACACTGGATGCTGTATCTAAATCAAGAGTTAAATATGATGGGATATTATGAAAGGTGTCAAAGAGTCATGAGTTTTCATGCAAGAATGGGCCCTGGTTTTGATGGAATAGCAGAAATGACCATAGATATTAACAACTACAATAGTTGTACCATGTGACCAACTTGGTTAGAGTCTCATATTATAACTCCTTGCATAACTAGAGACTTCTATATATATGTTTTTGGAGTTTTATTTGTTCGAGACTTCGAGTGTGTGGTGGTAGTACATAACCCGTGGTGTCGAAAGAAGTATCTCACTAATTTTTCAGTAATGAACAAGTTATGTTCGTTACATAGTGAAAGGTGCTTACCAAAACCTTTGTAATATATATATAAATGTGAAGTGTAAACCATGCAAAGTTAGCATTTTATTTGTGGCAGTTTAAATGCTTAGAAATATAATACTTATCTAAAATCCACCAAAACACTTTCTTGAGCCATACTCGTCACATGTGGCCACGGAGGTTCATCTGTGCCAACTCCGAGCTATCCAAAAGGATTGTTGTATTGTGATTAGTCTGCTTGCAATGTCGAGTTGAAAATCCTGGTAACCAAAAACTAATATTTATTTTTTATTTACTTTTATTCTGATCAAATTACTGTTTAATTAGTACTACGCATATCTTGACCAAAGTGTTCACATGTTCTATTGTAACCAGGATGCATTTCATGAAATAAAACAACACTACCGATGCTTTACAATGGAGACAATGAAAAGGGTAGAAAATATATTAGGAATACGAATTCAACATAGGATAGGACATCCTAACGTTAAATTGCTTAGTTAGGAATCAGACTGTCATTTAAACAACCGATTACGTGTATTAGACTTAATGCTAGCAAGATATGGGTATCTCTACTAAGTGCCAAAAGAATTTTAAAAATATAGCCGCATGTCAAATAATTAATAGAAATGTGGGTATTAACTTAACACTAGATAACCGAATCTAGCAAAAAGCGATATCAAAAGTTACACTTCATACAACTAAAACTATACACAGTAAGTTAATCATTAGAACAAAAGCTCCTGTAGAAAAAACAAGCAGTTTGAAAGTATACAATTAACCTACGCATATTTAGTTTCATTTTCTTTTATGACGATTAATAGCAAAACAGTTAAAAGTATTTATTATCAAGCATAAATCAAAATAAGTCGACCTAAACATCAAGCTGAGAAGAACTGTTGTTAACGTGTATAAAAATGAGCTAAACACCAAAATGAGCTAAACACGGATGACTTTGCGGTTGTTTTTGTTTGTCTTGTAATTCGTATAGATTTTACATGTTAGCTAGATGAAATGTAAATATAAAATAATTGAGAAGGTACGAATATAATTAAACAAATCTATCTCAAGGTGTGTCAAATTAAATAGAGCTGAAACATATATTATAAGCGAAAACCGAAGTTTTATAGAGACACTTTTCCTCTTATTTTCACTTAATGAGTGGGTCTAACCCTTTAATTCATCTTAATAAGGGGACTTACAAAACTTTTTCTCTTAAATAAGTGTGGTTAGTATAGACAAAGTCCACACCACTTAATTTAGTAAACACTCATTCAATATGTACATAATGATAAAATATAACGTATTTCAAATTTTTATAACATAAAAATACATCAAATTTAACCGATATTTATTTTATATGTTTTACTTTTATAAACTTTTGTGCCAAACAAATATCGCATAAGTAAATTTATTCTCAAAGGTCAAGTTTTTAAAAAATCTTACCAGTGTTTTAAAATTCGGGTTGACTTAGTCGATTGAACCGTGAACCGGTCGAGTAATTAGAAGCCGGTTTTGAGCGAAAAACTTAGTTGAATCGACGGTTAAACGGGTTAATTAAAAAATTGGTTTTAAAACATTGGGTCTGTTTGATAAGGGTTTTTTTGAGAGATGTTAGCCTTTTGTTACAAAAATAATCTTCTATAAAATAAATAGTTCGTTTGGATATATTAACTTTAAGCTTTTATGTCAAATAAATAATTCCTAAATGAAAAGCTGATTCATGAAGTTTTCTAAATATTTTGAACATGTTAAAACTTTAAATTACTGATATACCTTCTAAATATTTGTTTATAATTATATATTTGTCTTTTTATGTCATTTTACATCTTATTATTACATTTAACAGTTAACTTACCAAACCCTTTATTGAATAAAACAATACAGCTTGTAAATCATTTTAACAGTTTTTCAGTTAACAACTTATAACTTATTCCCTCCGTCTCATATTTATTGTTCATATTTTCTTTTATAGATGTCTCAAATTAATCGTGCACATTCTATTTTTAGTAAGAAAAAGATAATTTAGTGAGGAGATATTTTATTTTAGTGGTTGAGAATTATAATGGTTTCACTTTTATTAAAATTTGTGACTCTTGTCTTATTACAGTATACAACTTACAATTAATTTTATCAAATATACCCTTAGATCTAATAAGCTTGTTCACCCTTAGACTTATGAAAAGTACCTGAAGTTGGAAAAGAAAATATTTAAATAGATACATGTAAAGCTACGAAAAAGGGAAGTGTTTGAGGAGAGGCCGAGAATCCCGCTACGGTGTTGAGAAACCCTTTGTTCTCTAACGAGTACGTTCTTGCCATTTACAAAAAATATATCCTTTCTAACCCCTTACTTTTGCTAAATTTGTTATTTGACCTTTCTTCGACATTTTGCTAATCAAAACGAAAATTTTAATGCTTCGTCTGTACTAAAACGTTATTCATTATTGGTTACTTATACTAAATAAAAATCGCTAGGCGTTAGTGAGGCGGTCGGGTAGGGCCTAGTGATTAATCGGGTATTAATCGGATTAAAATTTTCATGCAAAAAATTGTAATTTTAGATATTTTATTATATTATATGTATGAGATAAGTATAGTGCATTAAAGTTCAAATACTTCAAGTGTTCAAATATAAACATGATACATAATTATTCAAAGTTCAAAATCAAACATAGATATTACTCGGTTTGTTGACCTTTTTAAGCGAGTTTTGACCGATTTTGTTCGATTAATCAGTTTGTTGACCGGTTTTTAAGCGGTTTTGTCTGATTTTTAAGCGATTTTGTCCGATTAGACCGATTTTGTCCGATTAATCGGTTTGTTGACCAATTTTTAAGCGATTTTTGACCAAACCGATTAAATAGGCCGATTATAATAAATCAATGCGCTTACTGAGCGATCAGCGATTATCCGGAGATTAATCGGTTGTCTGGGCCGATTTTTACAACAAAGCTAAATAGAAGATGTGTCAATTTGAGACCCATTACTTAAACATAAGTGAAGTTAATTAAATCTTAATTACATTATAATATATTTAGGTCATTCTTAAGAAAGAAATTTTAAAAAATAAGCTCAAACACTTATTATAAAAGGAAGGCTTAAATTCAATTCATCCCATTTTTCAAGATTAAATGCAGAAGTTTCCACTAAATTAAATACAGTTTTCAAATCATTTACATCCCATTATTAAAAACTTGTAACCGCTAAAAATCATTATTATCAATAATGATTATTAAAAATATATAACCGTAGTCACTATATAAATACACACAAACCATTTCATATCTCTCTTACACACATCTAAAACATCAGTAATAAGGCCGAGTGTACCTGCCTTCATAAAATTTAGTCATGAGGCACGAGTCGCGTTCTTGCGTCTGCTGCTAGTATATATTAGGAGATGTGTGTGATTGTGTCTTCTTATATATTATAATATTATAGATGAATCCATTTGATTATATTATAGAAAGTGTAATTATAAAAATATTACCCAAGAGGTGTGGACAAAGACGCTTTTAGTTTTTTTTCACTTATTTGGTAAGAGTTGAGATCGATATAGACCCATATTCGCTATGAAACAAATGAGCCGTCATAGCCTCCAAATTTTATCTAAATTAATAAAAATCATTTTCCACCTTTTTTAAAACAACATATCTTACAAACGGTAAGTTTTCAAAATAAAAATCATTATCGCGACGAGAATTAAATTATCTTTCATAGATATTCACTTTTATATATTTTCGACAAACATTTTTTTCAAAATCCGTCCGAAAAAATCATATATGATTTTTACGAATCATATATGATTTTCAAAATCATGTATGATTCGATTTTATGAATCATATATGATTTTTACGAATCATATATGATTCTCAAAATCATATATGATTCGTAAAAATCGAATCATATATGATTTTCACAAATCATATATGATTTTTGTTGACCAAATTTGAAAAAAAAAATGGTTAAAATATATAGTAGTGCATATCTATAGAAAGATAATTTAATTTCGTCATGATGGTATAATTTTTATCGCGTAACGATTAACGGTTTGCGAGATATTTAATTTTTAAAAAGGGTGAAAGTTAATCATAATAAAAAAATGAATATTATTATTTGTTCATTGGATCACAGTAAATTGTGATCTATATGAACTTTCGCTTATTTCATATTTTACCAAAAAAAGATGAAAGTAGACGAATACCCGTCTAAATCCAGACCCATTTAAGCTCATGTTTCTCGAATACCTATCTACCCAAACACGTTTAGAACAGTGACCCGACCCAACCGGCTATTTTGCCATCACAACTAAATATCGTTTTTTAACGTATTGCACGATTGAAGTGTGATCAATGTAGATAGTTTATCTTGGGTTGAACCTTCACATTATAATCCGCAAGCTCAACTTTTGACATTCGGCAGTCAAATGTATGTCCCTAAACAACGATATTATTGGTGCTTAATAAACATATAGTTATATATCATGTGCGGCTTCATGAGTTGATCTATAAGCCTTTAGCTATAGATACTTGAGAGAGGTGAATCGTGTAACACAATGACTTAATTACACGGAGCCAGGATTTTAACCTATGACCTTCGTTTGTAAGCTTCATGTCCCCAACTATTGAACTACTAGTGCGAGACCATCCAGAGAGTATCATTAAAGAACATGTATAAGCGCATGAGACACTAATGAAGTTATTGCAAAAAAACTCATTCCATGATCCGTATTGCAAAGAAACTCATTCCATGATCACATTAATTGCTCATACTTCATCCAACTGTATTATTTAAAGTTTTGATTGTTTTCAGTTGTTCATGAGTGATCATTTCATCCATTACAAACACAAAATTGGATCTATGGAGAGTACCATACAATGGGTCATTGGATTAAGACTTATGTAGCAAAAATGCTACTGCAAAATATGGGTGACAATTCTCGGCACGATACGATAAATAATACGAACCCGACACGAAGTTAAATAGGTTTAGATATATAAACAAGTGTGGGTTAAAAACAGGAAAACCCGTCTAACCCGTTTAATAAGTAGATCGTGTTTAAGTTGAGTAATTATTAAACAGGTTAACCATGAACCCGTTTAACTATTTAAGCCTGCAAATACTAAAATGTATAACTTGGTATTATCTTGGATTTGAATGGAAAAGTATTTTGTTATGTAATTGATGATATTTAATTACGATTTTGACTTGGATATTATTAAGGGAGGTGATTTGTATACTCTTGTAAATGACTTGAACACTCAAATTTTGAGAGTTTAGACATTTATACCTTCACATTAATTTTTGTTGTATTTATTCTGTAAAGCTATAAATGTTCAAACGATAAAATTTTGAATGTCCTAATCATATATAAGAGTGTGTAAATCACCTCCCTATTATTAACAATTTATATGTTATTTTTATCCTTTTTTAATCATTATATCATTATTGGATTTGACCTAGTTGAATTGACAATCTAATAATCTTCTTCACTGACCAATTTACTTAGACATGTTAAACGAGTAACAAACGGGTTACACGTATAAAAACGGATGACAACGTATGAAAACATTTGAAAGCGGATGACGTATAAAAGCGGAAAAAGTACATGAAAGCGTAAAATATCATAAAAACGCGTCTAAAAGCGGACGAATATACATGAAAAGCTAAAAGACATACAAAAGCGTATGAAAATGGATGAAAATGGCGGCGTAAGAAAGCGGACGGCGTATGAAAGCGAGCGAAAGCGTAAAAAGCGTATGAAAACAAATGAAAACATAAGAAAGCAGACGGCGTGATGAAAGCGGACGTGGCGGGCGTGGCGTGAAAGATGATGGCGTATGAAAGCGTAAGAAAGCGATAAAAGCGGACGAAAACGTCCGAAAGCGAAAATGTCTAAAATGGACGAAAACGTAAAGCGGACAAAAGCGTCTAAAAACATACAGCGTATATAAGCGTGCAAAAGCGTTAAAACGCGTCGAAAGCGGACGGCGCCGAGCGGATGTAAAGCGTAAAGCGGATGAAAGCAGATTTAAAACGTCAAATCGCATTTAAAGCGTAAAAAGGGCGAAAACATATGAACACGGACGAAACGTATAAAAGCGAACGAAAGCGTATGAATACGGATAAAGCGTATGAAAGCGGAAAAAACTTGAATAAAAAAATGTGAATTAAAAAAGAAAAAAAACATGATTTTAAATAAAAGCGTGAATTCCAAAAAAAGGAAAAAATGAAAAAGAAAAAAAATGTTAATAAATAAGAAAGACAAAAAGACAAAGAAAATGAAAAAAAAATGAACTTGGGTTTATATTAAATTTTAGGTTTATCCCCACCATTTTTTTGGAATTCACGTTTTATTTAAAATCATGTTTTTTTGTGTTTTTTATTATTTTTTTTAATTCACATTTTTTATTCAAGTTTTTTTTTCGCTTTCATACGTTTATCCGTATTCATATGTTTTCGTCCTTTTTACGTTTTCGTCGATTCGACGTTTTCGTCTGCTTTCATCCGTTTTGATGCGTTACATCCGTTTTCGACGCTTTCATCCGTTTTATACGTCTATATCGTTTAAATGCATTTTAGACGTTTTGTCGCTTTCATCCGCTTTTACGTTTTCGTCCATTTTGACATTTTCGTCTGCATTTCGACGTTTCATCCGCTTTTACACGTTTCGTGCTGCTTTCACACGTTTTCATCGCTTTCACGCGTTTCGCCCGTTCGTCGTTTCATCGTTCGTCTTTTCACGTTTTCATTTGTTTTCACACGTTTTGTTCGCTTTATACGTTTTCTCTCGTTTATACGCCGGGCGTGTTTTATGCTTTCATACGTTTTCGTCGGTTTCTTACATTTTCGCCATTTTCTTACGTTTCGGCCATTTCATCCATTTTCATACGTTTTTGTCATCTTTTAGCTTTTCATGTATTTTCGTCCGTTTTAGGCGTTTTCGTCGTATTTTAAGTTTTCTTGTATTTTGTCCGTTTTATACGTGTTCGTCCGTTTTCAAACGTTTTCATACATTGTCATCCGTTTTTCGTTTTCATCCATTTTAGGCGTTTTCTGCATTTCGAACGTTTTCATCTGTTTTATCGTTTTCGTCTGTTTTCATACATTTACATCCGCTTTTATACTTTTTTTCGTTTCGAAGTTTTGTCCGTTTTCACGCTTTTATCGTTTTTTATTCGATTTAATACGTTTTGTCCGTTTTGAGACGTTTTCATTTTGATATTTGTAAGTGACACTTATTTATCTCTTGTGATATAACACTGTAAGGAAGATTAAAAGTATTACATTCTTCATCATGTATGTGTTATCGGTTGTGACACTCAACTAAGAATGTGATGGTTATGTTTTGAAAATATTTAGGAAGATTTTTGTGTTTTATGATATTATGAAATATTATAAAGTTGTCCAATGAAAACAAGAGATGTTATTACTTTTGTTAGACTTTTGGTGGATTTTCTATTTAATGGATACATTGTGCATATTTCGATAGGTTTTATAGCGGGATTTGAAAATATCTATAGTTGAATTAGCAAACTAAATAAGCCATGGTTAAAGATAGCACACATCTTTATAAACAAACTGAGGAAGCTCAAACACTTGTGATATCACTTGTGATATCACACGTGATATCATGTGTGATAACACCGTTGATATCACCTGTGATATCATGTGTGATATTACCGGTGATAGCATGTGTGATATCATAGTTTATATCACTCGTGATATCATAGTTTATATCGCGTGATATCACCGTGATATCACTGGCGAGTGATATCAAAGGTGCTGAGCTTACTCGGTTTGTTTATAAAGATGTGTCTTTCTTCAACTATAAATTCTTTAGTTTGCTTATTCAACCATAAATATTTTTAAATTCGCTATAAAACCCATCGAAACATGCACAATGTATCCATTAAATAGAAAAATTCACCACAAGTCTAACAAAGTTTCATAACATCTCTTGTTTCGCTAAACACCTTTCTAATATTTCATATTATTATAAAACACAAAATCTTCCTAAATATTTTTAAAACACAAATAAGAAAAATGAGCAGGAATCATCACGTTAATATAATAAGTGATGTTTATTTTTATTTCTTTCATATATACTTGGTAAAATACTAAATTCTTATCACATTTGGTATTAATTTAATATTTCACATTCTTGGTTAGATGTCAACCGATACACATATATGATGAAGAGTGTAATACTCTTCATATTTTTCTGATGTTATATCACAAGAGATAAATAAGTGTCACTTAAAAATATCAAAATGAATAAAAAGGAAGCAAACTATGAAAATAGAGACTTGACATATTCTCAAAATCAAATAAGTGTTGCATTAAATTAGCATTTTTTTAAACAAAATAAGAATTCACCTAAAGAGACTTTAACCATTTTATTTCTACTAAGAGTATCATATCACAAGTGATAGATAACATTGGTTGCATTAAAAAATATATGCTTGTCAATTGCGATGAAAGGCATAAAAACTATCTTAGAATCGAAAATTATAAAAATATTAGAAAACACATAGGTGATAATATATAAAAATATCTGAAGCGATGAAATATCTCGGGTGATATTAAAGGTTAAAAACATACTTGTTTGTTTTGAAATATCTAAGTGATATTAGACATTAACTTTTATAATAAAATATCACAATTGATATTAGACATGTAATATAATAAAGTTTAATAATAATCATGAAAACACATGAAAATAGGCGAAGCATTATAAAAGCGCAAAAAGCAGGCGGCGTATGAAAGCGGACAAAAGCGTATAAAACAAATTAAAAGCGTATAAAGCGTATGAAAATGGAAAAAGGCGTGAAAGCGGACGGAAATATAAAATGGATGAAAATGGACGAAAACGATGAAAGCGGACGAAATCGTCGAAAATGTAAGAAAGCGTCTAAAATGGATGAAAGCGTAAAACCGGACGGCGTATATAAACCTATGAAACCGATGAAAACGTAAGAAAGCGGACAAAAGCGTAAGAAAACACGTGAAAACGTATTAAAACGGACGAAAACAGACGATAAGGTATGAAAACGTAAGAAAATGAACGAAAACGGACGAAAATGTAAGAAAACAAGCGAAAACGTAAGAAAACGGACGAAAACGTATGAAAACGGACAAAAACATACGAAGACGGACGAAAACGTAAGAAAATGGACAAAAACGTAAGAAAACAGAAGAAAAAGTAAGAAAACAGACGAAAGCGTAAGAAAACGAACAAAAACATAAGAAAATAGACAAAAACGTATGAAAATGTAAGAAAACAGACGAAAACGTAAGCAAACGGGCGAAAACATATGTTAGCGGACTAAAACGTATGAAAACGGACAAAAGCGGATGACGTAAGAAAAGCAGGCGAAAATGTAACAAGGCGACGTAAACGTAACAAAATGGGCGAAACGTATGAAAGCGGACGAAAATGGACGAAACGATGAAAGCGGACGGAAACGTAAAAAAGCATTTAAAACGGACCAAAGCGTATGAAAGCTATAAAACGTATGAAAGCAGATTTAAACGATAAAAAGCGGAAAAATGGACAAAACGTATTTAAACCGATTTAAAAAAAAGCGTGTAATTAGGAAAGTGATAAAAAATACAAATAATGAGAAAATAAATAAGAAAGATAAAAAGAAAAGAAAAGACAAGAAAAAAGCATGGACTTAGGTTTAGGCATATAAATCTTATGTTAATTACCACCATTAGATCAAACTAGATGGAAGGTGGGGATTTATCCCTTAGTATCTGAGGATTTTGAAGATGCAAAATAAAATGACTCATACTATACATTATACGAGTTGAGATCGATATAGATCGCGTATTATTATAATCCAATAAGCCAATTTTAGTGGTAGTTTTAATCAAAGTTAATAAAAACTATTTTCCACATTTTTAAAAAAACAACATATCTTGCAAATGGTAAATCTTCAAACTATAATAAATACACCATCGCGACGAGAATTAAATTATCTTTCTATTAATATGCACTTTTCTATATTTTTGACATATTTTTTTTTTTCAAATATTCCGCCCAGATATATGATTTTCACAAATCGAATCATATATGATTTTCACAAATCATGTATGATTTTCAAAAATCATATATGATTTGTAAAAATCGAATCATATATGATTTGATTTTCACAAATCATATATGATTTTTCTGGGCCGAAATTTTGAAAAAAAAAATCGTTAAAAATATATGGTAGTGCATATTTATAGAAAGATAATTTAATTCTCGTCACGATGGTATGATTTTTATCGCGTAACAATTAACGGTTTACGAGATATTTAATTTTTAAAAAAAGGGTGAAAGTTTATTTATTTTTTTTAAATGAATGGCTATTATTGTTTTATTGGATATATGGTAAATTTGAGATCTATATAGAACTTTTGCCTACATTATACAATGTGATGTTCGAGTTCATGTTTCTTGGTTTGTACTAGGGGTGCTCATCGGTCGAAAATCGGACCGGACCGAGAAAAACCGGACCGGACCGAGACCGAATCCGGCAAAAACCCTAGACCGAGACCGAATGTGGTCGGTCCGGTCCGGTCTCGGTCGCTCCGTCGATCGGTCCGGTCCAACAAGGCTAAATTTCGGGTTTGTGGTCCGGACCGGACCAGACCGAGACCGAATCCGGCAAAAACCCTAGACCGAGACCGGACCGCCGGTCCAGTCGGTTTCGGTCCGGTTTTATCGGTCGGTCCGGTCCATTTGCTCACCCTTAGTTTGTACAATTATACTCCCAATTCGTTGTGATACCCAAAGAATGACTTATTTATACACGACTTAACTAAAATATTGAATGACATTTTCTAACTGTTTTTTAGTCATTTTTTTTTCTTTTTTCTTTTTTTTTTTGTTTTTGTTTTTTTTTTTTAATTTTTATTTTATTTTATTATGATAGTTCTGCTGGGCTCTACTTGGAGCTGTTTGTAATAAAATTCCAGCTTTTTCAAGGAAATAAGAAAAGAAAACAAAATTCAAGGAAAGGGTCAATTTCCCAATAAGTAAAATGCCTACTGTATCCAATCTGTATCTATTAATTCCTCACCTACCAGCCAATCATTTAGAACTCCCAATTTACTCTTTAATTTATTTATTTTTTAACGAGTAACATACTACTATTGCGGCACGGTTGGTAGAGAGGAGAAATGAAATAACTTAGAAAATTGAAATTCATCGAATTGAAATCAGTAAGAATTGAGATTGATTCCACTATTTGGTAACAACATAAGATTTAACCAAGAAATGAACAAAATTTATATATATTTTGATGAAGAGAAAAACACATGAAATAATTATTACGGCAAATACAAATCTGAGATACCCATCAAAGAAAAAATAGACCCAAAATAAATTATACAATATTTCACTATTTTGTCCTAAGAAATATGAAAACCCCATCATCATAAGAAAAATTCATCAACTATTGTGTTGTGTGGAAAGCTCCACAACTAAATGGTTGTGGCTCAAGTCGTGCTTAGGACGTGAGATAGATTACGGTGCATATTGTCTGAAATAAATAGTTATCCTTCTGAAAAAAAGAAAATATCTTCAAAGTCTTTTGATCTGTCGTTCATTTCTCCCAACCAAACGTGCGATATCTAAGATTTCTGTTTAATACATTCTCTTACTCACAATAGGAATAATACGGATTAAGCGAATCTAACTCTAGTTACTATTTGGCTTCGACGATTATAATGCATTAGTAGCTTGCTGCGCGCTGAAAAATCCATAATAGGGTCTTCATAATCTAGTCACCTTTTCACTGATAGTGCTAGAAGTCACTATATGTTTCGGCGGGGTGGTACTATGGGTACACCCTTAGTACCACTTTTACCCCTCCCACCCCCTTATAACCCGTTTTATGAGACAATTTTTTTTTAAATTGTTTTGTATATTTTTCTTTTACTATTTTTAACTTGTCAAACTTTATATTTTAAGTTATGTACTCCCTGTGTCCTGAAATAAGTGTCAACTATTGACTTTTAAAGTCTTCCTCTTTTAACTTTGACCTTGAATTGTTTTATTTGTGTTATATAATACTTTATGCAAAATATATGAATTGATTGGGTTTTAATTATATTTTCATTGGTGTAATTTTAATCAAGTATTACATAACACAAATGAAATAATTTAAAGTTAAAATTAAGATAAAAAGACATTATAAGTCAATAATGGACATTTATTTAGGGACGGATGGGGTATTTTTTTGGGCAGTTTTACTCACTTTATTAACAGAATAAAACAGTTTTTTATGGTTTTTTACTCTGTATTTTTTGTAATTTTTACTTTTGACTTATCAAACTTTATATTTTCTATTTCATTCTTTTATTTCACAGTTTTATAATAAAAATAAATAAGAAAAGTATTACTCTCTCCGTCCCAAATTATAAGTATATTTTGACTTTTCCAAAGTCATTTTATTTCAACTTTGACTTTAATAATTTTTTAGCGTTATATAATACTTGATGTAAAATATATAAATGGATATGTGATTAAAATGCAATTTTATTGATATACTTTTCATCAAGTATTATATAACATGAAAAGAAATAATTAAGGTTAAAATCGGAAGAAAAAGACTTTAAAAAATAAAAAATAGACTTATAATTTGGGACGGAAGGAGTACTTGTAATTTAGGGTATCAATATCCAATCCCATTTCGGCGTCTATGTAGTAAACAGTAAACATATTGTACTTCCGGAAATAAATTTATACTGACTATGTGATAATAATTAAAGGGATGTGTTATAGATACCCTCCATATGTTGTCACATCATAGGGTTTTGGTTAAACCGTATAACTCGCGATGCACACCGTACAAGCCAGCGATGCACCCAATCATTGGATACCCTCTCTATGGGAGGGTGTGGATAACTTGTCCCTAATTAAAGAAACCCGTGTTGGTACTGTTGGAATAAATTTTGTGGTATTCCGAAAGGGATATGATTTGCACATTTTTATAAATGATTGAGACACTCAAATTTTGAGAGTTTGGACATTTATACCCTAATATTATTTTTAGTTATATTTATCCTGCAAGGGTATAAATGTCTAAGCACTCAAAATTTGAGTGTCTCAATCATTTATAGGAGTGTGCAAATCACCTCTCATTCTAAAAGAGATGTGATTTGTGTTGGATCGATGTACTCTAACCAAACTAACTTAAATAGCTTGTTTAAGGTTTAATAACCTCGGATAAATCCTAAGTTATTAACAATGAAAACACTGAACAAACTCTATTAAGTATGCGGAATTTACTTAACAAAGCTAAGAAGAATAACTTTAACTTTAAGCGATTTTATTGATAACTCTAACTCGCTTATTATGCACTCTTTAACAACTCTAATAATATCGAACTTCTCTAAAACTCTAATAATGTCACGTCGTCTAATATCAATCTAGGGGTCCTTTTATAGGCTCAAGGATAACCCTAAGCGATTTACAATTCTTATCCTTGTACGTCAGTAAACAATACTTAGAAAGTTCTAGATAAACCTTACTTTCTATATTTAATCTAATACAACCGACTTTAATCTTTGCGCAAGACTTTGATGATAAGCAAGACTTTGACTTTTACTTAGCGAGACTTTGACTTCTTGCAAGTACTTTGTCTTTCTGCAAAGACTTTGTTAATCTTTAGTACTTTAATCTTTCGTATCCCAACAATCCTCCCTAACTTGAATTCTACTTGCTTGATTTCAAGTTCCTTTGTAATTTAGCTTTAACATCTTTATCTTCAAAGAGGATTTGTGACTTTATCTTCAAATTTTATCTTTGTAGATTCTCGCTTATATCATCATCAAAGTAGTATTTATTTGTATAATTCTTTCAAAGACATCAAACAACAATCTTATTTCTTTTACGCAACATTGAAGAAGCTCCATCTTTTACGCAACATTAAGAAGCTCCATCTTTTCGGCAACATAAGACAATTTGTACATTTAATTCGGTTAAGTTTCATCTATTCTCATCACTTCCGGTGTGTAAACTCACATGAGAGGTGAATCATTGAAAATTTAATGGATTTGAGTTCTCTTTAACAAAGCCATTAACTATGGAGTAGCCGAATGTTTTGATGTGTAAGATCATGGTACATCGATAACCATATGATTTTAGCAAATCATCGCCTATCAATAGATTTGAGTTGTCTTTACCAAAAGTCGCCCTTTTGGACTAGTTAGTTCTTTCATCATGGTGAACTAATTACCATATAATGGTTTTCCATAGCCTTTACCACAAGCCATTTTCTTGTGGGCTAGCCAACTCTTCACACATCGATATGGTGAGTTGATGACCATACAACTTATTAGCAAGTTGTTAACTAAAAGCGGTTTTGAAATATCTTTACGAGCCGTTTGCTCATGGATTAGTCAATCCTTTTGTAACCATGGTGGATTGATAACCTATTGGTATTACCATCTCAAAACCATTTATCTCTTTTAACCTTTGTTTCAAAACATTTATTACTTAACAAAAGTTTTTCAAAATCGATGGCGGTATAAAAACACTACAAGCGTACTTTGATGAAAGTATTGTTTGATCGTGATACTTTGAATAAAGTATCGATGTATCAAAATTTAATCAATTAAGATTCATACCGGTTATTCATCATCATCGACAATTGTAGTCCATCGATAAGCGAATTTGATGACCATACATGCTATTTCATTATCTTCATCTACTTCCATTCCATGCTCCATCCTCCTCATAAGTTACGGTGAAAGAGGATATCTTCTATCGGCTAACATGTGAATCATAATTCCATCTTCTAGCTCTAGAACATGTACTCCAGTTCTTCAAAGAATCTCCACTAACAATCTCCCGATTCTCTTGATTCTTCCAAATTTCAAAGATTGCTTTGTTCTTGATTTCCCATACGGTTGTGAGATCTCCAAGCAATACTAAACCAACTCCTTCGATGGATTTTGTTCAAAGTAATCTCGCACCACATGATATAAATAAAATAAATCCACTCTATCTATGATGTGCAATAAATCCCATAGCCTATTGAACACTCGAAGCTTTCATCAGCTCTATGAAACATCAGATAACTTCCATCTTTGGATTCTACAACTTCAAAAGCAATAGTTCATTTTCATTTCAGCATCATCTGTAGAATACTCAAAATCCATGATTCTTAAGTAATTCTTTAGTTCATCATTAGTATCAGATCGTAACTAAACTTTCTCTTTCTTTGATGACTGTATATCTTCAACTTCAATTTTTCTTTTTCTTTTTAAGCTCCTTTTTCTATCTTTTTCTTTCCAAGCAGCATCATCTTTATAATCTTTGATGCTTTCAACACTTTTCTTATATGCTTCCTAATGACATCATATAATTCTTTCATCTCAAAATAATTAAACCTCTGCAATCCTTTATACCCTTGATTTTTTAAATAAGCCATCATTGCATTTCTTTCTTTACCTCGATTTGGTCTTCTTGGCATAAAAGAAACAGGAATAGGTGACTCTAATGGTTCATCAACTTGACATTCAATTCCTCTTGCAATTTCTTAGTCGCTTCTCTATTACGAGCTTCTTCAATTTCCTTAGCTTCTATCTTTAGCATTTAATTCCTCTTGAAACTTTCTAGTGCTTCCTCATTCATAGCAACTGAGCGACTCTTATCTGTGCTAAAGTAGGTTTCTTTTTCTTCTTTGTCTCTATCAACTTGCCCTTTCCTTTATCCTTTGGATCAATAATAGCTTGAGAAACTCTTAGTTGTTCCTCTTCTTGCACTCCTGGAATGGTTAGGTTTCTTTTTCTTCTTTGTCTCTATCAACTTGCCCTTTCCTTTATCCTTTGGATCAATAATAGCTTGAGAAACTCTTGGTTGTTCCTCTTCTTGCACTCACGGAATGGTAACACCTTTGGTTTTGATAAATCTTGCAAAATCTCGGCAATTGTATCATCATCACTTTCGGTGTGTATTCTTTGAGGTGTATCGACTTCCTCCGGTATGACAGCTTGTTGAAGGACCCGACTTCTTCTTCTACTGATAGTTGAAGGACCGACTTCCTCTTCAAAATCTAACAACCTTGGAGTTATCAATCCTTGTCCGAAAGTTCCAACAAAAGCGATGCTTTGATCGGCCATACCTTGATCATCGATGCTTTGAACTTGAACATTAATACCTTGTTCCTCGGTTTCTTGAATAACCCGTTCTTCGTTTCTTGGTGAATATTTGTTCCTTGAACTTGGTCCTTTCATGTTCTTGATATCTTGAGGTTCTTGATGCCTTGAGATTCATGCTCATAACAACATCTTCTTTCAAATTCTTTTCTTCTAAATTCCCCAATTCGAGAAGATGTTTGGTGAACCTTTGACTTTTGACTTCTTAAAGCGCCTTTGCTCCTTCTTTTAGATTTGACCCATAGGCGATGATGTTGAACCAATGGCGGACAAAATTCTTGAGTCTTGAAACTTGAGCTTCAACTTTAACTGCTTAGCGAGCCTCGAGTTGTTTTCTTCAATTTTACTAACTCCTTGTCGAACATAATTATCAATGTCAAACCTTGGGGTATAGTAGATGAATCATCTCCTTGAATAGGTGAATGTTTTTACGGTTGAGAATCGGGAACCGAAATTGGTGGAGATGGTGGTGGTGGCGCAACATCGGCTTGAACTTGATGCTTGGCGAAGCGGTACCTTGTGATGCGATACCTTCGAGATGCGGCACTACGAGCAAAGAGCACCTTGAGCGGTACCTTGAGATGTAGCGGTACCTTCTAAAGCGGTACTTTTCTATCTTCATCTTCTTGACATCAACTCGGCGACTTGAACAACTTCCATCATAGAAGTAGTTAAAGGGTGACCCTTCGATGAATAAATCACTCTTCCTAGCCATAAAAGTGAAAATCTTGGCTTGTTGTACCACAACAGGTAAAAGACTTGTAGGTTTAGGTACATCTGAAAGTTGTTTATTGAGAAATACTTGAATAAACCTTGGATACATCAACCATTTTGAACCATGAGTGTTGATGCATAATCTGGCGCGGGCAGGATTCAACGACTCTCCTTGGCCGTTAGTCGTCTTCTCGAGCCCTAAGTAGACCTGTCAACAAAGAGAACCCGTTAGGAGTGGACCCGAGGCCGTAGCCCCGGGGTCCACCTCCGACTGTCAAGTTAGTATCGGTGCGATGTGATGAGTTAGGGTTAGAGAAACTTGTCATGTTATCGTCACATATATCATGTGTCCTCAAGAAGGAGATCCAGCCATGTATTTATAGGGCATGGATTAGGGTTTAGGCGTAGAGTGGGCCACTATCTTCCGGGCCTGACCCAGTCCGGACTATACGTCCACAATATGTGAAAGCATCCCATCTAGAATTAGCTTTGAAAAATTGAAAACACGGTCAGTAGCCAATCCTACTATAGCAGATGCTATGTTAGATCCAAATTGCTCCCATGATGTGCTTTTAGCACTAATACAATGAAGCAACACATGCACTAAAAACTTCCAGTGAGGACAAAATAAGGGTTTCTGAATGTTTGTTCGATTAAGGACCCTTCATAACCAATGTGCCCAAAAGTATCCCAAATCGGTTGCTTATCAAAGCGAGCGACCCCATCATCATCTTCAAACAATAAGTCTTCACGAATAGAGGCTTGATAATCTTGACATTTTTTCCGGCAACCATAGCATGAATATATTCTTCATTATTCTCCATATGAACCCTAGCGGTTTCCCAAAATTGTTGAATCCAGGGCTCAATAACATCCGGTTCTACTAATAGTGCATAACTAATTGGTGATCGAAGAAAATCGATAATATCATGAAAAAGTACATTCGCTTGATCTTGTCTAAATTTGCCACCATGTTGTGTTTAGAAACAAGATTACGATTCGCCATTGATGAGTATATGATCACGATGAAATAGAGCGAATAATATAGGTGAAAGTGAGAGAAATATGGAAAAGATTAGGAGATATCAATATGAGAGGAAATTCGGAGTAGTTATTTATAGGTGAGATCCGAAAATCACTGACCGTAATAACTAAGTTACTGTTAGGGTATTTTTCCCCTCAATATGACCGTTGGAACAGTACTTTGATAAGACAAACAGCACTTTCCACGTGTGCAGTACTTTCATTTGCAGTACTTTCCAAGCAGTACTTTCATAAACCAAAAAAAAAATCAGTACTTTCCCAATATCTTCTTAACAATACCAAACACTTATAAAACATGAATATCCTCCCCTCAAACAATGCATAGGACTATACTTATACTAAATAGTCCTCCCCTTAAATGTAGCTCAGTAATTGATCATACTAATACTCACCACCAAGTGATTAAATCTTGAAACATCAAAACCTTTGGTGAGTAAGTCAGCTACATTATCATCTATATGCACCTTGACAACATTAATGAGCCTATGCTCATAACAATCTCTGATGAAATGGTGCCGAATCGAATATGCTTGGTCTTGGAATGATAAACTGGATTCTTCACAATGCAAATTGTACTCTCATTATCAATATTGATAGGAGTATTCTTGAAATTGAAACCATAATCCAAGAGTTGATTACGCATCCACAACACTTGGCCACAACAACTTACGTGACCACATATTACGCTCGATAGAGGATGTTCTTTGCAATAGTCTGTTCTTGAGCGCCATGAGACTAATCTTCTTCCAAGATATTGGCATCCACGTGGTTGATAAATCATCATAGTTATCACCGCATAATCACTATCGAAAAAGCTTCCAAGTAAAAGGTGAATCCTTTGGATACCACAACCCCAACTTAGGTTGTTGTTTCAAATAACTAAAAATTCTCTTCACGCATTCATATGAGAGATCTTTGGTGAGACTTGATATCTTGCACATAAACAAACAACAAACATGATATCGAGGCCTTGATGCGATAAGATACATAAGACATCAATTCATGGATCAGTATAAATTGACTTCATTTGGTTGTCCATCTTCATCTTTGCCCAATGAGTTGATAGATTTAATAGGTGTAAGTAATGTGCTTCATGTCATCAAATTGAACTTCTTAAGTATATCGGTTACATACTTGTCTTGACTTATGAAAATTCCTTCCTTTGACCGCTTAACTTGAAGTCCCAAAAGAAAGTTAACTCACCCATTGAACTCATTTGAAATTCTTTACGCATCATTGCTCAAACTCCTTAACCATGGACTGTTTAGTAGCTCCAAATATGATATCATCAACATAAACTTGTACTAACATGATATCCTTTTTGTCTTGATAAACAAAGTCTTATCAATAGCTCCTCTCCTATAACCATGTTGCAATAAAAAGGTAGAGAGTCGTTCATACCAAGCTCTAGGTGCCTGATGCAAGCTATACAGAGCTTTGACAACTTTGTAGACTTTGTTTGGATGCTTATGATCTTCAAAACCAGGAGGTTGCTTAACATACACCTCCTCTGTGATCTTGCCATATAAAAAGGCACTCTTGACATCCATTTGATAAACCTGAAATCCCATATAAGAAGCAAAATCAAGAAAGATTCGAATAGCTTCTATCCTTGCTACAGGAGAAAACACTTCATCATAATCAACTCCTTCTTCTTGTCTGTAGCCTTGTGCAACTAACCTTTCTTTGTTCTTGATGACATTCCCTCTTTCATCTCTCTTAACTCTGAACACCCATCTTGTACCAATGACCTTCTTACCATCAGGAAGATCACATAATACCCAAACTTCTTGAAGTCTGAATTGGAGCAGTTCTTCTTGCATAGCTTCAACCCAACTTTCTTTAGTTAATGCTTGAGCAATATTCTTGGGTTCCTCTTGAGAGATAAAGCAAGTAAACAGGCATGTTTGATGGTCCTTATGATTCATCCTGTTTTGTTTATAGACAAAGCTAAGTAAAGCATTATGAGGTTTAGTAAAACTCTTAGCTTTGTGTCTTGTCATCACTCCAGAAGTAGAAGGACCAATGATTTGATAAGTAGGATGATTCTTATGAATTCTTAAGTTTGGAGACTGTGGAACTCCATAGGTATCATCCAAATTTGTGAAATCAACATCTTCATTGGAATCTGAGAAAATACCTTCAACTTCAAACTCATCATCAGTATCTTCTAGTCCAGGCATGGTAGGATCATCCAAATCATCCAAAGTCTTTGAAGCTGGTGCACAAGATGCTTTGGTCAAAATCTTGTCAAAGTCTTGTAAGAGTATTCTGCAGCTTTGTTCTTCTTCTTTGCTTCTTCATAAGCTCTTCCTTGATCATCGGTATAAGAATGTGCTAAAACATCTTGAAGAAGCATCGATTAAGTTCTTCTTGAATAGATTGATCCTCGGCAGACAATGTGGATTTTGGTGCATCGATGCGTTTCTTTGGATCAGCGAAATTGGTTCTTCATCAAGAACAACATCGGTCTAATATGAACTCCATGAGCGACATAATGTAAATCTTCTTCATTGTACGAGTTGATTTTCTTCTCTAACGGTACATAGTTCATAGAAGGAGTTAAAACTTCAAGATCAAACATCCAATCGGGACCTTTACCCTTCCGATTGTCTTGATCTTCTAAGAACTCAACATGAAGACAATCTTGAACCTTCTTAGTGACTCTGTTGTATACTCTAAAGCCTTTCTTTGTTGGTGCAAGTACCCTAATAAATAACCTTCTTGGACTTGCCATCAAACTTACCCGATGATCAATTGTATTTAAAATAGTAAAGGGCATCCAAAAGGCTTCAGAATCGAATGTTGGGTTTGTTGCCCATCAACAACTCATAAGGTGTCTTCATCGTGGCTTAGTGGCGATACTATGTTAAGTACATAGCAAGCGATATTCTGACTTCAAACCAAAATTGAATAGGTAGTTGTGAATCTGCTAGCATTGTTACGCCGCTTCAATCAAAGTCCTATTCTTTCTCTCGCAACACCATTACATTGTGGTGTTCTTGCAATCTTGAACTCCTCTTAATTCCTTTGTTTGCACAAAATTCATCCATAAGCTTGTTCTTGAATTCGGTTCCATTGTCATCTAATACCTCTAACTTTGAGTCTCGATTGGTTTTCAAGTGCTATTATGAGAGTCCGAATAGCATCAAAAGTATCATCTTTAAATCTTAAGAAAAATACCCAATCAATGAATCTCTATCATCATCATTACAACTAAAGCGATCTTGACACGCTTACGGTAGCGTTCGGGGTCAAAGGAACTTCCTTTCGTCGAGCAAGTTTTTCAACACCCTAGGCGATGAACCTAATCGTTGTAGTGTAGTATTAGGGTAAGCCACGGGAATTGATATCGTTCTCTAAGGAATAGGAATGCTAGTGAGAAGTTACTACACTAAGGTTGGGGTTGAGGAAGATTATTTTTATCTTTTATGTTTTTAAAAAGGAAAAGTACGAATCTCGGGGTTTGGATTTAAGGGGGGGGGGGGGTTGGTATTTCTACCGATTACTCTACTTTTATTTAATTATCTAAACTAAGGTGGTGGTAGTCTATGTCTAATTATTGTGTGCTCGTATGATAGTTTAAAGATGTGTTTACTTAGGTTTTACTACTCCTTAATTATCTCCTATTGGTGGTTGAATTGTCACGTCCTTATTCCTAATTGCGTTGTGTGTCTAAAGTTGTAGGGTATGCGTTTCTCCCAACTCTTTGAAGTTACCAAAGGGTCTCGTCTACAAAACCCACAAGGATGATAAACTCTAACTCTAAGGCCTCTTTGGATAGTTTAGCTTACAACAACTCAAAGTGCTATAACCTAAGGTTCACAAAGATTAATCAAGCATTAAGTACACAACGAATGACCTATCGCATTACTAGATCATTAATCAACTAAGATAAGAAACAACCAATCAATATTCAATAATTAAGTTTCATATTCCTAAGCAAACACACAAGTAAATTAGCGGGACATGGAGAACATGCAAGCATACACACAAATAATTGAAGACATAATTAAATTAATGAAGTAAACAACTTATCTTGGTGTAAGATAAGGTTTAGAACCCTAAAATACGACCTTGGTTCGGTTTAGGTTTTACTCCAAAAGTTTACCCAAAAGACTACTCTCTAAAGCGAAAAATTGGATTCTATATATAAGATTACATGTGCGACGGCGTCACCTTATGATTTGTGGACGCCGTCGTGTCGCCGTCATTAGGGTTTCGTCTTGGCAAGTTAATCTTGCGACGGCACCTTATGCTTGTGGCCGCCGTCTCTTTAACCGGCGCCGTCTGGATTGAATCTAGGCAAATGCGAGTTGCGACGACCTACTCTTTAAAGCCCGACGCGTCCTTCAAAACTTAGCAATTTCTCTTACGAGTAGTCACAAATTCCTCCGACGGCGTCATAGATTAGCGATGGCGCCGTCCCTTGTAATTTAGCGACTTGAGTGTCTCGATTCTTGACTTTGGCCATTTTCTTCATATATCCGCTCCTTTTCGTCCAAATAAGTGCCATTACGGTTTGCCTTCAAGAGACCTAAAAGTGAAAAGGAACGATATTAAGCAATAACGGATACAAAAGTGATCAAATAAGGGCTTAAACGACCCCTCAAAAAGGTACATTTTAAAACCTTATCAAATATCCCTACACTTGGTATTTGCTTGTCCTCAAGCAAATGTGCTTTTAGCCAATTAATTTATAAGTTAGGGGTCATGAAGCATTGGTTTAAAACAGTCCACAACACATATAAGCCCCGTAAAAGTCATAACAAGCACTGAAATTATATACTAGCACCTCACATGGGGTGTTTGGATACTCACATCTCTCGGGTGTATATGAAATATAACAAATTGGAAATGGAAGATAAACACTCATTAACCGGTCCTAGTACATAGATTACCATAGGCTTGAGAATAGATCAAACCTCCATCGCTTTGGCGTAAGCACCTAGGAAAGACTATCAAAGAGGTCTTTAAAGGGTTGTAACGTTAGGCTTACGGTAGGGAAACAAAGGGTTTGGTGGGATAGGCTATTTAGTGGTGGCAAGTCAAAAATCTCAATGTTACATGCATACGAAAAATGGCGTTGCTAAGCCAAGACTCGACACTCTAAACTCTAGCTAACTGAAATAAACAAGCATAAATTTAAAGGATAGATGTAGGATGGTAGCCCGTATGTTTTTATTTATTTTTTTTTTACTCTATTTTTTTTTCTTTTCTCTTTTTCTATTTTTTTTTTTTTTTATACACTTTTACTCTACCATCCTCTACGATAACATCAAAATGATAGGGGTTTATAGCACATCCTTACACTTGAGTTTTTATTACTCTAACACTAATTTGACCCGAATTGAAAAGATCAAAACACTTGGGGTATGTTATTACGCAAATTAGGGAATTTAACGTTCCCTTCCCGTCATTTCATAAACTTTAACTTTTCCCATGAATCCCAATCGTCCCAAAACTATATACAAAGGATATGACTCGACTTAGCAACTCATGCAAGCAACCAGATAATTGAACTAAGGGTTTAGGGTGATAACAAAAATGCACTAAAAGTGAGTGCATACAAGGTAGGCTAAGGCGATTTGGGTGTATATTTGGGGGTGGGGTGTAAACAATGCTCTTCATTGATATTCGGAAAACCGAAACATCACGAGAACCGCGAAAGGATAGGCTCGAGGGTTTAACTAGGGGTATCGTGTACTAAAGATGAGTACAACGCAAGGGTGTGGGGAATTACTCAAGCGATGTGGAAGGAGTAATCATATTACGGGTATCAAACAAGGGTTATCCTAATGCCTCTTATCATTTAGTTATTCCTAACTACACAAGTGTAGTCTTACAAGCGATCTCGGGATGCATCACAAAACAAGTTCTAGAATCTAATATACTACCGGTTCACACTCTAAGCATTAAAGATGAATGCTTTAATTCCTACTAATCTAAGGCGATCCTCGCATTTTGGTGGAATTTAAGTGGTAAAGGGTTTTGTCCTAGTCATATAACTTCCTATCCGTGAGGCGCTTTTGTTAAGACTAATGGCCCACTCCTATATATTATGAAAATTTTAAATTTGGTGCCAAAATTACCCTAACCGACATTTTCTCATGGTTTATTACGCAAATGCAATTGGACAAAGCAAATAATCAAGGATAAGCATAGTTTCAAAGTTCCGCTTTATTTTCCCTCCACACACTTAAACCGAACATTGTCCCCAATGTTCCCAAAGTATCAAAGTTATGATAAAAGAAGGTAATCAAAAGCGAAAGAAACTAATACACCCCTGATTAGCTCGGTAGGATCCATGTGTGAAGTAGTGGTTAAATCCTTTCAAAGAAGAATGTATGCGTGAAAAGCTCCTTCCAACTTTATGTATCTTCTTCTTGATAAACAAAACCTGCACACTTGAAGAAAACAAACGAAACCCTCGCGTAAAATCGGCGGTAATAATATATATAAGATTCTACTAAACTAGGATATAATGCTTGTGGAATGGATGTTTACATAATTTCTAAGAAAATTAAGACACGAAAAATTCCAAAATTTTAAGTAGCTCGAAAGCGAGAAAAGTAATCGATGTTTTACTCCTTCTGGACGTCGGTTGCAATCTGACGCCGTCGGTTATCTGACAAAAACTAGTCTGCGATTTTCGGAAAAATTTTGGAAAATTTACATCTTTAGAATATGGAAAAAATTACGCAAAACATCCATTATGACTCGATACAAGCATTTGACTCGAACAAACATGCAAATATATCTTTTAATTAATTGTTATTCTCATGTTCACGTTTCTTATGAAAACGTGTGTAATCCTCCTACACTTATCCTTTATGTAAAATACCTTTATATGCAATTAAGGCGAGGTTAAAAACAAAATAAAGCATTTTACAACTTTAAACATGAGATTAAACAATCAATAAAGATATATGACACAAACAAGCAAACAATTAAACATGGTTTGCCTCCCACGAGCACTTTTCTTTATTTAAGAGTCTTGTAGCTAGACTCGTAGTCGTAATCCCTACGTTGCTTCATTACTATCACCTTCTTCCTTTTTCCATCGTCGAAAGAGTGTACCGTTGTATGCTTCTTGTGGATTCCTTGCCAACGTCGTCTATTATGGTGACGGTTTTATCCTTTAGATTAGTTTCCTTCATCATGAAAGGCCCAAACCATCTTGGTTTGTTTCTACCTCGTAATGCCCTTATCCGAGATTTGTACAAAAGTACTTTTCTCCTTTTAGAAATTCCTTAGGGCTCCTTTTGTGCCTTTGGTATCAAGTGGGATTATTTCCTAACTTCTTATCGGGTTTCCACAACGTTGCATATAATCCCCGAACCATAAAGTCCCTAAGCCCTTTTCCCAATCATTCAATTTCTTCTTAACAATTTTTTGGGGCTTGTGGATTTCCACCGTAATCATTTCCATGATCTTAAGAGGATACCTTGGAATGATGGGTATCCTAGCGCACCTTTCCCGCTTTTAAGTACCATGATGCCTCTCCGCATTTGATGGTTGCCTTGGCGGTGGCGAAATGGTGTTCCAAGAATGAGAGGCACGTTTTATCTTCCTCAACATCTATGATCACGAAATCCACGGATAAGCGATATTAGCTACCTCTATTAGAACATCCACCGCGATTCCTACTGGGGTAAACATATATGTGATTAGCTAAGGAAAGTCTAAGATCGGTCTTGGTCGGTTTCTCCTTAGTTAACTTATTATAGATTGATAATGGCATTATGTTCACATCGGTCCCCGATCGGCTAAGGCATTTATATTATCAATATCACCTATGCTACATGGTATCACGAAGTTCCAGTGGTGTCTCGTTTTTTGTTAATGGTTTTTAGGACCAACTCATACGGATGTCCCACGTGCGCGTCATACTCTTCCTCGGTCATCTTTCCTTGAGGGCTTCCCTAAGAACCTCATTGTACCTAAAGTTGTTTACTTGGTTATAGCGGTTTTCTATTTATTTCATGCTTAAGGTAGTACTCAATGGTCTCAGGCTCATCATTAAGTTTGCCCTCCTCCTCCTTCCTTTCTTCAGTTTTTTCACCTCAACCTTTCCATCTGTCACAATTCTCAATTTTTGGTCATTTCTCACACTCTACATTCATCATACTAGTCATGCATGGGTTTTGCATTTCACATCAAACGCGTAAATTTCATATTAAATAAACGCTATCGCGTAAGTTATTATTTTGAACATTTAATCCGATACTTCCAAAAACTATCCCGACATATTTTTATACTTACTTTTAGTTTATAAAAATAATATTTTGAGTTTACCTAGTGTTTTAAATTTATTTTGTATATAAATCGTTAAATTTATATTATTACGACGCTTTTCTTAAAAACTACACGATAATTACTATATCACTCAAATGTTACAAGGAATGTATTTTTACAATTTTTATGATCTCATTATACTTTACTTTGATCTATTAAAAATTACTTTTACCTAAAACTACCTTAAATACACTAATGTATATACAATCTTACAAGTTATTATTACATATACATTTTACTTACACTTTTTAACAATTATACACAATATAAAAGAAAAATAAAAATAAAAAAATAAAAGTATTTTACAAATACTTCCCCCCTTGCCCGACCAAGGGGGGGTATGCATTTATTGATTGGTAAAATTTTCTTACTAAGTATAGATCTACACTTCACCTAAACTTCACTCATTTCATTCAACAAAAATCATACAAGTTAGTAAAAGTTCTATCCTCTTGGTTCTTCCTCTCCATAAACCGGTTATACATAGGTGCTTGAAGAAATCATCAAGTTTTTCCATTTTCAAGTTTAAAACAATCTAGTTACACTCTTATTAAAGGTTTTGAAATAAAAACCTAGGGTGTTTAGGTTTTATCCCTTGTTCTAGTCACCTCATCAAGTTAACTAGTAAGCATTTCATACATATCATTATTTTCCATATTCACTTTTATGTTCATTTTATTATGCACAAGTAAATCATGCAAGTTATGTGATGTTCATACCACTTTTAAGGTTTTTAAGTGTTATAAATATATATAATCCATCCTATAATTACTCCTTGTTATATACTAGTTTTGGTGATGCCTAGGAACCCATGACACCCTAAGAAGGTGTATGGTAGGATTAGAATAGCCCGGAGTTGTTTTGAATGGGTTAGAATAGGTTTGGCGCAAGAAAAACTCATTTAAACACGTATAAAATAGGGTCTGTCCATATTTTAAATTCTGGGAAAATCCGACAGTAGGTAAATATTTTTGGGCTAGATATTTAGAAAATACACTTTAAAAGAAAGCGTGGCGCTTGAGCGGATTAAAGCAGAGCTATAACGAAGAAGTTATGAATTTTTCAAGTTTGACGAAAACTATTAATTTCGTAAATTTCAACATTGAAAATGTTACTCCTTACGAGTCAAAATGAGTCTTAAGCTTTATAAATTGTGTCGACTTATCAAAATATATTAGTATACTTTGACACGAATCTAAGGAGGTAGCAAGCGAGAAAACGGACTTGTAACGATTAAATTACACGCGATAAACCAAGTTGCCGTAACTTTATTTTATTAGCAAAATTAATATATTCTTTATTACAAACATACTACGGCAACTAAAGGACCATGTTGGCGGACGTTTTTAACAATGATGTAGAACTTTTATAACGTGATGTCTTCTAGTAAAAGTAAGTTCGCCTAGCATATTTTCCAAAATGTCCAACCGTTTGTTGAGCGGAGTTGTAACGAATAACATATAGTCACTCAAACTTTGCGAAAACCATCCTTTAACTCTATTTTGGCCTAAAGTGCAATACTTAACCTATATTTTCTTGGTGATCGAGACCTCTAGGATGGAAACTTAAACACTGAAACTTTGAGATATTGATACAAGCTTCCCAAAACCGTTGAGTTCGTTTCCTAACGCTCGACGTACACCATTTTACGACTAACTTTTCAAGGCCATTTTAGTCACTTTCATGAAAATTTCAACGACATTATTTTCTGACTAAAAGTTATAATTTCACAATAAATCATTAAATGACTATCGTGGGATATCATTTCAACATAAATACTTGTAAAGTATTTTATAATATGACGGGATGTCATAAACATATTTTGACGATAAACATTATTTCCAAAGCGTACAAGTGGTATGGATATCATATGGAGTTGCATGCACAACATTGTATCACGCATTCACAACAACATATCATAACTCAAGTCATAACATTCATTTAGGTCGCGGATAGTTTCGAGCCTCATTTTAGTGCACTTCATTTTGTTAGCATATCAATCATACCGGGTGAGTTCATACCCGCTTTTACTCATTTAAATTCCTATAAACTATTTGGGCGAGATATGCTTATTTATCCAAACATTTAAACTCTTTTGCCAAACAACATTACCTATACTTTAGACTTGATTGCGTTGTATACTTGATTGGGTTATACTTGATCTCATATGCATATTTGGAACAAACATACAAGAATTAGTGGCTCCAAATTAAGTTGTTGGAAGGCTATTAATTTACAAACATACAAGAATTAATGGCTCCAAATTAAGTTGTTGGAAGGCTATTAATTTACAAACATCCCAATATTTATATGTTGGAAGACTCTTGTGGTGACATTTATACTTTTAACTACCTTAATGCGCATATTCATGATTGTCATTCTATTTTAGGCAATGGGTTGTGAACACCTGAGTTGCAAGTTTTGTATGGGTGAACTTGGGCCGAGTGGATTACAATGCCTTTGTTGTGTGAACATTTCTCTAAGTATTTCGGATCATTTATCACAAACTTATGAACTCACCAACCTATGTGTTGACACTTTTAGCATATTTATCTCAGGTTGTAAGGCGATAGCATTTCATGGAGCTTTTGGGTCTCATGGCATACATTGGAGTCTAGTGTTTTTATCTATTACCATTCGACATGTTTTGTAAACCTTTATGTATTATCAAACTTTGGGATCTCATGTGTTGTAAACTTAAACTTATTTAATCGAATGGTAAACTCTTTAAAACGTCTCATTATAGAGGTCGTTTTCTTTATCCATACTTTGTGCTATGACGTCATACCCCAATGACACTATCGTTCCGCTGCGATATTTTGGGGGTGTGACACCATCCTCAGGCATGATGGAAATGGCGTTAACATACGAGGTGGGAGGACAATCGTTGCTTCTTACTAGTACCTTTTCGGGACTTTCGTCTTGGTATATTCTATTACTGGGTTCATCATTTGATCATTTTTGCTTGCATTTCTCTCTCCTATAAACTTCCTCTTGAATTTGGCTAATCTTTACGTATGAGCTGCCATATACTCCTCATTTGTTCCTTAAAGCTTGGTGAGGCGGTATTGGGAAGTAGGCGGGCGCCTTCGGAATCGATGTTTTGCTCACGACTGGGATCTGAAAATGTGTTAGGTGGTGGGTGGAATTGGCGGTTGACCACTTCATGAGGGATGTGTGGGAGCTTTACGCCTTTCCATAAGGTAATCAATCCCTCTCTCAATAGCACTCAATTACTCCTCGGTGATGTCGGGGATTCAAGGCGAGTTGATAGGGCATTAACCATTTTATCGATGGTTACGGAGATTCATTCAATCTTCGTAGCTTTGATCGGTGAGATTTTCAATAATATCCCAAGATTCCTCTGCATTAAAGTCGTTGAGCCTTCCACGGTGCTTGATCTATGGATCGTCGGTGATGAAATCGATATGGTCATAGAAGATTTGGATTTGAAGCCAAAGGTCAATGCCATGGTGAGGAGTTCTGGTGAATCTTTGAATCGAGTCCATGCGTTGTGGAGACTCACCTTGAAGTTGTTGAAGCGTTAAGATGTCTCGTCACGAGTTTTGTGGTTCTCCCGGTGGGAAAAATTGAGCAAGGAAGCAGTGGTGAGATCATCCCAACTTGAGATGGGCCGTGGGAAGTCGCTCAAGCCAATTACTAGCTTGGTCCGTAGAGAATTGGAAGAGACGCAGACGTGGTCTCCCGAGTAGTAGCATCAAGGTCAATAGAATCGACAATTTTAAGGAAGTCCTTAAGATCTTGATTAGGATCTTGAACGAAGTCCATGGAATGCACATCCATTTTGCACCAACCGGATGGTGTCGGATCGCGGCCGTAATTTGGGCTTGGTCGGGAAGCTCAATGGTGTTCCTATAGCCTTGGTGGCTAGGTCTCGAGTATTCACCAAGAGTACGGTCTCTTGGCGGGACAATGATTTGAGGGGTTTTCACCTTCCATGATGAAAAGTGATGAGGTTACGAACAAAGGTCACGAAGAAGGGGATAGACTAAAGGAAGCTAAAATGAGAAAAAGTTTACTTGATAGGAATCAAGCAAAGAAACCTAAGCGGTGGACTACTAACTAGCTATTCTATTCCCGTGGCGCCAAAACTTGATCGCTTACAGTAGCGTTCGGGGTCAAAGGAACTTCCTTTTCGTCGAGCAAGTTTTCAACACCCCAGCGGGGAACCTAATCGTTGTAGTGTAGTATTAGGGTAAGCCACGGAATTGATATCGTTCTTTGGGGAATAGGAATGCTAGTGAGAAGTTACTACGCTAAGGTTGAGGTTGAGGAAGATTATTTTTATCTTTTATGTTTTTAGAAAAGGAAAAGTACGAATCTCGGGGTTTGAATTTGGGGGGTTGGTATTTCTACCGATTACTCTACTTTTATCTAATTATCTAAACTAAGGTGGTGGTAGTCTATGTCTAATTATTGTGTGCTCGTATGATAGTTTAAAGATGTGTTTACTTAGGTTTTACTACTCCTTAATTATCTCCTATTGGTGGTTGAATTGTCACGTCCTTATTCCTAATTGCGTTGTGTGTCTAAAGTTGTAGGGTGTCGTTTCTCCAACTCTTTGAAGTTACCAAAGGGTCTCGTCTACAAAACCACAAGGGATGATAAACTCTAACTCTAAGGCCTCTTTGGATAGTTTAGCTTACAACAACTCAAAGTGCTATAACCTAAGGTTCACAAAGATTAATCAAGCATTAAGTACACAACGAATGACCTATCGCATTACTAGATCATTAATCAACTAAGATAAGAAACAACCAATCAATATTCAATAATTAAGTTTCATATTCCTAAGCAAACACACAAGTAAATTAGCCGGACATGGAGAACATGCAAGCATACACACAAATAATTGAAGACATAATTAAATTAATGAAGTAAACAACTTATCTTGGTGTAAGATAAGGTTTAGAACCCTAAAATACGACCTTGGTTCGGTTTAGGTTTTACTCAAAAGTTTACCCAAAAGACTACTCTAAAAGCGAAAATTCGGATTCTATATATAAGATTACATGTGCGACGGCGTCACCTTATGATTTGTGACGCGTCGTGTCGCCGTCATTAGGGTTTCGTCTTGGCCAAGTTAATCTTGCGACGGCGTCACCTTATGCTTGTGACGCCGTCCTCTTTAGCTTCGGCGCCGTGCGGATTGAATCTAGGCCGTGCGAGTTGCGACGGCTCACTCTTTTAAAGCCCGACGCCGTCCTTCAAAACTTAGCAATTTCTCTTACGTAGTCACAAATTCCTCCGACGGCGTCGCAGATTAAGCGATGGCGCCGTCCCTTGTAATTTAGCGACTTGAGTGTCTCGATTCTTGACTTTGGCCATTTTCTTCATATATCCGCCTTTTCGTCCAAATAAGTGCCATTACTTAGTTTGCCTTCAAGAGACCTAAAAGTGAAAAGGGCGATATTAAGCAATAACGGATACAAAAGTGATCAAATAAGAGCTTAAGCGACCCTCAAAAGGTACATTTTAAAACATTATCAAGTACTTCTTCTTGTTCAAACTTGTAATGATCTGAGGACCAAATAGATCCATATGTAATGACTCAATAGTTCTCTAGGTCCTTTCCTCAAGCTTCTTGCATGAGGCTTTGTGTTGTTTACCCTTCTTACACGCCAAACATGAGTGATCATTCTTGTAAGTCTTTGAAGGTAAACCTCTAACTAAATTTCCTTTGACCAATTTGTTGATATTCTTGAAATTCACATGGCCCAATCTTCTATGCCATTGATGTGCTTCTTCAATTGTTGCTTTTGCCACCAAACATGTGGCTCTTCCAGAAGAGTGAAGACTCTTCATATCCATATTGTACACATCATTTGTTCTTGGTACTCTAAGTACTACCAAGCTATCATCAATGAGACTTGAACTCGGGAAAGGATGAGACATTACATGTCGATGAATAACACGGGATGCTTTTATCACTGATTTGAGATCACGACAATAAGTGGAATTTGAGTTCCTTCACATATCTAACATTCTCAAAATCTATGCTCCCTGTCTTGATAGTTCTGTTCGAGCTTATCCTTCCTCAATTGGGATCATTCCCAAATGCAACTCGTCCTCCACTAATAGATCTAAAGTTTGTGAATCTCCTTGTCTCTGTCATGCTTCGGAGCAACCACTATCCAAAATAAGATGATCTTTAAGTTCCCTTGAGGTTGCCTGCACAAAGATTTAGAGTTGGTTTCTTTTAGGAACCCAAGCCATTCTTGACTTGTGTTCCCTTGTGAGTTACAAACTCAAATTCTTTGAGTATGTAATTCCACTATTTTTAAAACATGATCCAAAATTATCTTTTGATTTTTAGCATGTGGATTTTCAAAACTTTACGGATTTTCAACGAGAACTCTCTTTGCAAATTCATTCTCTTTTCTTGTATTATAAAAATCGATTCTCTTTTAGTTGAAAGTATTGTTTGTCCCATGCGTTACTTTCTCTCTTAACCCATTCGGTTTTAACACTTGGTTCATGTGATCTAGATCCCTATGTGAATTGTAATACCTTCTAGGTTGATAATAATGAGATCTCATAGTGTTCTGTTCCAAGCGGTGTTAGCGATTACCTTGTTTGAATTGAGCGATACTTTGGGAAGGCTTGCTTGTGAAAATACCGGTGGTTTAGAAAAGGGTCTTCTCGGTGAGGTACCTATGGTCTAGTGAGAAATTGTTGTGATTTACCCTATTTGAATTATTCGATGGTTTGTGTTCTCTAGGTTTCGATTGGCGAGACCTATGCTTTGGAAATTTTCTAAGATATTTCGAGTGATGTTCACAATCCTTGATTAAATGAGTAGGACTAAAGCACACAAAACACGGTTTTGACCCATACTCCCAAAGTGACTTCTTCTATGTCTATGACCAAAACTATTTTGCCTTCTAGGTGAATGATTGAACCTATTTTGACCAAAATTATCCCAAAAGGTTTAGCGATCTTGTTTTGAAAAGGTTTTCTGAAGGTACTACTTGTGGAGCAATACTTTGAGTTGAAGGTCTTGCTTGACTTTGAACATTGTTTTCAACTGTTTCTTTTGGGGTTTCAGACCTAGATTGACCAATAAGCTTTTTCCTAAACTCTAGAATGTCTACTCTAAAACGAGAAACATCAGGTCTTATGGGTTGATGACTACCAGTGGGATGTGGGACATCATGATAACCCTTGTCTTTCTTATATTCTGGAGGTGGTTCACAAATTGAATCCTCATTACTAGATGTGTCTACATAATTAATGAGCTCATCATCACTAGTGGTTATATCCTCTAGGTCATCACCAGATTGATTCTCTTCTATGGTATCAAAGTTCATACCAAAACCTAAGCCGTTCTAATGTAAGCTCTTCTACTTTTCAACATAAACACATGATGACCATATTCTTTCCAGCATCAAACTTTGCTAACAAATCATCTCTTTCCTTAGTCAATTTCTCAATTTCAAAGAATTTTACAATTTAGTTTCCATTCACTTAGTTTTAGCTGGTAATCACGTTGTTCATACTTTTCATTGAGCCATTTCATTATTTTCATGTGTTAATATTTTGGCTTCCATTGACTCTAAAGTTATTTGATAACCCACTACCTCGAGACCTAGCCCTAACATAATTATCTCTTTCAATTACATAGCGCCAAGTAATTTTGATAAAAATCATGACAATTTGAGTATACCTCGGAGATAGGGGATGAAATTGGTGAAGTAGCCACCATTGCAAGTAGAAGCAGGATCATCTTCACTCTCAAGCTCCAATCAAATCCTCCAAAACCATCTCCGGATTCCAAAGCGGCATGATCGGCTTCCTCATTAAAAGCGATTGCTCGGTCAATTCTTCCAATGAATCTTCAACGCTTCTTCCATCGCTATCATACAAGATGGGTCACCGATTCATCATCAAACTCTTCACCCGGTCAACCTCGATAAATTTTCTTGAGCAACCAAAGCTTTTGTTTGAAGATAAGGATTTCTTTTAGCTACAACTTTGGTTTCTCATCATCCTGTTGCTTGATACTTAGCAAACTGCACTTCCTTGCAAAGTGTCCATCTTTTGACAATTGAAGCATTCAATTTTGGATTTGTCAAAAGTGATTCCCATTTTGGTTTGAAGTCAATGCTCTTTCTGTTTTCTTCATGTACTTCTTGATCCTTGCGGTGATCAAAGCAACTTGCCACCGATATCAATTTCTTCTAAAGCATCCTCTTAACTGGGAGAGATCTTCTTCTAAATTACAGTGTAAAGAAGCTTGTTGTGCAAAGAAAGAGCACACAACTTCATCGAGTTCATGGTAGTAGTTGGTGGGGCTTCTTTGAGCATAGGTGGGGGCGTTATAGGAAACGATGCTTTGAGCCACATACTTTGAGTAGGAGAAGCGATACTTTTGGTGGAAATCGCCCTCTTTCGGATGACGGAAAAGCAATCTTGTGAGACTTAGAACTTGTTTGACCATTCATCTCATGCTCATACACCTTGGATGGTTGTAGAGATCATCAAAGTCCATGACATCCAAGCACGGTTGTCCTCGATCATTAGTAGCTATCACATGCCATGATGATGGCGGACTCCTTAGAATTTGAGATTAGCATCTTCAAGCTGAAACTTGTGCTTTGTAAAGCTCCAACATCTTTGAGAAGGTTCGAAATACATCATAAGCGACATCAAGGTTTCTCTTTCTCCAACGTTGAATGTTTCAAACTGCTGCTTCAACAAATTTACGTGCATCTTTTGGAAGCATCATTACCTCCAAACCTTGTTTTGAGAGCGACCCGAGTTGCTTAGCATCATGGAATTTGAGAAGATGACCATCTTGAATGGCGGACAAGAGAATGTTGAGTGCCTTCTCTTGATTCCTTAATGTTCTTCTTTGGTAAGAGCGCTTAGGAGCTTTGGGTTGTCGGGAACATCAATAGTTTGGAACTTCTTCATTACCATTGACAATTATATTCCATGTGGTTGATGCGTGATTGCAATATCTGCCTCATCTTCATGCTCCAAAGATCGATTCGCCTTCTTGATGATGAGAATCCTCATTGAGGTGATGGAAGGTGGTGGAGCAGTAATCGACATCTTTAGGTTTGATTGTAGAAGGGTTTTAAGGGTTTCTTCCTAGTCGAGTTTCCACACCGCCTCTCGATACCACTTGTTGGATCGATGTACTCTAACCAAACTAACTTAAATAGCTTGTTTAAGGTTTAATAACCTCGGATAAATCCTAAGTTATTAACAATGAAAACACTGAACAAACTCTATTAAGTATGCGGAATTTACTTAACAAAGCTAAGAAGAATAACTTTAACTTTAAACGATTTTATTGATAACTCTAACTCTGCTTATTATGCAAACTCTTTAACAACTATAATAATATCAAACTTCTCTAAAACTCTAATAATGTCACGTACGTCTAATATCAATCTAGGGGTCCTTTTATAGGCTCAAGGATAACCCTAAACGATTTACAATTCTTATCCTTGTACGTCAAGTAAACAATACTTAGAAAGTTCTAGATAAACCTTACTTTCTATCTTTAATCTAATACAACCGACTTTAATCTTTGCGATACTTTGATGATAAGCGATTACTTTGACTTTTACTTAGCGATTACTTTGACTTCTTGCGATGCTTTATCTTTCTGCGATTACTTTGTTAATCTTTAGTACTTTAATCTTACGTATCCCAACAATTTGCACACTCTATTTTTTATTTGCACGATCCTTTGTACAAGTAATCAAAGCATGATATAAATATCGTACAATGTCTGATGTATTGATTGAAATGTCCGAACCAAAATAAAATATACAAATCAATTTCTATTCTACAATGGCCCTTGGGTAGGTTTTAGTAGGGTGGAACGGCCGAGCCGCCGTGAAAAGCTCGGGATCGGATCGGTAAAAGCTCGAGCAGTAGAACTAAACGAGCCAGAGCCGAGCTCGAGCCTAAGTTGGGCTCATTTAATAATCGAGCTCGAGCCGAGCTCTATACAAAGGCTCGTTTAGGCTCGCGAGCTAAACGAGCCCTAGAAATATATACGATATATATTTTCTATCGTATAACCGTGTTAACGAGCTCGAGCCTTGTGTTAGTCGGGCTTTGTGTTAACGAGCCGAGCTCGAGCTTGTGAAAATTTCACGAGCCGAGCTCGAGCTCAAAAAATGAGGCTCGAAGCGAGCTCGAGCTCGAGCTCGAGCTTTTATATATAAACGAGCCGAGCTCGAGCCTAAACGAGCTCGAGCTCGGCTCGGCTCGTTTTCACCCCTAGTTTTTAGCTCAAACCACACAATGATGTAATTTGTTTCACTTAGCAAGTCCTTATCTCAAACCACATAAAGATGTTGCTTGTTTCTCATTTTAAGAAAGAAATTAACATCTAATATGACAAATCAACTTAATGGGTCGAGATCAAAATAAATAAATATAGTTCAAATGGCAAAAAATGCATCCAAGTTAGCGGCTATTTTCAATCAAAGTATTTCATTTTTTTTTTGACATAAAAAGTTAGCAAATTTATTTTTTTTGTTATTGCCAGTTTAGGTATTTTTTATTAAATATTTAACGATCATCTATTAAGTTTTACATTGTAAGTCCGCCGCCACCGCCACCAACCACCGATGGTGGTGGTGGGTGGGTATGATGGTGATTGCGACAGTGAGTGACAGTGGCGGTGACAACAGTGCTGCGTGGCGATGGTGGGTGTAGCGTTTGGGTATATCAATGATGGTTGGGGTTGGTGGTGGTAGCGGTGGTGGTGGTGGTATTAGTGGGTGGGTGGTTGGTGGTAGTGGTGGGTGGGGTTGGTGATTTTCGGTGGTGGTGGAGGCGATGTTTTGTAGTGCTGGTGGTGGGCATGGTTGGTGGTGGTGACGGTGATTGCTATGGCGGTGGACTTAAAATGTAAAATTTAGCGGATGATCGTTAAATATTTAACGAAAATACCCAGCTTAGCTAAAAAATTAAGCTGGCTTTCTTCATATGCCAAAAAAAAATGAGATACCTTAATTGGAAATGACACTTAACTTAGATACTTTTTTGTATCATTTGCCCACAAATATATGAGCTCAATTTTACTATTTACTTATTCAAATTTGTATTGCCCTTTGCAAAGACTGCTTGTTGTGTAATTTTGAATCCATATATAATCAGGTCTGCTAAGTAGTACGTTGAGCTTTTAGCTAATAGTTACTTGAGCACAAAGTCGATTCTAGCTCTTCCGTATATGTAAAACTTTATTCAGCTATCGAATGGTAATATATATCTCTAAATGGTTTCTAAAGAAATGTTGAGTTATTGAATTAAGCTAGAATAATATTCCTCAAGACAAGATCAATGCCCTCCTCCAAAAATGGCGATGGAGATTGTTTTCTAATCCTAATTCTCTTTGGGTTAAAGTTATCAAAGCGTTTCACGGTTTTGAGGGTGGCTTTGATCTCACAGGTTGCAACTCGAAGGGTATTTGGACTAAGATTGTTGTTTCTACTAATTATCTTCATTCGAATGGTATTCTCCCCATTGATTCCCTTAGATTTCGAGTGGGATGTGGTTCCATTGTTGGATTTTAGAAAGATTTATGGATAGGTAACTCTCCTTTATACCTTCGATACAATACATTGTTTCGGCTTGAACAAGACAAAAATTGCTTGATCATAGATCGTATTCACAACAACCATTGGACGTGAAATTGATTGAGATCCGTTCTTGGTACTCGCAATTAGGCATACTTTAATGACCTCATTAACAAGATTATTCATCTTGAAATCACCTCCAATTCAGATGCATGCTACTGGTCCATGGTGTATTTTTTGTGGTATCACACGTAAACATATAGACGATCACCTTTTACCATCCTTAGCTACATCGACTTATTAGGACAAAATTCTCCCTCGTAAAGTGAACATCTTCTTGTGGTGTTTAAAGATGGATAGACTTCCGCATCGTCTAAACCTTTCTTCTCGTGGCATTGAAATTCTGGAGATATCATGTCCTTCTTGTAACGGGTATGTTGAATCCAGACTTCATATTTTCTTCGAATGTGATATTGCTAGAAATATTTGGAGGCTTGTTTGAACATGGTGCGACAACTCTATTCCTTTGTTTACTTCCATGGATCATTGGATAGATTAGTTGAGCTCCTGACACGTGTCTAAAGAGAAGATTCAACGTATGTACATCATCATTGCTTCTTCTTTATGGTGGATATGGTGGTATCGTAATAATGTCACGTTTGGTTCTCATTCTATGAGGAAAAGTGATATTTTTAATAATATTTGTTCGTATTCTTTCTATGGCTTAAGTTTATAGGTCATATGTCTTGTTCTTGGGTGATTGGTTAAATTAAGCTGTAATTACTAGCCAGCATTAGTTTTCTTTTATCAATAAATTGCCGTTCAAAAAAAAAAAAAAAAAAAAAAAAAAAATCAAACATGCATAAAAAATGGGAATTGATTGGACGCATTCATAATTGACGACACTCTAAGCAGTGCGTATATACAGTTTTAACGTTCTCGCTTTCACCGCTTGTCTTGTGAAGTGTGCGAATAATAAAATGGAGTGTGCAAATCATCTCCCTTAAAATATACAGACAAGTTCAAACATATCGTTGTCAGGTGAACGGGTCGATTTTCACAGTCTAGCTGGATAACACAATCGCACCTTGAGATGACATCAAATCTATGACTCAAGAAAATAACAAATACCAACTTTCTGTGGCATTTAACATTTATGATACTTAGATGTCCTTTAGAGGTTTTTCAGTACATTAAAGTTGGTGAACTAAACGCCAGCTTTTTTCACGCCTAATCACCCACCAATAATATCCTTCTATCTCATCTCATACCAATCTCATACCAATAATAGATTTTTAGCCAAGAACCACGCCTAACCCATACCTCAACTATTTTTTTTTTTTTTTTATAATTATATTAAACAATTTAATAAAACATAATATTTTATTAATCTTAAAGAAAATTACATAAACTAAATCGCATTAATAAAACAACGAACTAAAACATATATCTAAAATCGTAAATCCATCCATATTTAGCCAGCGAATTTCGCGTTTTTAGCATGACTCACGTTTTTGCCTCGAGCTCACATAACAAATAAAAATTAAAACAAACAAAATCTTAACAAATAAATATTCTAACAAATAAAATTTTAACAAATAAAATTAACAAAAAAAATATACCCATGGAGTTGGTTGTTGCGTTTGAGGAACCACATCATCTTCATCATCATCCAAGTCATATAGCGGTAGCCTCGTTCAACACTTGGTTCGCGCGAAACGCGATCTACCAGACTCGAGCAGGTCAAAGTCACTTGTAGGGACATCGTGTATTGAGTTGAGTCAATGGTGGTGGTTGGTGAAAATATTGGGGTTGAAAGACGGTGGAGAAGTCGTTTGAGGATAATATTGAGGAGGACTCATTTGAGGAATGTATGGGCGGGTTGTGATTGAATTTGTGGACGAATGGAGCGAGAACCTCGTCCACGGCCTGGATAACGAACCACCTTTCGATTTTCTTGGATCCATGAGAATGTTTTTTAAAAGTGTAAAGAGATGTGATTTAATTTGTGTTAAAAATAGAATTGAGTTTGTTAATTTATAAAGGGGAGTAATTTTATTATTATTATTATTATTTTAAACCATGCAACGGCTACCTCATTTAATGTCCAACGGCTAGAATTTAAACCCCAACGTTCACATTTCGTTTCATACCAATTCGGTATAACATACCGATTCTACAAACCGAAGGACCATGCCGTTTGATGCCGAATTGGAGGCAATACCCACACCGATCGGCATCATGCATGCCGAACGTGGGTTGCCACCACCCTAAAAAGAGTGAAACAATCGTAATATTTTTGACAAACTAAAATGGTATTTAGTCAAATAGAACCCACAAGTTTTTCAAAAGAGAGTCTAGAACTAGAAACCAACTTCAAATTGATAAAAAACAGTGGTCATTGTATACATTCACGAGATTTATGTTGAAAACTATGAAAGACAAACCCCAAGCGCATGCCGAGGACCCGAGGTGTATCATAGTACAAAGTGTTGATTTGATTTTTATTTTTTAGTACTATGAGTCAATTCAATCAACTAAAAATATGGACACAATCACACAATCAATCTTTTTATTTATGAGTGTCTATTTGTATGTCATCAACTTTGATACCTAGCTATATACTGTACAGTAGTATATATCCTAAAGTACAATATCAATAATATATAGTCTAGCATTATACTGCAATATTTGTAATGTACACATTACATCCATTTCTATATTCAAGCATGTGTAAATTAAATTCATACAACAATTTGTTTTAGCATCTAGTGTGATTTATTCAAACAGTCCAAAGCTAATCAATTATATTTCATGACTAGCTAGCAACGTCCTTGAACTCGTATTTTGTTCATTCATCTGGATACGCAACGTTTTTGGGTTCCAGACACAAAGTAGCTTGTGCCATGATCGTATTTTGTGATTTTGTCACGCAATGAGGTATATGTTCATAACCATTCAGGCATCATCTTTATCTTGGTTTGTGATTTAATGGAATCATTTACCTTTTCAAGAAAAAAAGGTCTCACGTGTTTATTATAACTAGCTTAATTTGGAAAATTGTTTGACAACTGCAATAAGTCTAACAGTAGACTTAGAAGAACTGTAGATACCAGTAAATTTATTGAAACATTTATACTTTTAAATGAATGTGATATATATTGTTGGTTTTATGGATATAAATTAGTAGGCGTGAGTTAGGATCGAGCTGAGGCCCATGGGATTCTGACACTTACGTATGAGAATTTAAAGTTAATAATTAAATATAAATGTTATATTTATTTATTTATTAAACGAAATAACTAACGGACGTTAAGTAATTAATGTAATGGATTAACCAGGCGTTAAAGGTATTTGAAAGGACTTAATTGCAAAGTTGGGAAGGTTCGGAATCCCATGGGATACCATAAACCGATCGACCAAGGAGAGAAAGAAGGAAAGAAAACCAAAACATTCACCAAGTTTCTGCAGTATATAAAGCTTGGGTTTTATTTTCAGATCTCTTGCGCCATTAATTAAACCCTAAAAATAGTTTTGTGTGTGTTTTCTTCTCCAAACCGTGGAACACCTTTGTGGGTGTCGATCCATTACTTTTCCACAAACTAAGTTATTTGTTTGATAAAACTAGCATTACTTTAATTCGGTTTGAAGATGCGTGTGTACAAGAACGTAGTAATAACATACTTTTGTTATTATCTTGGATTGAATTACAAAGCGGTGAGGGTAATTCTTATAATCCTATAAACCCTAATTAGGGTTCATCCTAATTGCTAGTTTGTGGATTTGATTCTTGTTCGGCTAGAATCAAGAAAGTGCACGATACTTTATTCTTTAGTTAATTAATTATTCATTATATGTCCTATACGCCTGCACTTACTTTGATGTTTATTGTTTATATTTATGATTAGTCATGTTATATAATTCCAACGGTGGCATCACGAGTCATTGGTTTTAATGAGTAATTAATTACTAAACACGTAAAAACGGATATTGTATTGTGTTTGATATGATTTATTCTAGGGTTTTGGTTATGATTATATAAACCCTAATTTTAGGGTTAAGGCTTTTGCCCTAAATTTGGTTTTAAAAATCTATTATGGATCGAAAAATTTTCTTTGGGTGGAAACCCTAAAATTTTTTAGTCGATTTCCTAAATTTTTTTTAGGGTTTATATTAATTGTTATGTTATCAATATCGAAACCTAGATTTAATATATTTGTTACGTGATAAATTCATGAATAAAGTGTTATGTGACATGGAATCAGATGCGATCTTGTGACTTAATTAAATAATTGTTATGTTATATCCATGATGATACATGCATGTTTGTCATGGATAGTTGCTTATATTATTATTTAATTGTTAAGATTGGATTAATTGTTAAGTTTTATACACATGTATATTTATGATAAATCTTGAATTGGGGAAGACTCAATTATGTATATTAATGAATCAATCATGTGCAATTTGGTATATTATTAATTATGGGTTTACTTAATCGATTCGTCGATGTATGTACTCACTTTCAATTGAGAGGTGAAAGCCCTAATTAATATATCGTTAATTTAACCTAGACATTGATTATTAATAGGGTTTTATTGAATAAGTTGCGTGTAATGGCTTCTTGTTTACACGTATAAATTGTTTATTATATGCGCATTGTTTTTAGTAGTTTATTTTTATTTATTACTTGTTTGTTTATTATGTTAGGCGGTTTTAAGCAAAGGGTAATTTTGAATAGAAAAATAATACGGACTAAACAATGGCGAAATTTGATTTGTTTGGAAGAGTTAAGTTTTCAATAGTTTAATTGATTGGTGACTTTGGTACAATAATCGAGCAGCTCACCCATTCGAATGAACTATAAAGGGGTTATTTAAGAAGTGCGCACAAATACACCGAATGGATGTCTAAGGTTATGCTTTGCGCCACGGTCCTCGCCTCCAGAAGTTCGAATGGAGCTACTTAGTAAGCCATAAAATGTACAAGCTCATCTTAAGGCGAATTAGTTTTAATTCCATGCGCCACCGGTGGTAATTATCCAAACACTAAGTGTTTACACTTATGCAAAAGTACGGTATAATGGATGATAATTAACACTAAATTCCTTGATTGGTGAACCCAATACCTCAATTAAAACTTTGATAATTTGATCTTTATGAATTGGTAATAAAAAGTTTTTTTTATTAAAATTATGCTACAAGATGAATGCATGACATCTTTGTACATATTTGATTTAACCACATAAAATCAAAACTAATACCCTTTTAAATTAAGGTATATGCCATCTAATTAAAAGGAACACTTGAAGTTGCAATTTAAGTCATGAGAGTACTTGGCTAGATTGTGATGGAGGTAAATCTCTATGTTAAGTGAGACCTTACATGGACATATTTGCAGTTCTTTAAGTTAGACACTTAAGTTGAGTAGGAAGTGAGATCTTGGACTCAATGGCATAAGATGGGATAAAACATGTTTATATTTGCAATAGCGTTGGAAAATATAAATCCCATAATGATCTAGGAGTTGGAAATTGTTTGCCAATTAATGTTCGACAGATTACCTTATTATATCGTTTGTTGCTAGCGGATCAAGCGATGTAATGAACCTATGATAATTTGGATCCTAGTTTTCGAGAAAATACTATGGTTATATGAATATTACCTTGGGTATTTTATTTTCTTGAAAAGTTTAATTATCGAAAATACTAAAATTGAATTTTGCTAATTCTTTAAATGTATTAATGCAACATTAAACCGTAAGCGAGGTTATTCATGTATTGGTAAAATTGATCTACACCGTAAGGGTTTTGGTAGAGTCAACTTTACTAAAAGAATAAACCTAGTCCTCTTTTCTAAGAAAGAGTGAGATTCAATCCTATTCCTTTTCATGAATGAAGAAAGGTATGATAGGACAATTAGAATTGTCTAAATTCTAAATACATAACTCATAAGCAAATTTTAATAGTTAAGAAAATCGCATATTCACGAGTTATTAAATTAGAAGCTAGACTAATTCATCGTATAATTGGTAAAAGACAAACTAGCATATTTTATCTAGTTGTTGTGCTTTGACCATTTAAAAGTACTACTTACAATTGTTGGAATAGTAGAACTATTAAGAAAGAAATTGCATGCCCAATTTTTCAAGTTAATAGCATTGATGGATAAATTCATCATCTACATAGTAGAATACATTCTTTTAAAGTACATTTGTAATTGTTATGTATGGACTTTCTCAAAGGTGTAGGAAGTAAATAGTACACTATTTTCTTTCACTGGCTAATGAAACACTTACAATGTTGTCAAATCCAGTGGGAGTGTTGTGTTCTAATTACTGAATAAGGAATTAATGTAATGATCTCTTATTCAGTGGGAGTTACAAGCTTTGTCATCTTGGTAGTAACCCAGATTATCTCTAGCATGTCTTAAGATAATTACTTTCTACTTGTAGACACTTATGTTTTCAAGGATAGTCATGTACGTTTCCTTATTAGACAATAAAGTGGTTCTACATCTACTAGTTATGCTAATATCAATGACACAATCATATTAGTCACATAAACAAACATATGTCGTGTTGTTTATCTGCTACATGATGTTGTTCCATGCACAAGTGGGAGAAATCTATATTGTGTGCAAGGTACAACATATAAGTATATGATTTAATGGATTCTCTTGACTGCAAGGTAAGAGACTAACGTTCTAATATAACTTGTACATATCTAATTCAAGAAACACTTGGTGTTACAATTTACGTCATGTGAGAACTTGGCGAGATTGCAACAACAAAGTAAATCTCTATGTAAAGTGAGATCTTGCATGGACATATTTACAGTTTCTAAATTAGACAATTATTTAGAACATGTGTCAAAATGATATATAAGACTACTTCAAATTAGATATTTATGTATTATTAGAATGACATAAATGAAGTAATCTAATACTACTTTAAATTTGTATATTTATGAATTTTGGAATGACATAAATAAATGGATAAATAATGTAGTCCTACATTATTATGAAGTAAAATAAATTAACTTGAAATTACTATTGAAACCAAAAGTTGTGTTCATAATTACTTTAGTTAAACATGTTTATGATTCATTGTAAAGACATAAACATAAAGTCTTTTAAGACTTATAATAAAGTAAGCCGTTAACTTGTTATGTTTTTTAATTAAGACATATACAAGAAGTCATTGAGTTGATCAATGATTTATAACGTATAATGGGATTATAACAATTTATGTTTCTTGTTGAGACATGGATATGAAGTAACTTGGTTAAAAGGTACTTGTGTTATAAAGCATGTAATTGACTTGGAAAGTCTATTATACCATTAAGTTGACTTAGTTGGTAAATAGGTAAGTCAAAAGGAATATGTTTATCTTAAATATTGTTAGATTGTCTTACAATATTAATTCTAATGAATACCACAAGTTGATGGTATGTTCAGTTAGGAGAATCAAACTCTATTTGATTTGTTTGATTCAAGATAACCATAACTTCTTTCTTAAAAAGTAACAAGGTTAGAATATTGAGTATGGATTGAATATACTCAATATGACTCCAACCTAGAAGATTAATAAAACACCATTTCATTATGGAATGTGATGAATCACATTAAGTTTTAAAATTGAAGATTCGAATTTGTTAAACTACTTATGAATAGGTTATTAACAAACTTAAGTCGAATTATCAATGTGTAATTTGTAATGTCCCAAATAGAGAACAATGTAGTTTTGCTCTAATTGCTAAGTATATATAGATAGTCTATATATTACAAAAGGCAAGTGGGAGTTTTTTGAAAGATAAAATTACAAGATACATAATCTTCTAAACACACTAGTAAATATCATGATGAGGTTAGACATGTAAATGATAGACCTCATGATGATGGAATTTTCATTCATAGATCTGCAAGGATATCTCGATATTTGACTTATATGTCGAGAAATATGAGTTACAGGATTATAGTAAACACGATAATCATTATGATGGATTACCAAATATTGAATTGGGAAAATTACTCATAATATGAATGTTAAAGATGTCTGTCCATAAAGATAATCAATTTTGGAAATTTGGTTTATCTTAATAGTTAGACTAGAGAATGGAAATGAGTTTCTTCAAAGAGATGAAAACCCTAGTGGTTTGAATTTCTATGTAGAAATCATATGGACAATATTGTACACATATTTAATGCATGTTTTATGACAAGATTATTAATCATACTTAAGCAATTAATTGTGATTGAATATTCTTTTCTAGACACATTAAATATATAAGGATGATAATTGTCATACTGGATTTCATTAATATGAAATATGACAATGGAATATCAAAACTCTTTCTTGTGAAATTACTTGAGCGAGGACGGTAAGTAATTGAAAGGTTTTTTGAATTCATATAATCTTTGGAAGTGTACGAAGTGCAATAATTCATGAATGGATAAATGCATGCATCTATGAAATTATTCTTATGTTTAATTATTAAATCCCATTTTTGATTTATAATTAAAGTAAGATAAATTTTAAGTATTCCTGAAAGCTAGTGGGAGTATTATGTTAAGGTTTTAAATCTTATATGTTGTATAACATATAGTAAGTAACATTCCTTGTAAGCTAAATGTTAAGTCTTAAGTTGGAATGAACTTCACTTGTAAGATTTAAGAATTAAAACATACAACCTTGGAATATATGTTTATTATTAATAAACATGTGCAGTAAAATAAATGATTCTAATAAAACATGATATATGGATAAATATCTTTTGACAAGATAGAATATGAATGAATTCTAAGTTTGACATGTAGATTCATCATGTACATCATGTTGTGTATTAAAATTGTTGTATCATTCTTGAATAAGAAGTGATTTGACAACATTGATATCTAATTAAAAGTTATTAGATAACTTGTGTAATGAATATTCTAATAGAATTACATCCTTAAACACAGGAATTGCTCCTAGATTCTATGGATGAACAATATGTCAAATGTTGTGAAAATTGTCATCGACTTTAAACTTGAAAGTTAGGAAAGCATCAAACATTACACAATAAGATATTAAAGTTTACGGAGTTTTAATGAGCATATTGTTGTTTGCATACAATGATCTTGGTTTAATTGAGATGACACTCAATACTAGTCATGGTAGGATTTCATCCTTGTTAATGGCCATGTGAACTAGTGGTGCTTATCTAAGAACACGATTGCATTATACATTAAAAGAATAAGAATACTTTAAACTTTGAAATGTTTGAAAGTTTAAATTGTCATAAATTGGTGATAGAGGATGTCACACACTTTATGAATTATTATGTGGATTGTTGAATGCACACATACAAGGACTTCATTAATTGAATTCTTGAAATAAGTATTCTCAAAATTATGATAGATCAAGTTGGTTGATTTATGCCTTGTCAACAAGTATGATTGTCATTACTTGAGGCATAATTCATCAACAAGAATTTTCATGCATTGATCTATTTGGTATTTGGATAAGGGATGTTAAACAATTGTTATAATATAAATCAAATACTTGGTATGTTTGATTTTATAATATATTGTATCCTATATTTGCATGTTTAATCCGTGAATAAATTTATTTATTCTAAATCGTCCGTTGTAGATTAATGATATGGGAGTATCATTAAACTAAGACAAATCGAGAGATTTGGTAGAATATACTTGAAAGTATATTGATGAGAATGCATACCAATTTGGATGATATTCAATGGATTGAATATAGGACTTATCCCAACCACATAATTTACTTTGTGGATATTGTTATAAGTAAATTATGAATAGTTATCCTCGAGACTTGAGATACCGGATAAGTGTCATGAATGTAGTGCATACATGGAACAACTTAACGCTTATACGAATCGGTAGTCATAAGGGTTGTTTCTGAAGTGTTGCAAAGTTTGTGGGTTATTCTTGTAGTCAAGATAGAATTTGTTCCTTCAAATTTATTTTGGAGTTTATCTTCTTTGGGCCTCGTAGGGTTGACAAGATGTTTGTATGGCCATGCCCAAAGTTCTCCCCGAATATGTTCGTAAGATTTGGTAATCTTGTTCAATCACTAATAACGAAAACGAATGGTTGAATAAAGAATGACTTAATTCCATATCTTTATTTAACATGGTATTAGAAACAAAAGGATAATAATAATGAGAAATCATTAAAAGGTTTTCCAGAGCCTTGCTCGAGTTATACTAGAGGCATCGAAGTGTTGCCTAGACGCCAACCGAATGTGATCACTCTATTAAGATATATCCAAGTGGGAATTGTTGGTTTATGGATATAAATTAGTAGGCGTGAGTTAGGATCGAACTCGAGACTATGGGATTGCACACTTTACGTATGAGAATTTAAAGTTAATAATTAAATATAAATGTTATATTTATTTATTTATTAAACGAAATAACTAACTGACGTTAAGTAATTAATGTAATGGACTAACAGGCGTTAAAGGTATTTGGAAAAGGACTTAATTGCAAAAGTTGGGAAGGTTCGGAATCCACTATGGGATACCATAAACCGATCGACCAAGGAGAGAAAGAAGGAAAGAAAACCAACTTGTTCACCAAGTTTCTTTGAGTATATAAACGAGGCAGGGTTTTATTTTTCAGATCTCTGCGCTCGTTAATTAAACCCAAAAATAGTTTTGTGTGTGTTTTCTTCTCCAAACCGTGGAACACCTTTGTGGGTGTCGATCCATTACTTTTCCACAAACTAAGTTATTTGTTTGATAAAAACTAGCATTACTTTAATTCGGTTTAAGATGCGTGTACAAAGAACATAAGTAATAACATACTTTTGTTATTATCTTGGATTGAATTACAAAACGGTAAGGGTAATTTTTATAATCCTATAAACCCTAATTAGGGTTCATCCTAATTGCTAGTTTGTGGATTTGATTCTTGTTAAAATTTAGAATCGAAAGTGACGATACTTTATTCTTTAGTTAATTAATTATTCATTATATGTTCTATACGCTCGCAAGACTTACTTTGATGTTTATTGTTTATATTTATGATTAATATGTTATATAATTCCAACATATATGTCATACAATAGGTGTACTTTCTCAAGAAGAGAATAAGGTAAGCTTTCAAGCCGTAGCGTACTAGTTTTTCCATCATCCAGAAAGAGAATGAAACCTGGCGAAAAAGAGTGTTTCCCATTGATTTTTTTTAAAAGGTCAAACTCACACGCGCTACTTATTTTCACACAACAACAATACTTTCACTTTCTTCGTTGGAGGGATTTGAACCAAATCATATTAGTTAAAGACAAAACTATTATGCACGTACGTCGGGCCAAAGGCCCTTTGGTTGTGTTCCAGTTAAATGACTAAATGGATTATGGATACTCGCCATTAAACATGCCCAATTAATCAATCATGAAAGAAGATGTATAAGATTTATAGATCTCAGTTATTCTTTCATGGTAGATGGATTCCAGCATGTTTTCAGGAAGCTAAATTGTTGCCGAGTATTTATTTTCCGTTTGAATAATACATACGCTTCTCATAATACGAACTACTGGATATATATCGGCGAACGGTGGTACTAGAGGTGTTATTTGCTCACTATAATACTCAGGTTAATTATATTATGCATACTAAACATCTACTCGATAACTAAACCAAATAAGCTATCAAATATGCATACCATTTGAAAGGAAATATATGTCAGTATCGTGTCTGATATCTTCTAGACGACAACTCAATACTCAGAATCATCAACAAAGTTATATTGTATTACCATAAAAGTTTAGATTTGAAGTTTGCACTTCATCTTAAGACAACCAGAAATGTTGTTACTTGTTAGCACTTAGCATGATCAATATTAAGACATACTGTATTAAAATTTACCACTTTTTGGATCATTGAACAAGTCTTGGTATATAACTTGTGAAAAAATGGTCTATCAAACACATGGATCATAGCCCAGCCCAAAAGATAAAATTATACTCCCTCATTCCCTATGTCCCATTTTATTGTAAATGTTTCCTTTTTGGGATGTCCCAAATTAATTGTCCTTTTTCATAAATGGATAGAGAATATAAATTAAGTTTACCATATTACCCTCACTTGAATTTATTATTACAAACTTTAAAGAAGTATTAAATTAATTAGTTAAGGGTAAAACTGTCATTGTGCAAAAAGTAGTAGTGAGAGCTTTAATGATGATGTTTTTTTCTTAAACCGTGTGTTTTTGTCGATGGATAATAATTTTAAGACGGAAGGAGTAGTCACCAGCACCACTCAGTAACTCAGTCACTCAGTAGTTTTTCAATGATAAAGATTTCAAAATCATTTTTGAAACTTAGTTTTAGCAACTTATAAAACTTATAATTTGAGAACCTATTGAAGTTGAACTGACATAAATTGTAAAACAAAACGCCATTCAGCAAGATAGTGTCATCTAAACTACTCTTATACGGACACATTCATAAGTAGATTTTAGACCTAAATCGACTATTATAGTTCATAACAAGGCAAACAATCAGGGTTGGTAAGAGGGTGGGTTCATGAGAGGATCCCCAACTTCGAACCCAATTATCTAAACCCCCAAGTAACCAACATGTCCTTGTCTCCATCTTGATTGGGCGCGATGCCCTTAAACATATCTTGTTTCCTATTTACAATTGTGAATCCTTGAAACATAAACGAATTATTACTGTTTTTATACCATTGTAATTTATACGATAACTTGAAAAATCGATAACCCAAATAACCGGTTATACACTTCCACAAAAATGTGTAGATTGGGGACACTGATGACCGGGGCCTTTTAAGACCACCATCATTCACACTTCACAGCGAATAGCCCAAGAACTTTCCTAATTTAGTGGGACACCAATTGGAGTGAAAGACGAGCCAAGACTCTGACCTCGAGCTCTTATTCCACAAAGTCCTCCAACGTCTATGGGTTTTCATGGAGTGAGATCATATGAAGCAAATGCAAATGATGAAACTTGAACTTGAGTCTATTAACTCAAACACAGATGTTTTAACCATTAAACTAATGCTCCATTGATAATAACCGGTTATACACTAGACTGAAAAAGGTTTTCAACCATCCTATAAAGTACACGTTATCATAAATTACTACGATAGGCTGTCGTAAATCCCAACCCATTTGAATAGATAGACTCAAACGTGCTTCCGTGATCCCAATTTGCGGTTTTACAAAGAAACTATATGAACCAAAAATCATATAATCATGTTTTTATTTCTTAGATACAAACAAAAAATGGAGTACTATATGTAAAAAGATATAGAGTAGACATAATTACATATATTTCAGGGTAGGGTGAAGATGTTTTGCCTTTAACCGAAAAGGTTCTAGTTAAGACCTGGAAATCCGCCTTATAGCCTGATAAGCACGTTACGCCGTAGCACCCAAAAAAATAGAGTTTCATGTTTCCTCGCTCGATTTCAAGTTATTTCAATCCCTACAAGTAACAGAGGGCAAGTTATTCTTACAGCAACTTCCTCTTACAATCTTAGTGATTATCTATATAACCTTATAATGTATTTAGGACTTTTTATGAAAAAGAATTCTTAAAAAATATGCCTACACACTTACTATAAAAAAAAGTCTCATATTTCAAAATAATACAAAAACTGTATTAAATTTGCTATTAATTGTATTAGTTTTGCTATTAGTCCAATACATAGCTTTAAAATTCAGTTATCTTCTTAGAAATTAAATACACGACATTGTAACAGCATCAATTCAAAATATTGTAACAGCACACACCAATTCATTCATTCGTACAATTATCTTTTCTTAAAACTTCTAACCGAATAATATTTGCTCGCCGCAAAATGTATTCACATAATATCCGCCACCGCATTACGCAGAGATACCTTCCTAGTATTAGAGTGAACTGTGCAGTATGTTATGAAACCCAATGATTATTATACCAAAAAAGATATCTTCCATTATGTTTCTCTCGAAAAAGTTATATCGACATAAACGTTTCTTTTGTTGTCGATCATTTATGACATATTTTAGTAGCCGCACATATTAAACTAGAGTGAAACAAATTTGACCAAACCTGAAATGGACACCTATAATTCAATATGGAGGTGCTAACGAATAACACCCGTCCATGCACAACTTAATCAAGCCATAATTGATAGCAAATATAAATTTGGATTTTTACTTTAATATTGCCAAACTTAATAATTGTTTTTGTACGAACATAAACTAGTTTTTATGAAACAACGGTGGTTTGTTAATTATTTGTATATTTCATAAGGACGATATTACCCATTGTGTCGATGATCACCGACGACAATAATGTTCAACCCTAGGGAAACGAGGTATTAGAAAAGCGAGATGTAGATATAATACCGTTATATATCGCATCGTTTGGTGCGTTATATGTCCGATGTTATGCTTAAAACGACCGATTTCATGTGTAATTTTTAATTTTTTGTAACATTTGAATTCTAACGGCTACTTTAACAGCTAAAATAAATAAATTAAAACCACATTTCAACATCCAAACAACAAAAAAACACTTCACTTTTTCCCTAATTAATATACTTTCTCATATACATTTTCGATCTGAGTTATTCCGACAAAAAACGCGTCGAGAAATTGTTAAAGTTGTACGACTACCATAAACATTATTTATCTTTCGATGACGACGAAGCGACTAGTTCAACACTAAGAGTGTACCTCGGGATTACAAATATGCTGAACAATGCCTTTTGATTGATCATTTTAGCGATAATCAAAATACTCGAGAGGAATTTTATGCGACAGTTCCGGACGATAGTTTGCATGCTTTTACCAAATGCATATGGAATTTATACTCAAGGAGTATTTAAGAAACCTATCTCCTAATGCCATTTTGATTTTAAATGAAAACACGAAAATTATCATGGGTTCCCGAGTATGCTTGGTAGTATAGCTGTATGTAATGAGAATGGAGGAATTGCTCAAACATTTAAGAAGGGCAATTCAAAGGGGAATAGAAGGGGAGGGAGAGGTAACAAATACCCAAAAGTAATGCTTGAAGTTGTTGCATCACAAGATCTGTAGATTTGACGATCATTTTTTTGTATAGCCGGAGCAAATAATGACGTAAGCATTCTATATCGTTCAAATTTGTCTTAACAACCTCATTAACAATGTCGCTCTTGAGATCCCATATACGGTGAATGGCAAAACACACAAAACGGGTATTACCTAGCCGACGGTATTTATCCTACTTTGGCTACTATTGTCAAAACATATACAGTTGCGCGAGACTAACCTGATTGTAATTTTAAGAGAGATCAAGAAAGTGCAAGAAAAGATGTGTAACGAGCTTTTGGTGTTTTGCAAGATCATTGGGAAATTATCGCACAACATGCACGTACTTACCAAGTGAGCAAAATACATAAAAATGTGTATTATTGCATCATATTGCATATCGATACAGCAATAACAACAAGCGTACCCTTCAAAATAGTTATTCAAATTATCTAAATGCACTTCAAAATATAGTGAATTATCAATCAAAATCTAGAAATATATATGCATTTAATTTGATATATTTTTATGCGATTTTACATTAATAAGTTTCAATTCAAATAATTCGCCAAACATCTTTACAAATATATAAGCTCCAATTCACCGCTTATAATATAAGCTCCAACCCATTTGACGGACATTTTTTTGGGGCTTACAGATACCCAAAAGTAATGCTTGAAGTTATTGCATCACAAGATTTGTGGATTTGATGAGACATTTTTTTGTATAATGAGCAAATAATAATGACGTAAGCGTTCTATGTCGCTCAAATTTTTTTAACGACCTCATTCACGATGTCGCTCTTGAGGTCCCATATACGGTGAATGGAAAAATAAACAAAAACGGGTATTACCTAGCCGACGGTATTTATCCTACTTGGGCTACTATTGTCAAAACATATACAGTTGCGCGAGACTAACCTGATTGGAATTTTAAGAGAGATAAAAAAAAGTGCAAGAAAAGATGTAGAACGAGCTTTTGGTGTTTTGCAAGATCATTGGAAAATTATAGCACAACATGCACGTACTTACCAAGGGAGCAAAATACATAGAAATATGTATTGTTGCATCATATTGCATAACTTGATACAACAACAGCAACCATACCTTTCAAAATAGTTACTCAAATTACTTAAATACGCTTCAAAATATAATGAATTATCAAGACTGTTTGGAAATATATTTGCATTTAATTTTATGTATTTTTATGCGATTTTACATTAATAATCTTCAGCTCTAACAAATTCTCCAAACATTTTTACAAATATATAAGCTCCAGCTTCCGGCTTATAATATAAGCTCTAACTTATTTCGCCAAAAATACATTAAAGGTATTGAATACAACTCTTCAAGATTATAAATTTGTGCTTCTACATTAACTTAATTACAACATCACATATCATACCTTTAAAGAAACACCTAACTCAAAAGCAATATTGATATTCATTGGGTTATTAACTCGTGTGTCGCATACAAGGGTGTTTGTTGACGGTTTGGTTCGGTTATTAAACTATTCATCGCAGGCGGGAATTGATTTTACTACCGAAACCAAACCATACTTAAGCGCAGAACCGAGTGCAAGATTGAATAAGCGGTTACACCGCGATTCGGGTCATGCTAACCATTTCAAACGTTTAATTGAGTTTAATCGTGTAAATAATATGTTCTACAACGTAAAATGTTATTTTAGTAAAATTAAATGACAATTAATAAATAATAGTCATATAAAAGTTATCCTGTTAGATTAATTGCATTCAAATATTAATATTACGCTCACATTTATCAACTTTCACACATAAATGTTTAGAAATGTTTACATAAAGAAGAAAAAAGCGTTATACAATAACATTAGTGCAATAATATAATTATACTTGTACAAAATTTTAATATTTAGTTCAAAAAACCTTCTTGTATTAAGCATGGTTCGGTTCAGTTAATCGCGGATATCAAAAAATAAAAACTCAAATTGAGCGGTGATAAGCGGGTTTTCTCGGTTTTGGTTTTTTGGGTTTCAGGTTTTTTCGGGTTTAGATTGAATGGTTCGACTCAGTTCATCGCTTTCTCAGATTTTTTGAACACCCATATTGCATACACAAATGTACGAAGAACCTATCAAATTTCTTTCAAAGTATGCAAAAGTCACATTTTTCACCACTGTTGCATGTCCAATTCTCCCAATATCTTGCATCTCCACTAAACATAGTTAACAATCATCGAAAACCCCAATCCATCAGTACCAATTCGCAAGAAAAAACAAAAACCGTTATAAAGTATTTGTTCCGGCCGCTTTGCAGGTACTATGCTAGTAATTAAATTATATATTGGGCATATTTGTGAATATATAAGTTTTGAAAGAATATTGATGTAATTATGAAAAGAGCGACGAATTATCAAATGAAAAAGACATTCTTTTAAACTAGTGAGATGATCAAGTCTTAAAAACTGATTATCATCATTAACATGTGATATTTTTTATCCAACTTTATATGCACGCCAACTTTTCTAAAAATATAAGAAGCCATTACCCGATTTGAACCGGTAAACTCAAATCCTGTGAATTAATCAACAAAAAGAAGAAGATCATCCTTTATTCATTTAAAAAAAAAAATAGACCCTTATTTACCATTCTAGATGTCAATTTTTTTAATTTTTTTATTAAAAGGTATGTAATCAACCAAAAAAGCTGTACATATCAACAGGCATTTGGACTTTAAGTTCAACAAATCAAAATATTGTCTTCAAATGAAAGATAGCTTAAAGATATTTTACATTCACATTTATACATCTCAAACTGATACAAAACGCCTGCATCTCTTAAGAGGAAAACCTAAGCTCCATCTTATAATTTATACAAATTTCTCTTCAAAAGTCACAATCTTAGACTTCCAAAACAAGAGAAACAAACTAAAATTCAGAAAATCCCCTTGATCTTTTATACTTACAAATCATCACTAGAAGGGTAAAACTCTTAAACTCGCTAATGATTTCTACCACTCTCACTCCATTTGATTCGTTAACAACCCTAATTACTTGCCGACAATTTATTTACATACATCTTATATATATACATTCTCTTTATAATGTCGAAAATTCCTCATCAGCTTGCTGTTTTTTTCCTGCTCTACTAACTCTCAGACATAGGTTTGCTAACTCCATATGTACTTGATACATTTCATATAAAAGGGTTTGAATTAGGCTAGTGTAGAGATGCTGCAATTGTTGCGGTTATCTCTAGTGAGGCAAGCAAACCCCTCAATCCTAACAGCTGGCTTGTTACCAAAATTGCCACCAACGGGTCCTACTTTATGTTCAGTTGAAGACGGGGTGTCTGATGACATACCAGATGCAGGAATGGGGATCGTTGCACGTCTTGAGACTGGTGTGACCTTGTTATCCCCAAATCTAGTGTCTTGTATTAACGGGTTTGATACTCTGCATGGTGGTGACCCATTGAAAAACGGGGGAGATGAAGCGACCTCTGTACATGTTTTCTCTGGTGCGCCGTAACCACCACCCTGTAAATAACATATAAACCAACTTTTAGCATACATAAACCACACAAATTATAGTCGTAATATGTTTATCACTCATAGGTTACTTATTTTCCAAAAGCGAGACTCAAACATACAACTGTCTCTTAAATTAAAGTTCACTATCCATAATCTAGATTTCCGAAAATGCAACAAGTTTATTACAAGTCACATATGCTACTTTCTCGACGTGTCACGAAGAAACCCTCAGTAAACATGACGTAAAAGATTGCATAAATGCATATTATCAAAACTACAGCTTTACAAAACACATTACAACACCTAGAGTCCTAGAGTACACTAACAGCAGTCAAGCGAATCTACAAAGACAAAATCCAATACCTTTTCAAATAGGATTTCCAACAGCTCAAGCCCTGCTTTAGATTCATATGGTTCCGGCTGATAGCTACAATATTTAACGTACTTATTAATTCATTCCCATGTTAAGAGGCTAAAGTTGATACACGATTAAAAAGTATACAGAAACTTAAAACACACAAATAGAAGAATAGTTACCACATATGCCATCTCAAAGGCCTAACAGGCTCATTGACAGAGGCGCGAAGAGACCAATCCGCCTAGGTTTTGGACAAACCATATGCTCGCTCTTATCAAACGACACCGTCACTGAAACCACACTCCTCATCTCTTCACAAGACGAAGCAAAGGTGTTTTCTGTTGGATACCACAATGATTCATAACACCTCTGCCTATAACAAATTACAACCAATTAATTTATATATATAACGATTCGGCCTAACCGTACCTGGTCAAACCGATTAATTAAATAATAATCCAAATCCGGCAAAATTAATATTAAAGTTAGATATACCTATTCCTAAACATACAAACGCAAAATGACAAACAATTAAAACTAAGCAAATCCATTGTAAGAAACGAGAGTTTATTAGTTTATATCATCAGTGTTACGTCTTCATAAATAAATACAAATCCTCTACGTGTCCATGTGGATGGAGATGTTTCACGTAACAAACAAAATTTATATATTTAAACGCATATTATAAACACTTTACTTTATAAACACAGATTCATGAATATAATTAATTTAAAAACAAGATTGAAACAACAATACCATAAGTTACTTCCTAGTAATTATACTTTATATTATAACAGCTTAGATCCAAGTATATATCTAAATTTAAGAAATTAAACATAACGAAAAGCGCTAAATTCTATTTAAATTCAAATGATAAATTTGTTACTTAACAAACGCAATAAAATGAAAAAATACCAAACAAAATTAATATACTTAAGCACAAATTATAAACAAGTTACTTCATAAACACAAATTCTAGTTAATTAATTAAGCTCAGCAAGAACTATAAAATTTAAAATCATGAAAATTATAAATTAAAAAAAGATTAAAACAACAGAATTATAAATCAATTCCAAAAATTATACTTTATGTTCTAGCAGCTTAGATCTGAATATTTACATCTAAAATTAAACAATTAAACACAATAAACAGATCTATAAAATCATGAATATAACTAATAATAGCTTTTTAACACTAATAATGAAATTAAACATGTATAAGCATATAAAAAGGTGAAATCAGTGATAAAATAAACTAATTAACGTTCTAAAAGGTTAGATCTGTATATACCTGTTTGGAGATAAGAGGGAAAGAATTGGGGATAAGTGGTTGCAGCTCTCTCCGTTGAATGGAGGCGAAGGAGGAAAAAGAAGATAACGGAAATAAATTAAGTTTATATAATGTCTTTTGGTCAAATTTGAGGGTTTGACTTGTCTTGGTGATAAGGGTAACGGGTCGGGTCTTGCTGTTTTGTTTTGACTTTTATAAATTAGCACATTTCCTTTTTTTCTTTTAATAACATTAGGATGTTAGGCTAGTTGTAAACTATAGTCGGTGTTATCGGGTCAGATTCTCGGGTTATTGGGTTTATCGGACCGGATTAAATCGGGTATTTGGTTATACAAATGAGTCGTAACCCGACCCGATAATTAATTGGGTGTCAGGTTTGGATTGTTATCGGGTCAAGTTATGTCAGGTCGGGTGAGACGGTTTAATCGAGTTTCTTAGTTTTTTTTACCTTTAAAGAAAGAAAATATGTCTTTTAATCCTTGAAAACGTATGTGTTGCTAATCGTATGATGAAGAATTAAATTTTGATATCCAAAATAAGCATGTAGAACAATTTGGTATTGAACCTGATGAAAAATGTTTATTTATCACTAAACAATATATTGTTAGTGATTGCGTTTGTATATTTGGTTTTACGTAAAACAAGTTTAAGGCAGATGTGTCGCAACTTACTAGGTCTTTTTCCAACAAGGCTTATAAAACTTTAGGGAAAGAATTTTCGAAATAATTTTCGATCTTATCGGTTGATCCGATAATCCGATAATAAAATAATTTAACCCTAACCCGACCCGATAACTATGTCGGGTTATCGGGTTCGAAGTTACACAACCCGATAAGATTTTCAAACCCGATTCAACCCGATCCGATATCTGATGTTGTAAAAGGCGGATTAACCGCCCGATTTTTACTAATTGGCTTTATACCGATTAATCGGATAAAATATGTCAAATCGCACAAAATTGGATAAATCGCCAACTCGGTTACGGATAGTAGTCGGCCAAATCGGCATAAATCGCCAAATCGAAAAAATATCGGCTAGATCGGCCAAATCGGGCATATAATTTCAAAATTTATAATTTTATATATAAATATCCGATCCTATTAATCCCCGCTTAACCGATTATCGCTTGGCAGCACCGTCCGCCAAACTACCACACCTAGCGATTTTTTAACCTTGTCGATATATATATGTATAATATATATATATTTTTATAATGAAGACTCTTTGTTGAAAATGGTGTTCAAGTAAACTTTAAAAAAATCAACTGTCTTACCACGGCCACCTTTGGAGTCCCAGGGGCTCTTGGGGAGGAGGTCTTGAGTTCAAATCCGCAAGGGGTTGAATGAGGATTTTCCTTCAATGTAATCCTTTAATGAAGGGTTTGGGTCCCAGAACCCTGTGTTCGAATCTTGGAAAGCGAGGTTTACCCCTATTAATTGTCGTGCCTTCAGGCGGATTAGTAGGGGTTTTCCCCATCGGGTATTTGAAATAAGCATTTCCGCTCGAGGAGCTCTCTAACAGCGGACCGGTTTAGACAACGTAGTCTAGACCTCCCGTTGTTGTCGAGCCATGACACGAAGACTTTATAAAATTCACCTTTCAAAAAAAAAAAAAAAAAAAAAAAAAAAAAAAAACTAAACTTTAAAAGAACCATCAATGGAGTTCTTAGAATATTTTAGGGTGTTTGGACGTGTTGGACTGCTGTCTGCTGAACAAGACTACCATCAGGTCTCAATTTGTTCAATATAAAAGTCACCTCTAACTCCTCCCCTTAAGTAAATAATCTATTTTAAAGCAAACCTCAAGTTTCATAAATTGTTAAAAGGCCAGTTTGTCCATTTTCTCAAAGAATAAGAACATATTTCTATGTTTAAGATTACAAAGTTATGAGCAAGTTTCCAGTTAAGAAATAATTTTTATAAAGATAGTTACACAAGTTTCAGTTACATTTACGCTATATTCATTCGCTATTAGAAATTTTGTCTAAAATCATTTCAAATGAGTCACTAATACTTGTATGTTTTAGTAGGAAATTAGCTTGGTATTAGGATCATTAATATTGTAGCTCTAATGCCAATTATTTGTCGAAATAGATCGTTGACGAGTGTGTATGAGATCTTGTGGCGTTAGCATTGTTTAGGCGTCAATTCAGGTAAGGATGTCTTTCTAAACGTGTTCTTTTGATTGTTAGTATTTTTGTACATTTCTTCGTATTCTCTTACTGAGTTACTTTATTTCCTTTTATTTATATCCTTGCGATACCTTCGAATTCGTGTTGGCATTCTTATGCTAAGACCCCCTTTATGTGCGATTCATATTTTAATAATTGTTGAAATCTGAAAACTTTTGAACATATATATTTTACTAATAACTTTGGAGGCTTGGAGCCTTATAAATAAATGATTCTTGAAAAAACTTTTTGAAATACTCTTACGCAAGCTCTTTTGAATTCTTTGACTTAGGACTCATATGTACGGTGAACATACTTTGGTGTGAGGTTGGTATATACGTTCATTCGTGCAACCATAGAACCCTTTTGTATAATTAAATGGGAATATGTATACGAGTTAACTACGTGTGAAGGTACTATAGTCATGTCATTATGGCTCCGATAGCATGACACCGCCTGTAGGGGTGTGATGGCTCATGACGTCTCCTCTTCGCTTATTATACTCTTGTGAAAAGCCTTTGGTTATTTGGGAGGTGTATGGGTGCACCCTAATTTATGATTTATTATGATACATGTTATGCAGGGGTGATGTAGTGTCCATACACGCCCGATTTTGGGATGCACTAGAGTCGCGAATCTAGGTATATCATTTTGATGTGTGATATGATATGATTTTGGCACCGTGAGTTTGTACTTTGAAAATTCTGTTTGTATGGCACTTAGTATAAATAGCCTAACCCCTTGTTGCTTCAATTTTATGTCTTTGACTACTCTGGTGTAGAGGTATGTTGATATAATAGGCGTGATTTTATTTTTAGAGAATAAAATGATCCTATTTCGTGTTATTATGAATTCAAAAAGTCTTTTAGGACCTAATCTCTTTTACTTTGTCTTTATTCTTAGGGAATTGATATATACCCACTAAAACTTAAAACTGCATATTTCCCATAATACAAGTTTTATTGCATGATGTACAATGCATTTTAAGCATGTTTTGGGTATATATGCAAATATCTGAGTTTTAGTGGGTATATATCGCAATTGACCTTATTCTTATGTATTGTGTTACTTGTTATTTGTGGTCAACATCCCAAGACCGAGGCTTTAGCTTAGTTACAATTTTTTTCTTCACGACAAGCATTTAGGGTTGATCGGTGTGTGTGAAGAGACATTTGACTTAGGGACTCCATATGGACTATCGATTTGACCTCTTGTTCCAATATTAGGATTGGGGTGTTATATACATATCTGAGAAACCTCTAAAAATTAATAGTCTTGAGATCGAGATATTTTATTAATTTAGAAAAATATTATTATATCGTTAAATTAATAATTTATTAACTTAAAGAGGTTTTACATATGGCCTTTTAATTTACTAGTCCAACAAAATAGTTACAATGTCTACTAGTTAGAGAAGAAAAATAAATTAAAAAACAAGTTTCAATTGACATTTTATTAATTCACATTCATAAATTAATTGAATTTATCAAGTTCATTGTTTTTTAATAAGTAAAAAAGTTGGTTTCGTAGGGACAAGTTCCAATTACACATGACCTTAATTGAATTAATTTAATTTATACAAGTTCCAATTACGTATGGTCTTATATATATGAAATTTTTTATTAATTATTAATTATAGTTTCGTTAGGACTAATATATATACATTGGGGTTTTAAAAGTTTACTATCTTATTATTTTATTTATTGGGGTCCAAATTTGTATTGGTCCCAAGTTGAGATGGACAAATTATTTATTTTATCGAGGTTATTAATTTATCCAGATTAATTTATGGAGATTTTATTGTACAACCAAGGTTGCAAAATCATGAATTGGTAGTCGCGGTCGAATTTTGTAACTTGTAATCGGTTTAAGCGGGATTAATTGGTGATTAATTGGATTGACATTTCCGATAAGTTTTCGGTATTTTTAGCAAGTTTTAGGTATTTTCGGCAGGTTTTATGTATTTTCGGAAAACAATTTCTTTAAAAGCATCTTTTAATAGATATAAACAACGACTATAGATTATTTAAACATTTTTACCATGATTTTGGGTATTTCCGGCAAGATTTGAAGGTTTCGGGCAAGTTTGACCACCATTGACCATCATTGACCGCAATTGAACACGGTTGACCGATTTGTGTGACCGATTTACAAAAATCGTAAAGGTTGGTGGCCTTGTAGCGCCTAGGAGGTGATTAATCGGCCTTGTAGGCTTTGTTTTGCAACACTATATACAATTAAAAAAACTGAATTGGTTTATACCTGGGTGCTCAAAAAAGAATGTGGAAAACTAGAATGGGGTTGAATAGTTTTACTGATTTTTGGTTAGTTACAAAAGTTTACTTTGTGAAAAACTTAGATTCGATCTTTTGTGAAACCAATCAACAACAATATGAATACTATTTAGTAATACTATAATAAACACACTACAACTACTAAAAGTAAATTGCAAAGGTAAAGATTAAGAAATTGAAAGATCAAACCAAGAAAAAGAGATTTATAGTATTTCGGTAACGAAGCTTATCACGATTTCCGACACTAAGCTAAATGTCAAGTACTAATTGATGCATGGATGTAAGACCTCCGAAGAAGTTTTCTAATCCTCTTAGGCGGTGTACCTAACCGTTGTAGTGTAGTATAGGTAAGACTCGGAGGATTGATCGCTCTGAGGGAATAGTGTTGGGAAGGTCGAGATATATGACTAATAGGTCTAAGGTGAGGATAATTCTTTTTATTTTTATAATTTTTATGAAAACAATTAAAATCCGTGATTGGATTGGGGTTTGATTATCAACTTTTAAAATTACTAATTAAACTAATTAAAACTAGAATTAAACTAAAGAAGGAATTGCATATATACCCACTAAAACTCAAAATTTGCATATTTTTCCATAATCTGAGTTTTTAATGCATGATGTACAATGCAACTTAAGCATGTTTTGGGTATACATGCAAATATGCAAGTTTTAGTAGGTATATATGCAATTGCCCTAAACTAAATGACAAGTAAACTAAATGAGAGATTCAAATGAAAGGTAAAAGAGTGTTTACTTAAATTTCACTACTCCTTAGTTATCTCCTATTGATTAGTCAAATTGTCACATCTAATTGGCGCGTTGTATTACATTATTCATAGGGAGGTGCCAAATGCCCTAACTCTATGAATGTATTGATCTCCTCGAAGAAATCGGGATCGCTAAGTAACCTAAGTTATCTCCCCCAAATCTCCTATTATCAACAATCGCAATTCACGCAATAAACACAACGGAAAGTCTACTAGTGCACTCTAGGACATGAATATGTTATTTAGGATGTTCAAGCTCGCAACATTAAAAGAAGAAGTAAATTTTTCTAACCTAACGTGTAACAAACACTTAAACAAGAGACTACAATCAATAGTTAACAACTAGGTTTCATTAGATCTAAGCAAACACTATGTTAAATTAGCTAGACATGTAAAAAATAAAGAAACTAGTAATCATAATCAAGCATGAATTAAACATAATGATAGAAGTAATTAAGAGACTTATCTCTTAATGAATGAGGGTGTTAAAACCCTAAAGTTCTTGTAAAACCTAATAAAACTCATACACAAAAGTTCCTCTCCAACTGTGTACACTAAATGCGTAAAATTCTAAAACTATATATAGGATTACAAATGCGACGGTCACTTTATAACGTGGCGCGCGTCAAATCGCCGCCATTAGGGTTTTGTCTCTTCCAAGTAAGCCTTGTGATGGGGTCACTTTATGACTTGAGACACCGTCCTCTTTGATTTTTCCAAGTCGTCACGTTATAGTTTTCTGAGAAAATTCGCTCTCTCAACAAGTGACGGTGTCACTTGTTACTTCTTTAATTTTTATTGAACTGTCTCTAGTAAAATTTGTGTTGTTTTGGTATTTTCATTTGCAAGTGACGGCGTCACCTTGCGGGTTGTGACGCCGTCGGTGCCCTTTTCCATAATTTTTATGACTTGGTCATTTTCTTCACATTTTCTTCTCTTTTCGTATAAATATGTAAGATTTGCTTCCAAAGTACCTAAAAAGTGAAAAGTAACGAATTTAGGCAATGTTTGATCACAAATACATTAGTTTAGGGCTTATATGACCCTCTAAAAATGTATGTTTTAAATCCTTATCAAATATCACTACACTTGAGATTTGCTTGTCCTCAAGCAAATTTGCTTTTATCTAATCAATTTACAAGTTACGGGTCATTTAACATTGGTTTTAAAATAGTTTACAACAAATACAAGCTTTACCATAATTATAACAAGCACGAAAATTATACAATAGCACCTCACGATAGTATTTGGATTCTCTCATCTCTCGGGTGTATAATGAATATAACATGAATGAAAATGGAAGATAACACTCTCACCGTCATAGCACATAGAATACCATAGGCTTGAGACTAGATCAAACCTTCATCGCTTTAGCGTAAGCACCTAAGATAAACTATCAAAGATGGCTTTTAAAGGATTGTAATGTTCGGTGTAAGGGTATGGAAAAACACGGGTTTGTTAGATATGGGGGAATTTACTGGTGGCAAGTCAAAAATCTAAACTAATTACATGTAAAACGAGGCGTTCCTAAGCCCAAACTCAACTCACTAAACTAACTATTTTAGCATTTTTCTTGACATTTTCTTGACTTACACATAAACAAAATATAAAGGATAGTGGAGGGATGTTAGCCCGTATGTTTTTCTCTTTTTCTTTTCTTTCTTTCTTTTTTCATTTTTTTGATTTTTTTCATACACTCTTACTCTACCATCCGCAAAACATAACATCATAGTAAAGGAATTTATAGTAGCATCCCTACACTTGAATTTTTATTAAACAAAACTAATGACCCGAATTGCGATGGTCAAAACACTTGGAGTAATTAATTACGTAGATAAGGGAAATTAAATTTAGCATTCCTTCCCATTACTCCATGAAATACTACTCAACCCATGAGTCCCAATCGTTTCAAAACTGTATATACACAAGACATGACTCGACTTAGCAACAATGTAATCAACTAGACAATTGAACTAATGGTTTAACATAATACAATAATGCACTAAAGATGATTGCATACAAGAAAGGCTAAGGCGATTTGAGTGTAACAATTGAGGGTGGATTGTAAACAATAATCTTCATTGATATTTCAGAAGCCGGGACATCACGAGAACCGCGAAAAGATAGGCTCTGAGGGGTTAATTAAGGGTATCGTGTACTAAAAATGACTACATCGCAAGGGTGTGGGGTAATTACTCAACCTATGTGGTCAATGTAATTATTTAAACAGTTTAAAACAAGGTTTATCCTATAACCTCTTATCATTTAGTAAATCCTAACTACATGAATGTAGTCTCACTAGCGATCTCGGAATGCATCACAAAAACAATTTCTAGAATCTATATACTACCGGTACACTCAATAAACATAAAAAGTGAATGCTTTTATCTTATATATCTAAAGGCTAACCTCACATTTTAGGAGTGAAATTTGAGTGGTAAGAATTTTTGTGCTGTTAATATAACTCTTATCCATGAGACGCTTTATTAAGACTAAAGTTTTGCTCATAAATGTCATAAAATTTTAAAAAATTGGGGCTAAAATTACCCTAACAAGTATTTCTTTTAGTTTATTACACTATTACTAAGGACAAGACAAATATCAAGCGATCGAATAGTTTCTAAGGTATCCCTTTTTTCCCTCCCTACACTTAAACTGAACATTGTCCCCAATGTTCCCCGAAAGTATCAAGGTTATGATAATAGGAAGTAAATAAAAGAGAAAGAAACTAGTACTCCCCTGATTAGCTCGGTATGATCGGTTTAAAATCAAGGTTAAATCATCCTCCAAGAAGAATAAGTCAATCATAAATGTTGCTTCTATTATGTACTTGCATTTTCTTGTCCAATATAACTGTAAGTTCCGAGAAAACTAACACGCAACCTCGCGTAAAATTGACGATATAACTATATATAATACAAATCTAAACTAGAAAGCAAGTAAGATAAAATGCTTTCAAAATAGATGGATTGTCATCAAGTTGGATTTCTAATGGAATAACGAGTGATTCATCCGATAAGCATTTCGAGATTTGAAACGTGAAACGTGTTGTGTACATGGTTGAGCTCGACGGCAGATCAAGCCCAGTAAGCCACTAGGTCGGCTCAGCCGAATCTTAAATGGCTCAATGTATCTCGGGTTTAACTTCCTCGTTTTCAAACCGCATCACGCCTTTCTAAGGCGAGACTTTCAATATAACTTGGTCACCAATATGAAATTCTAATGGTTTCGCCGATATTGGCGTAGCTTTTCGGACGGTCTCGAAACTTATAGTCCTGTTTCAAATCGAACTATCTTTTTCGTTGTTTCATGAACCATTTTGGACTAGTGAGTTCGCTTCTTTAACTTTAGCCCAACAAACATGTAATCGACACTTTCGACTATAGAGTGCCCGAATGGTGCAACCTTTGTACTTGTGTGATGACTATTGTTGCAAGAGAATTGATCAATAACAAATGGTTAACTCAACCATTTTCAAAGTCAATCACATGTGCTTTGAGCGTATCTTCAATTGGTTGAATTGTTCTCTCGCTTTGACCATCAACCGAGGATGATAGGTCGTGTTCATATACAATTTGGGTTACAAAGTTAATTGACTATTAGAAATAATTGAAATTTGTACACTGTGTCTCTAGACTTTTTCCACAAAGTTGAGTTTGCCGAAAAGGGCGTCATCGGAGAGATGAGAGTATGGTTAACAATTTTGGTCTTGCGTTCTTAGTTCGAACAAATGTCACGATTTAAATATTTCTTTATCTTAATGCTTAGTCCCATTGACTAAAATTTCTTCCAATCGGTAATGGGGTTTTCCTTTAATTTCCTTTATCTCAAGAGTTTCCATGTTCTAAGTTGTAAGGTCACAAAACTCTAATTATCTGGAGTAATTTGATACGGAGATTGATTTTTAAATTTTTTCCCGAGATTGTGTATTTGACTCGCAATCTTTTTGTGAATAAACCAATGTACAAGTTTAAACAAACAATTTTTTCAAGTAATATATTTCTTGTTGGTTCGAAATTTTATAGTTATGCGAGATAACATGACCTCAAAAGTTTTATACTTTAATAAACGGGTTTTCAAACCTGGTATGGATTTGACTGTTTATCAAGAGTTGATGTTTAATCATGTTTTATCGTACAAAAGTTTGTTAAAGATTGACCGAATGAATTTACTCATCGAAATAGGTATTCTCGAAAAATATTTCTTCTGAGGGTTCATGATTTGTATAAACGTGTTTTAAAAGGAAACCGTTGAAAGTGGAAGCATAAAAAGGACGGTGTAGTCGGGTAAGTATGCATGCATGAATTCTTAGACTTCAAGTTTAGTTTCGATGTTGGGGTAATGCCTAAGGATTAATATTAGGCAAGGCTTGCGGTATAAGCAACCCGACAAGTTGTTTAAACCGATTTGACCGGACCCGATAAGCCTTAGCGTGTTCGAGTTCGTGTTCGGTCGGTCAATCGACTTTCACCGACACCCCCGGTCACGTGAGTATAGATGGTTAGAATGTTTATCTTTTCTTCTTCATTTAATAATTAATAAAGTAGGATTTGTAAAATGTCTATTATACCCTCACGTGGTATCACATGAGAAGACTTAACGATTGTTAGCACATCCGTTAAAGTGAAGGCCTAATGGTAGATAACGTGTCGCATTTAAAGACCGATAATATATTTTTTCGGTCAAAAGACTAAACTCACAACCAACACAAACCACATAGACGAACAATGTAGTTCACCCTTTCGAATTTTCTGATTACTCGACAACAACTACATAAATAATTGTAGATAGATCATAAGTTATTTGATTTTCATTTAGTGTAAATGACAATAACTTGTATACCTTATCAATTATGGCGACTATTTGGCGTGTATCTTTTGATGACTATAAGGCTATGCACAATGGCGACCTAGTTGTCGCCGCCACATCGCCTTTCTCTCTCCGACGACCGACGACGACCTAGTTGCCACGGTGGTGACTGAGATTTTTTTTTTTTTTTTTTTAATTCAAATATTTTTAAAACAAAATTAAAATTCATTAATAAAATACTTAACATTACAACAATAATTAAAACTTAAAGTAATAAAACGAGACGTTATAATACTTATTAAAACCGCAACTTAATAATCTAAGTTGTAACGTTCTTTAATTTGACGGTGACGCCTCTTCGACATCGCCTTCAATACGAATAGAACCGTGGTATGAACCGTGCCCGAACCTTGTCCCATCAAGCATCTTGAGTCGGGTATTGTTGAGACGTGTAGCATTGAGCGGAGGAACTCCATAAAATGCTCATAATCCATATCAAGATTAACAACATGAAGCGGTGAAAACGATTGATTAGGTTGGGAAGATTGTGAGAAATCCATGTTAGGATGATATGACGAACCGCTTGGTGCTTGGTTTTGATTGATACTCGGACGACCCGGTGGGAAATATGGACGATTTACGTAAAATGGGTTTTGATTAGGGTTGGGTGATTGGTCCCGAACCGTCAAGTTATCTCACGCAAGCTAGCCACTTGTGAATGACCAACCGTAAGAAACTCAAAATAGCTCAGAAACCAATATAATGAAGATAAGAGGAATTTAGTGGATTCCAGGGTCGTTAAGTCCCACGGAGGATGTTAAACAACTTCAGATGACGAATAATCACTAAGGATAGTGATCAGTAAGGATTTGATGGATTTTGTACCTAAAGAAAAGATTTGTAAATTATAGGGGCTTAAATGCAAATTAAAGGAAATTAAAAAGTTAAAATATATTAAATAAACGCTATCACTATTTTTAAAATGATGAACGTTTAAAACCTAAAACGACGTTTAAATAAAATTACGAACGCACAAAATAAAACGTGAGTTTTAAGAAATAAAAGGCCTACAAATATGAAAATGACATTTTACAATCCTAATAATAAAATAAAATTATTAGAAAAGAAAATTATTTTTAAAACTATTTATTTAATTATTATTAATTAAAACTATTTATTAAGTATTTAAAATTCACTAAAATATAAGAAAATACAAAATTAACCTAGAAAATGAAATTATAACTTATAAAAATCTAAAATATGATAAAACTTATTTTAAAACTAAAAATATATTTTTAGACTTTTATGTATTTATTATTAATTTAATACTATTTAAAAATAATTAAAATGCTAGAAAATACTATTTAAGCTAAGAAAATTATGGAAAAATATTTTTTGTCTTTTATATTTATCTTAATCTAGGAAAATTGAAAACATAATTTTTAAGCTTTTTTCGATTTATTTGTATTAAAAGCTATTTAAAAGACTTAAAAACTATTTAAAATAAAGAAAAATAGCAAACAAAGGCTATAAAATATGAAAATTCAGAAAAATACTAAAATATTATTCTTAATCTATGAAAATATAAAACATATGCTTATGTGTGAAAATATAAGGTCATAGTGAAACCGCTTATAAATAAGAATTCAAAATAAGCTAAAGTCCACAAATGGACACCAAATAATCACGAAGCTAGGTTATGCTATATTAAGTATAACTTAACTATTTAACAGTACTCTAGATTACTAAAGAAGATTAAATTGGATTAGAGCTTATTGGATTAATAATGTAAAACAGTGATTAGGGGGCACCTTTAAGCTATTGCATAAGCAATCCTAATAAGCTAAGAGGAAAAACATATATAGGGTCCTAAAGTTCACCTAGAAGACTACACATGTTCCAAGTCTCAGCTCCTCACAAGCTTAATTAAAGCTTGTGCAGAGAGGTCGAAGATGCCCTGCATACACCGAGTGTGCACAGGCATTTTAGCCTTTTGAAGGCGATAAAAAGCTTATAGGATCTTAATAAAAGGAAAACAAAAGTGAGATTTCTAAACTAGACCAACTGAACTTGTAAAATACAAAACATCACTTGATTTAAACCTCGATGAATCCATGACACATCAAGAAAGATTTGCAAAACCGCAATTCCAACTTTGACTTTTGTGAAGATAAGATTTTGACCAAACCGAAATTTGAGATCAATTTGTGAAATGATAATGATGATATAAGCCTAATTATGATTAATGCAAGCTAGATCTATAGTTTTAAAACCAATATGCAAAGACTTAACCAACTGCTTTTGATGTAAGATCACAAAGACAGTTTGAATGTAATTTGACTTTGAATGATCTAAGATGCGAGAATAATCGATCTAAGTTCACTTTACCTCATCGGATCTTGAATTAAGTGATATTAATCCTATGGCTAACCTAAAGTATGATTATAAAGCACATCCAAACACTAGTTTAAAGCGCCAAATAATAATTTAAGCTATCAAATTCTATCCTACTAATGCAGAGATTCAAACAAGTTTATAACCGATAACCTAAAGCTATAATAACATCAAGTCTAGCATCAATTACAAACAACCATGATCATATTCATGCTAATCAACATATGATTTTGAAAAGGTTTAACACCAAAACTTACTTGATTTCCAAATTCGATTTGGGCAAGATATCAATGCTAAACCAAGATTAAAAACACCAACAAATACCCAATTCAAAGATAAGAATCAACCCAATTCCATTTTCGAACCAAAAATCATCCACGATTGACTTTCGTTGACTTTTCTTTGTTTTCTAAATTATAACACTAGAGTATATTCGCAGCTCATCAAAAGCTATGATAAGCTTATCCGAGTTTGTTTGAAGGGCAAAAGAGTTTATGTGACTTATAATAAGTATAATTAACTTAATACAAATTATCAAGAAACATGAAAACTTGAAATCTTAATAAACTTGGAATAAGTACAATACAAAAGTGATATTTGACTTGAAACAAACTTAAAATTACACCGAGAGCTTAACTTTAAACTAAAACAAACATTTAAATAAGTTTTACACTAAAAGTGGCCTAAAACATGCGACAACTATATTATCGCCTTCCTTTCTTCTTTATAGATGACTTCTAGGACTCGTGGGTCCCACTTGGTCTTTCCCATCAATAATCTCACTTTGGATGGGTCAAATACATCTTAGCCATCGATTTAAATTGGCGCCAAAAAGTCTTAAGCGTGTTTTGTTAATTAATGCTTCTTGGACTTTGTGGAGGTGTTAGGAGTGGGTAAACATGTGGGAGGATAAGGTGGAAAGGTGGTGATGAGGTGGTAGTAGCAGATGGCAGTGATGGAGTGGATACAGGTGTTGGGGGGAATGGAAGGTGAACAGTGGCGCGGGTATTTTTAATTTAAACACTGGGTTTGGGCTTTGGGGTATTGGGCCAGGGTAATGGATTGGGTTTATTAACATAAATGGTCCGTTTGGTTTGTATTAAAGCACAAGGACCACTTATGTAAATTCTGAAAATGAAAGGATCGAACTCGTAATTTATCTAAAGTCATCATAAGGGTTAAACTTGTAACATGTGAATAGTACAAGGCCAATATTGCATAAAATTTCATTTTTATAATTCCAAGGACCAAAACTGTTAATTTTGAAACTTTAAGGGCCTAACTAGTAATTTTCCAAAAGTTCACCATAAGGACTAATTTTGTCATTTATTAATAGTACAAGGTTTATTTTTGATTATTTTCATTTTTAAACTCACCAAGGACTATATTTGACAATTTTCAAACTTGAGGACTAAAGTTGTCATTTTGTAAATTTTAAACTTTGAAGGGTTTATTTTGACAACTTTTGAATCCCATGGACCTTAAATTGATATTTTTCTTTATTTTGATATACTGTGGACTGCTTTTGACAACTTTTAAACTTGGGGACTAAAGCGCCAATTATGCAAACTTGATACGCTTTTTTCACCGATTTTGATGTTTTTGCATTTAAAACACATAAAACACTTGTTTGTGATATTTTTATCATTTTGATGCGTTTCGAGTGTTTTCGGATGTTTTTGCGTTTAAATAGTACAAAATGATGAGTATTTAGACACTCATCAATCCCCCACTAAGCTATTGCTAGTCCCTAGCAATCTTTTGAGAAAACATAATGGATTTGAATCTCTTTACCAAAAGCCATTACTTCGGAGTAGGCAATTGTTTCAGTTCAAGTAAGAACCTTGGCACAATGATAACCAAATGATTTTGAGCAAATCATAACCTTTCAACGGATTTGATTTGTCTTTACCGTAGCCGCTTGCTCGGACTAGCCAACTCTTAGATAAATTATCAATATTATCTTTGGTGAGCCGATTACCAATTATGGATTTCAATCGCCTTTACCACAAGCCATAAACTTGCGGGCTAGCCAACTTTTCACTAATTAAAGATATGGTGAAATGAACACCATACAATTTTGGGCAAATTGCAAGCCATAAACGGATTTGAGATATCTTTACCAAGAGCCGTTTGCTCCTGGATTAGCCAATCCTTATGTGGGTTAGACATGGTGGATTGATTACCATTTGTTGTGTTTAGTACATAGTACTTCCACTAAATTTTTTTTAAAATTTTGCCATTTTGGGGGAAAAAGGGACTTAAAATGGTACATTTATGATCTAATTTGCCAGAATTTCCCCCCCACACTTAGAAATGAATATTGTCCTCAATATTCAAAGTACCTACCGTTATGCCGAAACTTAGAACGTAAAAAGATAACATTATTAACCAAGTGTAGAAACACAACAATTATTCTCTTTTTAATATTTACAATTTTCGTTATTTTTTAGATCTCTATACAACATGCGGGTATCTCCCCACACTAATGTGGTACACACGGTGAAAACCCATGTTTAACCATCGTTTTTGATTACCGAGTCGCTAGCTTGACTCGACCCAATTAATTTGTTCATGGGGAAGTAAGTGGAAGAGATAATCTCCATCGGACTTTCATTCAAGATGTTTGTATAAACATTGAAGTACGTGAAAGTTCCACACCGATGAGATATACAAAGAACCGACTCATAATTGATAAATGAAAATGCCGGGGTCAAAGATAATGTCTTCATTCCCGAAAGAGTGAAGAACAGGAGAAGCCACGGGATAGGTGAAGAAGAGAAAGAAAGTCATGATAATAATCTTGACTAACTCATCATCATCAGAAGGAAAATTCATGATAGCATGAATTTCATCTTTTAAGCTCAATTGGTCTAGACATATCCCAGGTGTGTCTAGATCAAAATAGAAGTTATCATACTCCGGTAGAGATATGATATGAGTGAGTTCACGGAGAACTCCTCAAAGGTGAATGATTCATATTCGTGATTGATTTGACCGAGTTCACCGGGAACTCCTCAAAAGTGAATGATTCATAATCGGGAGAGAATTATGAGAATGAGAAGTGGTAATAACACTAATCTTCTCTCCCATATGATCAAAATGGAACGCTTGCAACCGGGAATAGAATCATTGAACAAAAGTTCACTATCCTCAAAGGGATAGGATATGAAGTAGGCTTTTCATTAAAAGCCTCGATTCTAGAAATGAGAAGATTAACATTCAATAATGTAAGACGAAGAGCTTCGCCTTGGATTATTTCTTCATTATTCTCTTCTCCTGTCGACAAGCTCGAAGGTAATTCCCCACATAACTTATGTCTCCACAAGATAAAGAATAGTTCTCATCGTAATCGAGAACATCTCAATATGATCATTTTGGAAGACAAGAGGAGGAGGATATCACACACATGATCAAGAATTCCCGTGACTCTCTCGGGATTGGGACAAAGTCCTCAACACTAGACTTTATGAATTCGTCCGATTCCTTTTCGTGAACAAGGTCAAGATGCTCGCCCCCATGTTCGAGAGTGAGTGGGAGCTTGGTGTGATGGCGGTTGCTTGAGAATGAATCTCAATCTTTGGAATATCCATCGATGAAATTGATGAATCTTTATAAAATTGTAGGATACCAAGTGCATCCTCATCATCACCGCCATCGTGAATAAAACGAAATTGAGAGCTAGATCGGTCGCTTTTCTTTTGCAATTGATTCCTAATAGATTTTTCAAAGGCAATTTGGGAATTTATTTTAGCAACCGCTTCTTCGCCTAGCAATTCTTCCATGGATTCTCATGTGAATTTTGAATGATAGGACATTGTGGGAGTGGAGATTTGTCATAACCGGAAGGTTGACATTGATAATCATCATGAGGACCCCACAATATACACAAGAAAAGCTGGAACATTATGAAATGTTGTTTTACTCAACTCCTCGGTTCTTTTCATTGACTCGTAAGCTCTAGATAAGTGTCTTGTTGGGTTTGTTGAGGAGTTTGAGTCATTTGCACTTGTGGAGGTTGGTCGTGATATGGATAGTCGTAATTGTTACAAGGAAATGGATTCTTTGTTTGACAATCGAGTGAAATGGGGACCTCCACAGTTCACAACAAGAAACTGCTGAGCTCGGATTGGTGAGTCATATGGATATTGGTCATAACTAAAGTTTCGAGCATCACCGAAAACTGCTCATAGACAAACGTGTTTCGGATTGACACTCAAATCCTTGGTGAGGACCTCCACAAAATTCACAGCAGCTTATGTTGATTATATGAAGATAAGTCGGTGTGGTGGGTAATTGGAAAAATTTGAGGGTCGTTAAATGAGTTCGGATTAGGATCATAATCAAATGAATTCCTCGAACCACAAAACAAACAACTCTCGTTATGAATATCATTACCACACCGTACACACGCACACCAAATGGCTGTGGTGAACCAAAAGAGGCTCACCACAACCGACACAAGGAATAAACGATTCTATTTGAGAGTTATGAGAAAGAATCGGTTCATTCAAAGAATCAACAAAACCAACATGGTGATCCGAATGACTATTAAGATTTGAAAACATTTTGAAAAATCCGGAGGTGGGACAAGTGGTGTGCTCGAGAGCTAGCAATTTCCATCACTTCCGTTATGGTCTCCGGCCCGGTTCTTGAGAAACGTGAAGTTTAGGCAAGTCATTCTTGCTAGTCACCGGTCTAAACTCGCATGTTTGCTTTTAACCGAATCGTGAAAGTTTAGGATCAATTTTAGACGGCTTAGGAGCAATCGAGGGTTAGATCTTTGGATAACCGTAGGTTGGACGATTTAGCACCTCCATTATCGGAGGAAGTACCGGTCCTTTGTCACCCGGTTTCTCGCTCCATTTCCTTCACGCAGAATTAATGGATCATCATGAACAACACGAATTCTTGACATTTGTGATAAAGTAGGAAGTTTTCAACTTCGTTCCGAATTGTCGAGTCGAGAGATTCCATGAGAATAGAAGAAGTTAGAATCAAATGGATGAGGGTAAAGGAATAAAGAATCAAAAAGGGTAAGAGGGTAAAGATGAATATTTTGGATTTTTGGATAAACATTTTGAAAAAACAAAGAATGAAAATATTTTGGTGTTGTTAACACTTTAGGAAAAGTGTTAATGAACTTTTGATTTTGATTAACTTTACAAAAACTGCTTACAAAAGGTGGTATATGTGCAAGTACGGTCTCGAAAATGCTTAAAACACGCTTATAGCCTCCCCGGCAGCGGCGCCAAAATTTGATTGGTCCCGAACCGTCAAGTTATCTCACGCAAGCTAGCCACTTGTGAATGACCAACCGTAAGAAACTCAAAACAGCTCAGAAACCAATATAATGAAGATCAGAGGAATTTAGTGGATTCCCGGGTCGTTAAGTCCCACGGAGGATGAATTGGTGTTAAACAACTTCAGATGACGAATAATCACTAAGGATAGTGATCAGTAAGGATTTGATGGATTTTGTACCTAAAGAAAAGATTTGTAAATTATAGGGGCTTAAATGCAAATTAAAGGAAATTAAAAGTTGAAATATATTAAATAAACGCTATCACTATTTTTGAAATGATGAACGTTTAAAACCTAAAACGACGTTTAAATAAAATTACGTAAACGCACAAAATAAAACGCGAGTTTTAAGAAATAAAAGGCCTACAAATATGAAAATGACATTTTACAATCCTAATAATAAAATAAAATTATTAGAAAAAGAAAATTATTTTAAAACTATTTATTTAATTATTATTAATTAAAAACTATTTATTAAGTATTTAAAATTCACTAAAATATAAGAAAATACAAAATTAACCTAGAAAATGAAATTATAACTTAGAAAAATCTAAAATATGATAAAACTTATTTTAAAACTAAAAATATATTTTTAGACTTTTATGTATTTATTATTAATTTAATACTATTTAAAACTAATTAAAATGCTAGAAAATACTATTTAAGCTAAGAAAATTATGGAAAAATATTTTTTTGTCTTTTTATATTTATCTTAATCTAGGAAAATTGAAAACATAATTTTTTAAGCTTTTTCTGATTTATTTGTATTAAAAGCTATTTAAAAAGACTTAAAAACTATTTAAAATAAAGAAAAATAGCAAACAGTGCTATAAAAATATGAAAAATTCAGGAAAATACTAAAATATTATTCTTAATCTATGAAAAATATAAAAACATATGCTTATGTGTGAAAATATAAGGCTGCAGTGAAACTGCTTATAAATAAGCAATTCAAAATAAGCTAAAGTCCACAAATGGACACCAAATAATCACGAAGCTAGGTTATGCTATATTAAGTATAACTTAACTATTTAACAAGACTCTAGATTACTAAAGAAGATTAAATTGGATTAGAGCTTATTGGATTAATAATGTAAAATGTTGACATGGGCACCTTTAAGCTATTGCATAAGCAATCCTAATAAGCTAAGAGGAAAAACATATAGGGTCCTAAAGTTCACCTAGAAGACTACGCATGTTCCAAGTCTCAGCTCCTCACAAGCTTAATTAAAGCTTGTGCAGAGGTCGAAGATGCTGTCGCATACACCGAGTGTGCACAGGCATTTTAGCCTTTTGAAGTCGATAAAAGCTTATAGGATCTTAATAAAAGGAAAACAAAAGTGAGATTTCTAAACTAGACCAACCGAACTTGTAAAATACAAAACATCACTTGATTTAAACCTCGATGAATCCATGACACATCAAGAAAGATTTGCAAAACCGCATTTCCAACTTTGACTTTTGTGAAGATAAGATTTTGACCAAACCGAAATTTGAGATCAATTTGTGAAATGATAATGATGATATAAGCCTAATTATGATTAATGCAAGCTAGATCTATAGTTTTAAAACCAATATGCAAAGACTTAACCAACTGCTTTTGACGGGTAAGATCACAAAGACAGTTTGAATGTAATTTTGACTTTGAATGATCTAAGATGCGAATAATCTCGATCTAAGTTCACTTTACCCATCGGATCTTGAATTAAGTGATATTAATCCTATGGCTAACCTAAAGTACATATTATAAAGCACATCCAAACACTAGTTTAAAACTGCCAAATAATAATTTAAGCTATCAAATTCTATCCTACTAATGCAGAGATTCAAACAAGTTTATAACTGATAACCTAAAGCTATAATAACATCAAGTCTAGCATCAATTACAAACAACCATGATCATATTCATGCTAATCAACATAACAGTTTTGAAAAAGGTTTAACACCAAAACTTACTTGATTTCCAGCTCAATTTGGGCAGTATATCAATGCTAAACCAAGATTAAAAACACCAACAAATACCCAATTCAGCATAAGAATCAACCCAATTCCATTTCTGAACCAAAAATCATCCACAGTTGACTTTCGTTGACTTTTCTTTGTTTTTCTAAATTATAACACTAGAGTATATTGCAGGCTCATCAAAAGCTATGATAAGCTTATCTGAGCTTGTTTGAAGGGCAAAAGAGTTTATGTGACTTATAATAAGTATAATTAACTTAATACAAATTATCAAGAAACATGAAAACTTGAAATCTTAATAAACTTGGAATAAGTACAATACAAAAGTGATATTTGACTTGAAACAAACTTAAAATTACACTGAGAGCTTAACTTTAAACTAAAACAAACATTTAAATAAGTTTTACACTAAAAAGTGGCCTAAAACATGCGACAACTATATTACTGTCTTCCTTTCTTCTTTATAGATGACTTCTAGGACTCTGTGGGTCCCACTTGGTCTTTCCCATCAATAATCTCAGCCTTTGGATGGGTCAAATACATCTTAGCCATCGATTTGCAAATTGGCGCCAAAAAAGTCTTAAGGCAGGTTTTGTTAATTAATGCTTCTTGGACTTTGTGGAGGTGTTAGGAGTGGGTAAACATGTGGGAGGATAAGGTGGAAAGGTGGTGATGAGGTGGTAGTAGCGGATGGCGATGATGGAGTGGATACAGTCTTTGGGGGAAGGAAGTGAACAGCGCAGTATTTTTAATTTAAACACCGGGTTTGGGCTTTGGGGTATTGGGCGGGGTAATGGATTGGGTTTATTAACATAAATGGTCCGTTTGGTTTGTATTAAAGCACAAGTACCACTTATGTAAATTTCGAAAATGAAAGGACTGAACTTGTAATTTATCTAAAGTCATCATAAGGGTTAAACTTGTAACATGTGAATAGTACAAGGGCCAATATTGCATAAAATTTCATTTTTTATAATTCCAAGGACCAAAACTGTTAATTTTGAAACTTTAAGGGCCTAACTAGTAATTTTCCAAAAGTTCACCATAAGGACTAATTTTGTCATTTATTAATAGTACAAGGTTTATTTTTGATTATTTTCATTTTTTAAACTCACCAAGGACTATATTTGACAATTTTCAAACTTGAGGGACTAAAGTTGTCATTTTGTAAATTTTAAACTTTGAAGGGTTTATTTTGACAACTTTTGAATCCCATGGACCTTAAATTGATATTTTTCTTTATTTTGATATACCAGGGACTGTTTTTGACAACTTTTTAAACTTGGGGGACTAAAACTGCCAATTATGCAAACTTGATACGCTTTTTTCACCGATTTTGATGTTTTGCATTTAAAACACATAAAACACTTGTTTGTGATATTTTATCATTTTGATGCGTTTCGAGTGTTTTCGGATGTTTTGCGCTTAAATAGTACAAAACGATGAATATTTAGACACTCATCATGGGTTGTGGTAGTCGTGTTTGATAATCAAACCGGTGCTTGAAAACGAACATCCCGATTTTGTGGTGGTGTTAAACCGTTAATTGAAACGGTGGATCCGTGAGAAATTCAAGTTCGGGAATTTTGGGAAGTCGGGATCGTCGGGTTTTGAGTTGGGAGTTTTTCTTTGTGACATGATGATTATCAAGAGAAGTTGTTTGAATTGTGTTTGAAATTGTATGTTTAAAAATGTGTTTGAGGTTGGTATTTATAATGTTGTAAAAGTGGTAAAGTTTTGAAAAAAAAAAAGGGTAAAGCTTGAGTTTATACTCGGTTGTCAAGCCAACCAAGTTTGTGCTTCATCTCTCCCCAACCGACCAAGACCGACACCTCCACAAAGGGAGGACCGACCTCGACCGACCTTGCCAACCGATGGCAATCTTAACCACCGCAAGATAGCCTAAGCATCGTAGCTAGACTACTTACGCTGACTACTTGACTAGATGACACAAACTATATACTATAGTATCGCTTTCTCTTTATATATGTTTATTTGATATGATTGGTATAATAAAATGAGGAGTAAATGCAAAATCGTCTTTATGGTATGGTCAAATTGCACGCTTCGTCCTTGTGGCTCATTGTGCAAAATAGTACGTTGAATGCAATCATTACGCGCTTTTCGTCCTTTGACATAACCGCCGTTAAGTGGACTCGCTAGTAGTTACACTTTAGCCCTTTTGCCAACCAACGCTTGCAAAGACCTATCCTTAAAACCACAAGGACGATTTTGCAATTTTTTCGAATTAAAAAAAAAATCATATGTTTTTAAATTTTTTTGAGTAACTCAAAATACATCTCGTGGTTTTACCATTTCGCACCATACATCCATCTCGCAAAGTTTCAACATATCATCACTCCGTTAGTAAAGTTAACCTATATACATCATTCGTTAAAATAAGGACTAACGGTGCAAATTATTTCTCCGCTATCTCCTAACGAGATATAAAATATTTACACGTTAGTCTTGTGGTGAGCAGTATTTGCACCGTTAGTCATTTTAACGTTTTTGTCCGCTTTTTTACGCCGTGTAGTTTTTACGCCGTCCGTTTTTTACGCTTTTGTCCCTTTTTAACGCTTTCTTACGTTTGTGTCCGTTTTACGCCGTCGTTTATTTACGTTTTGCCCTTTTTTTACTTTTTCGTTCGTTTTACGCCGTCCGCTTTTACGTTTTCTTTTACGTTTTCGTTGGTATTTTACGCCGTCCATTTTACATTTTAGATACTTTTACGTTTTGTCCGTTTTACGTTTTCGTCGCTTTTACGCCGCCATTTTTTACTTTTGATCGTTTACGTTTCATCCCTTTTTCTACGTTTTCGTCCATATTTTACGTTTTCTTCTGTTTTTTACGTTTTCGCCTGTTATTTTTACATTTTCGTTCATTTTTTACATTTTCGTCAATCTTTTTACATTTTTCAATAAAGAAACATTTTTATCCATTTTCATACATTTTTATCCGTTTTCATACATATAATATGTATGAAATGGATAAAAACGGATAAAAACATATGAAAATGGATGAAAACGCGGAATAATCGATAAAAACGAATAAAAGTGAATGAAAACAGATAATAAAGTGAAAAAAACAGACGAAAACATAAAAAATGGACGAAAAACGTAAAAAGATAGACGAAAATATAAAAAGTGACGAAAACATAAAAACCGGACGAAACATAAAAACAAGAAAACGAAAACGGACGAAAACGAAAACGGATGAAAACGTAAAAACATACTGAAATGTAAAAAGGGCAAAACGTAAATAAACGGACGAAAACGAAAAAATGGACGAAAACGAAAGAAACATATGAAACGTAAAATGGACAAAACGTAAAATAGTAGACAAAATGTAAAAACGGACGAAACGTAAAAACAAAGCGAAAACGTGAAAACGGACGACAACGTAAAAAAGAACAAAACGTAGAAAACGGACGAAAACGTAAAAATGAATGAAAACGTAAAACGTAATGAAAACGTAAAAACGTAAATAAACGAACGGAAACGTAAAATGTAAGACAACGTAAAAAACGGACAAAAACGAACAAAAACGTTAAAAAACGGACGAAAACATTAAAAATGACTAACGGTGCAAATACTGTTAACCCAGAGGACTAACGGTGTAAATATTTTATATCTCGTTAGGAGATAACGGAGAAATAATTTGCACCATTAGTCCTTATTTTAACTGAGGGATGTATATAGGTTAACTTTTACTAACAGAGTGATGTATCTGTTGAAACTTTTGCGAGACAAGATAATGCAAACAGTAAACCATATGGATGTATTTTAGGGTTTACTCGAAAAATTTTGAATATTTTTTCCGAAAATATTTTTATATAAAATGTTTTGTATAAAACGTTTTATAAAAGTTTTATATAAAACGTTTTTATATAAAAGTTTGTATATAAAGCTTTTCTATATAATAATGTTTTTACATAAAAATTAAAAGTTTTTATATAAAACTTTTCATATAAAACAATATTTTTATATAAAACTTTTTATATAAAATAGTTTTACATAAAAAACATTTTCGAAAAAAGTTACTTGACTAAAAAAAGTTACGCGAATTTTTTTGAATATTTTTATTTCGAAAATGTTTTTATATAAAATGTTTTATATAAAAACATTTTATAAAAAGTTTTATATAAAAATATTTTTATATAAATTTTTTATATAAAATATTTTTACATAAAATGTTTTATATAAAAAATTAAAAAGTTTTTATAAAACGCTTATATATATAACTTTTTATATAAATTTTTTATAAACGCTTTTATATAAAACATTTTTATATATAAACTTTTTATAAAACGCTTTTATATAAAATATTTTCATATATAAAACAATTTATATAAACCGCTTTTATTTAAAAACGTTTCATATAAAACAACATTTTATATAAAACTTTTTATTAAATGTTTTATATAAAACACTTTATATAAATAAATAGTCAGAAGAAAACGGACAAAACATGTCGCTAGGGATAAAAACAAACAAAATCGTAAGAAAAATGATAAAAGTAAAAGAAAACAAATAAAATGGATGCAAACAGATAAAATCGGATGAAAACTGACAAAATAACCAAATAAAATTTTTATATAAAACACTTTTATATAAAAACATTTTATATAAAAACATTTTCGAAAAAATATTCAAAAAAAAAAAAAAACTTTTTTTTTTTTTTTAAATTCGAAAAAATTTGCAAAACGTCCTTGTGGTTTGAAGGATGAGTCTTGCAAACGGTGATTAGCCAAAGGGCTAAAATGTAACTACTAACTGAGTCCATTTAACGCCGCTAAGTCAAAGGGCCAAAAGTGCACGTGAAGAAAGGCATTAACGACCTTTTTTGCACTTAATGAACCACAAGGACGAAACGTGCAATTTGGCAGTATCACAAGAACGATTTTGCAATTTACTCTAAAATGATATAATAACTGTGTTAAACTTACAAGTTTTTTAGTATTGTGTAGTCAATTTTATTTTTTACTATTGTATATATAAGCTTTTGAATTTCAACATTCTTTTATATTTTGTTCATATGTAATGAATAATTTATAATTCATTCTTAATATGTTGGTTAAAAAATGTAAAGGTAAAATGATTACAAAATAAAATTTTGAGTAAATTGCATTTTTGGTCCCTAAGTTATGGTCAAATTGCAGGTTTTGTTTTTAACATTTCGAAAGTGCAGCTGCAGTCTCCATTTTGAATGTTTTGTTGCGTGTTTGATCCATAAATTGCAGATTGTGTTTCTAAAACTTTGAAGTTTTCGTTGCATGTTTAGTCACTAAATTGCAAATTAGGGACCAAATATACAGTAAAACCTTCAAAATGGGGACTATTGCTGAACTTTCAAAATATTAAGAACGAAACCTACAATTTGACCATACTTTAGGGATCAAAAATGGAATTTACTATAAAATTTTAAAAGCTTAGGTATACTTCTAGCATCACCAAAATTTGCATTTGAGGTGCTAAAGTTTTCAGAATTACCTATTTAAGACCATATTATTTTAAGGTAATTATTTTGACCCGTTTCCTTTTAAGATTAAAAAATAATAATTGTTTTATATTAACTAAGATATTCAGCAACATTTGTTCAGAAAAACTATAAATAGCAACATTGAATTTGACTAAATCTTTTAGAAGAAGCAAAAGATCATTCGTTTCAGTTGCACAATTAAAAAAAAAGAGAAAAAAAGAAAAAAATATATAGTTTGCTACACAACACTCGAAAAAAATGATTAGTTAAGTACATATTTTGATAATTATCTCTAATAAAATTTCCAAAGTATTAGTTATAGGGAGGTGATTTTGACACTTAACGAACGATTGAGACACTTTAAATAATTGTGTTTGAACATTTTTACCTCACATGGGTGAAAGTGAAAGATAATCATGAGAGATAAAGGCCAAAATACAATAATTTTAAGTGTCTAATCATTTGTTGAAACGTATAAATTATCTCTCTTAGTTTTATGTATACTCTATAAAATATGTCGTATCAAACATCGCTTAATTATTTTAGGGCAATATAATATTCTTTTATCTTTCGTGCTTCTTGCTAGAGTTTTAAATAAAGATCCAATCGTTCACAAAAGTATATGCTATATTAAGATTTTCGAGTTTGTATGCAATTACTTACATATTTGTTACGATGTATTATAGAGTTTAATTATACAGAATGGCGAAAACGTGGTCCATCGAGTCGAGTGATTGGACACAAAACGTAACAAAAGTTAGCGCCACAAAAGGTAGTGACAACAAAACTACAAGCTTCACATACATTATAACATACAAAAAGTTAAAATTAAATAAACTTTTCGACATAAAGGCTTTCACTAGACGCCGGTATTGACCACCAACACTAAAGATATTAAAATGAAATTAGTTTTCTTGCAGAATAATTATTTAAAGAGAATGAAGAAAATAAGTTAAAAGTGAATGTGCATGTCGTCAACAAAATGAGGGAGAAAAGGAGAGTGGCATTGAGTTGGTGAATCAAACATGATCCAACATTTCATCGTTTACAATTAGAATAATATTGATTCTTAATTACCGCAATGAAATGCCGTGATAGACGTGACAACAATATGCTCAAAAGGAAATAATGAAAGGCAAATGTATGTGGCCGCGAAATGACAGAGGATAAGCGTCACAGCGAGCAATTGATGAGAAGGTAATTGTTGGCTAAATGAGCCGAGCTAGTAATCTGATTAGTATGCGCTGAAACACTCTTAATCAACCTTTTTATTTTATAAACTGCAAAATTTATAAAAGAGTAAACTACACCGTCGCCCCACAGATACGCTGACCATCAAGTTTAGTCCTCGACCGAAAAAATTGCATCGTTGGTCCTTAACTCCGAATCGTTAGTCATCGTTGGTCCTCACACTAACGGGCGTGACTAACGGCGTTAAGCGCTGTTAAGTGGAGGTATTTATGCCTTTTCCCACCCTAACTTTCCCCATTTTCTGCTTCTATCTATAACAAAATCCATCATCATCTACTATCCCCAATCATCAATTCATCACCATCACCATCTTCACCATCTTTACCCAATTCATCACCATCAATTCATCAATTAAAATAGTCCTAAAACACTACCAATTCATACAGCTCAACTAGTCCACAATATAATTCACAATCCAAACTGTACCTACATATATTCTACCTAACATAACTAAAATCCAAACTGTACCTACTCCCTTCATCTTCTTTCTCTCGTCTTTATAGATTATTTTTTTTCAAAGTCAACACAACATCACCAAAATCCAAACTAAAATCCCCATATATTCTACCCAACTGCTAGAACATAACTGTACCTACAAGGCTACAACAACTTTTAACCATTTCATTTCAACTATATGGTTTAATTTTCTTTTGGGCTAGAACAACCATAGTAATTACTGTCAGCACCGCAAACACCACAGCCGATCTATTGTTTGCGACAAGATGTTCAAAAGTAAACAAGTTGGAAAGCACTTCAACAACACCTGAACGAAAAAGAAAAATTAATGGATGTAATGAATGGCGAATTGAGGTTTCAATCTTGTAAAGGTGGAGTTTTTATGTTGGTCAATGGTGGTTACCGGAATCTGGTGGGTAACACTATTATAGATCTTGATCCATATATAACTTACAACTTTATTGTTATAGATTAAAGGATCCGTTAGGCTCGACGGTGGGTGGTAACCATTTGACCCGATACCCAGCGAGAAGATCATTGTCTATCTGAATTGAAACAAGCGAGAAGATCATTGTCTACTTTGTTATAGAGCTTTGATAAAAAAGACAATTCAGAGCACTATCCGAATTGAGCTTTCAATCTTGTAGGGTTTTTTATAAGGATAGTGATGGATTAAAGGATCCGGTAGGCTCGACGGTGGGTGGTGTTTTTTTAGTGTTTTGATTAAATAATAATAAGAATCTGATAAAATGAAGATGGGAATAAAGATGGATTTGTTTTGTGGAAAGAGATATAATAGTTTGATGAAAATGAAAAAGATAAAACATATAGGATATAAGAGTTTGGTAAAATAAAGATGAAGAAGATGGGGTTATGGTTGAAGATGAAGATGATGGTGATGAAAGATTGAAAGTGTGTTGATGATGATGATGATAGAGAGTGTGTGGTGAGGAGAGGTGGTGGGAGAGGTGTGAAAAGACATAAATACCTCCACTTAACAAGCGCTAACGCCTGCTAATCCATCCAGCTAGTGTGAGGACCAACGACGACTAACGATTCGGAGTTATGACCAACGATGCAATTTTTTCGGTCAGGACTAAACTCACTACCAACGATACCATAAGGACGAATGGTGTAGTTTACTCTTTATAAAAATTAACTTAAACAATAAAAGATAACACTACAGACAAAGCTACGGATCCCGATCTTGGTTCTATCATTTCTTATAAATTAATGACATGGAAATAACTTTTGTGATAAATAGCCGCCAAAATATACTTAATCATGACTAACGGAATGCATCTAAGAAGCTGCATGCTAGTGACCTCTTTTAACCATGCATCAAACTTCTTATATAAACCCTAATTCGCATAACAATATATCATAACACAGTTACAAGAAATAAAAATGTCTTTCACTTTTTCAATTTTATATTCTACTATCTTTACATTTTGCATTTCCATTTGTATCATTTCTACAGTTTCCTTGGCCTCTGCACCTGATCAACCGTTTAAGAAAGTGTATGTGTTTGGAGACTCGTACACGGACACCGGAAACAATAACAACTCGAATGGACCAGGCATTTTTCGACATGTTTCAAACCTCCCTTACGGTCGCACATTCTTCCACCACCCCACAAACAGATACTCTGACGGCCGTCTTGTCATAGACTATGTAGCCGAACATCTCAACTTACCTTACTTCCCACCATATCGTAACAAGTCTGCTGACACCACTCATGGTGTCAACTTCGCTGTTGGTGGTTGCACCGTCATTCCTTACTCGTATTTTTTAAAAATAAACGCAACATTTGATACTGTCCCCGAGTCGCTAGTTCCAACACAACTTACGTAGTTACGTGGTTCAAAGATCATATCAAGGGTTCGGGTTGTAAAGACGCCATTTCAACTCCTAAAGAATGCAAGGCCGTGTTCGATGGTGCATTAGTTTGGATTGGCGAGATGTCCGTGATACGACCCGGTTAGGGGTTGTATCCTGATAAGACCACTTCAAGCCGCATGCAAGCCTTAAGAATATTTAGAGAAGAGAACATAATTATTTGTTTGACATAACTATGCTTTCATTCTTTATAATGGTTCGGTATTTATAACCTTACAATGATAACATTTAACCTAACAATGATAATGACAATGGGCTTAGCCCATGACAAACACGACCTAACAATTAAGAATAATAAAGATAACTCTTATGCCATACGGGACTAGACACGACCCAAGAGGTCGTAACATTCCCGTCTCCTTCAAAGTCACCTTGTCCTCAAGGTGTTGCTTTGAACAATCGTGATTCCTGATCCGTGTTCTTTGTTGTCTCATCACCACCATTCTCCTCACATTACCGTTGTACAAATTCTTTCTCTCCTGCCTCATCGAAAGGTGCTAAAAGTCGCTTAAATTCCCATGATACATACTTAGATTCCACAATGATACATTCAAGATAGTAATGTAGGTAGTCATTACTCCCAGAGATACAGATTATCGAGTTTGAGATGTAACTCAGAACTTCTTCGCCACCCCTTCTTAGTATGAACCGTGGAAAATGTCCTAATCTGTTGAATTTGCTTGGTAAAAGTTATCTGCTGACCCAATTCGATCTACTAGAGAAGATGATCCAGGCACCAGCAGATGCATAATTGACACCATGCAACATATCTTTAACGGACCCTCTATGACCTAGATAGCTTGGAATAAGGGAAAGTCCAAAACGGGGTGCAAGATAATCAACATGCACTCTTCCATTAGAAAACCTTCCAGTAGGTTGATGCTTATCGAAATCACGTCTATACGGAGCACGATCCGCCTTCGAAAATGTTCCTAAAAAATTATTTATTCCACTGTCAACAGTTGAATCACCGATATAAAACAACGCCTTAACTTGAGAACCATGCGGCAACAATGCAGGTACCAGCGACTGATTATTTGGCGGCAATGAAGGTGCATGATGAGAGGGTGGTGGTAATGATGGCGGTTTCGCTGGATCGTGTCGAGTAGCAGAGAAACGTGGGCCCGAGTGTTTCTGAGCGAGCACACCTGTAGCGATGTCATTTGTTTTGACGACTGAGTTTGACCATTGGTCTTCCAAACGAGCCTCGATAGCGCTGCCAAGGAAAAAGCGCCGCCTAGCGTGGTAGGTCTTGACACTAGGAGTTCCGCTTGTAACGCGGTTTAAGGCCGGAGATATAAAAGAAATCAATGTTGGTCCGAGATAACCGTGACCCGATTCATAAGCTTCTCAAACTCGCTTTGATATTGTGCCATCGACCCCATTTGCAACAACTTAGAAAGTGTGCCTTGCGGGTCCTTGTACTCACATGGTCCAAAACGACACGAACACTCTCCAAAAGCCATCCCAAGTTGTGATTAAATTGTGACGTATCATCCAATGAAACCACTTTGCCGCTGCCTCCTTCGAGATTAAATCCCACCACACATAGTCGCCGCTTTCGACCGGTGTATTCGTAAGAGTAAAGTACTCAAGTGATCGGAAGATCCAACTATCGTGATCGGACCGAAAACTTCGCACGCCCCGCCAGATGAAACTTGATAGTGTCAAGCAAAGGCGCCACCACCGTAGGTATACCAACATCCACAAAAGAAAACCGTAAACCCGAGAGAAAAATAAGGAATTTAATCACGTCGGTTATGGTTCAAAGATACAAGCAACACTAAAGTACCTTGAATGATTGTGGGAATCAATAACTAAAAGTATCGCACTGCATCCAATGAAAAAAAATAGATCGAGTAAAAGAGACCCTAACTGGATAAACCCAATATGTAGATTTTCATATGCAGATGACAAAAGAGCATGCAATATATACGAACAAATATTGATGCCAAAACCGAATGAATTAGAAGCTGCAGTTGATTTAAAACCGAATGAACAATACTTCAACTTTTTTTAAACCCTAGAATTGTTCGGCTCTCAATGAAAGCACCAATTGATACGACCCGCCAGGGTTGTATCGGGACAAGGCACCACTTCAACGGTGCAGCTCCTTAAGAATATTTAGAGAGAGAATGTAATTATTTGTTTGACATAACTATGCTTTCATTCATTATAATGGTTCAGATTTATAACCTTACAACGATAACATTTAACCTAACAACGATAATGACAATGGGCTTAGCCCATGACAAACACGACCTAACAATTAAGAATAATAAAGATAACTCTTATGCCATACGGATTAGACACCACCCAAGAGGTCGAACTAATGATTATAATTACCTTTATAAAACAAAAAGCGTTAGCAAGAGTGTTCAAAAGCTAGCTATTTGGTACGAAACAAAATTTATTAAAGATATTTTGAAAATGGGTGCTAAATATATAGTGGTGCAAGGTCTACCCACAACTGGTTGTTTCCCGATGGCCTTCATATCGAATGCTCCAACTGATCGAGACGAGATCGGTTGTGTGGCCAGTAAGAATAAGGAAAGTTTTGACCATAACATGATATAACAAGCTAAACTAGACAGTCTTCGAAAAAAGTTTCCATCTAGTGTTATTGTGTATGGTGATGACTGGCATGCGTACCGTGAGGTTTATAAAAACCCTACAAAATATGGTTTCACGGAGCTATTTAAAGCTTGTTGCGGTAGTGGAGGGGATTACAACTTCAATATGATGGCCACGTGTGGTTCTTCTGAGGCGACCTCGTGCAAGCATCCGTCCCGGTACATGAATTGGGACGGTTTGCACGTGACCACAGACTTGAATAGGGTGGTCTCGACGTTGTTTCTTGATGGCGGGTTTGCTCACCCGACGTTCCCGTATCTTTTGAAGAAGGCCGCTGAATCAAGAGTATAAAGTTGTGTACATCATGTAGTCAACATAAATTATCTTATGATAACTAATTATTGAGGAAGATAATGTTTTAAATGATGTCTCAGCTAGAAATATTTTTGTAATGGTATGATTCGCAATTATCTATAAACATTTTCAAATGTTAAAGGAATAATATCGCTTTTTGAAAGAAAGATGAAAGAATTTATTTTGATGAAAAAATAATGACCAAGATTTTATTCAGATAAATATTAGAAAATTTGTGGTCGATGTTGAACTTTTTTCTAGTGTACGAAACCATAAACATGTATGTCTCATAACATAATGTTGGGTTTACTAATCATAACAATTACATAAACAAGAACATCATCAAAGATTCAAACAAGTAATAGGAATAATATTTGTAATTTAATTAACCGAATTAAAAGTATACGCATCTTTGCGAATCAACGCAATTAGGGTTTATGAAAACCCCATTAAGATCGAACCAAGAACCTCGAACCCTAATAAATTAGGGTTTATGAATGTCGACCAAAACCCTTGTCGACCCACCAAGATATGCAAACACAAGTGTATTTGCTCTTCGTTCTTGTACACACGTATTAGTAGCGAATCAATGAGAAAAGTTAGGTTCTTGAATCACAAATAAACCAAACACTTGTATTGAGCAATGGAAAATCGATCCCTAGGAGTTAGGGGTGTTTGTACGATCGGCCAAGGCTCAAGAAGAGGAGAGGAGAAGAAGTTAGGGTTCTTTGGTGATCCAAGATTAGATTTAACGAGCGGGGTAGCCAGCGTGTCATGTTTGAGTTTGCTTTTTTTTTTTTTTTTTTTTTTTTTTTTTTTTTTTTAGCAAATGTGTAAATGTATTTTTTGAAACTTTAGTTTTGTAAAGGTATTGGGCACCTCTAATTTATTGGGCTTACTTTAAAAAAAGATTTATACTTGATATACTGACCCATTTCATATTCTTTTTTCTGCTTTTTTCCCTTCTTTTTATGTCGGTTAATAAACCTTATCTACTTTCTTTTGCATCACCGTTGGAGAGATCCGTGATTAAGTCATAATCGCTCATATCAATACTCAGATGATCAATTGCGCTTGAAGCTAATTAAGGTATTCAATTTATATGTTATGAGAACTATTTTAGTCAAAAATGTTGATATTAGCATGTGGTGTTTACGTGGTTGTGGTTTGTTTGGATTTCGTATGCTATTTATTTTCTCCGGTTTGAAGATACTTTTAGGTCAATATAGATTTTTGTTTTACTCATTTAGGAATCTTCGTTGCAACAATAATTAACAATTACTATTCCAATTTGGTTAGAGTAACTTGGTGGCACAAGAATTTTAGGGCCTATATAAGTTTGGCTTTTTGGGTTTACATAGTTGTCTTTTCACGTTATCGATTTAACAAATTCGTGGAAAAATGGTGTTAACCCGTAACATTGATCAACTTAAGGATGCATGTGGTTCGGATGAATTGCACCATGCTTTCAAGTTCCTTTTGCACGGAGAAGGGTGAGAATGAGGGTTTCTTATGTTGATCGGAGAGAAATGTGATGATATACGTCGCAGGATTGAAAAGAGGAGCGAATTGTTGGAGGAGGGCGAGGTTGAGTCAATTTAATTATGTTGCAAGTGATGATGTTGAATGCCTAGAGGAGGCGCAGGATAGGGATGATGAAATCCTTGTTGCACCGATCGTGTACTTGATTTGGGTAGGGAAGCACGTATTGAGAAAGGGCATCATGTTTTCACCATGGAGTTGTATGATTAGGGTAGTTTATTGTATGCTTGTTTGGTTGTTGGTGTCTTTGTTTTTATGTTTCGTGTTGTCGTCTTATGTTTTAGATTAACAGTTTATCGTTAATCTGTTATGCTATCCTTGTAACTTATGTTTTATATCAATAAAAGTTACACTTGTTTGTGTTCAACAATTTATTTGTTTTGTGTTTTTTATGTAAAGACTGTTTGAACTTGCTACTTTAAATGGATTGATGGTAAGTTGATTAGCTATTATGGGATTACGATAGTTGTAAGTTTGATATTCTTATGTTTCGCTTGTTTGGTATTTATGGATGGTAACATTTATTTGTTTTACATAGGCGATGGGTCCTCGATTTGCAAAATTGTCTAAGATTGCAAAGCAGTTGGTGATAATAGAGTTGAAAGGAGTGAAAAGCATAATTGAACATAGGCATGGTATTATTCTAGAATTGAAAAAGCTTGAAAGGGATATTGTTTTGGAAGAATGCTTGGCTGCTTTGAAGGCTGTGGAGCAAGAGGATTTTGGTGAAGTATCTTGGCTGTTGCAGAGGAGCTATGCTGCAGCGTTACGTGCTGGTGAGAAATCAAGGATTAAGAAGAAACTTAAAAAACTAATCTGATGTTGTTGGGTTTAATGGGTTTTGTATGGTCAAGTCTCATGTAGTGTAATTGTGTTTTTCTAACTTAGTTTAGTGACATGGATTTGGTCTAGTTGGAGTGTGTTAAGAATGTTATGATAGTAGGTGTAGTTTGTATCTTTGGTATGTGCTATGTTACTTGTGGTACATGGGTTTGTATAAATATGTTATTATGAATAAAAAGCTAGTTGTTATGGTATTTAATATGTTGTATTTTTTATTATAAGCATTTATAAATTTAGATGATGTATTTGTTAATGCTAATGATATTTCAAAAGGTAGTTATAGTTTCATTAATTTTTTTTAACTCTCATATGGTATTTAAGATTGTTGGTGTTCATTGTATGGTATAAAACTTCATTAGACATTATGTTGTTTAAATTGGTTTAGGATTTGTTAATATTAGTATTTAGTATACATATGTTAATCTATTGTGTAAAATTAGAATATTGAAATTATGTTTTGCACTAAGTTGATTTAGGATTCCTTAATATTAGTATTGGGCATACATGGTGAATGTATAGTGTAAAGATAGAATATTCAATTTATTTTTTGCACCAAGCATTGTATGTTTAACAAAATATAGGTTTACACATTTGATGTATACTAATAGAAAGTAACCATAAGTAGTGGTACTGCTTCTAGTTTTTTTACAAAAGTTGTTTTGTCTAAGTCATAGTAGATTTTATTTGTATTTACATAAACATGCATTTTCAAAATGCAGTCTGCGAACATCCAGTTTTTGTGAACATCATTGGTTTCAAATGCATGTTCCACTTTAAGTCTTCTTTTTTTTGCTTTCTGATGCTTCTTCAGTGAAGAGGCCTTTAGTGCTTTTCCTAGAAGCTTGACTAATGCCTGCTTTTTTATCCGGTTTGCATAAGCGATGTTCTTTGGCGGTGGTGTTGCTATTTACGTAATGATGAGTCGTAAATACTGATTAATGTTTATGAAAGTAGTAATTGATTTATGATATTTTTTAGATCTTGAATGTAAAATGGTATAAGTATATTACCTTACGAAAGTTGTTGTTGTGGTGTTATTGTATCTGCAGAAATTATAACACCTTCCGATGTATCGTAGAGTAGGAGCGTTGATGAATCGGGATCTCTTGTTGTTTGATCTATCAAAAAGAAAACATATAAACATATAACCTTTGGTATGTGGAGGTTGGTGACATATTATCGTAATCATTAATTTTTTATCCTTATTTTTTTACCTTCGATGGTGTTATTTTTCAATTGTTGCGGCTTCTTCAGATCTTGAACTGAACTCGTTAAAAGTATAGTTTTAAACATTTGTTAATTACCTTCTTTTTTTTGTTATGTATTTTAGAATAATAGTTGAAAGTATATACAAATATATATACGTGATTACCGATGCTTTGTTGTCAACTGTTTGGGTTCTGTTGGTTTATCAAGCAATTCATTAAAAATGAAGTCAATCGGTTCTTGTTTTGAAGATGTGTTATAATGAAACCGGAAAATGTGTTTTCTTCCGACAATGGCTTGTAGTTTTTCCGGTATTTGTTTAGGATCGGGGTTATCGAGCAAATTGACTAAGTCTCGACAACTTATACCCATAATATCATTTGCTTTAGGCGTGAAAAATGTAACCATGATGTTGTTGTGTCATCTGTTATGTAGACCTTAAATTGTATCTGCATGCATAAAGCAATATTGTATTTTAATTTTAAGTAATAAGTAAGCGTTGCATAAAAAAATGGTTACCTGTAGGTTCTAGTTTCTAAAGGTCCATGGACTCTGCATACAAATATGCCATTTTCGTTAGTTGCTTTGTTACTACACTGTGTACATGATCGGTAATACCATTCGCGTTCTGTGTTTATGCCTGTGATAGTTGCTTCGCTAGTAAATCGAACACCCTGTTGTCCATGTATAACAAATAACATTGTATGTTCAGTTTTTTAATACAGTTTTTTATTTATAATCTATATTTGTTGTTAATTTTATTTTAGGCAAAAAAAAAAAAAAAAAAAAAAAAAAGATTTAAGACTAACGGTTGCTTACACTGTAGGTTTGTGGGGCTTGCTGTAACAATAGAGCTAATGGGAACCTGTTTCTCATTTTTTCTTGTTCTTTATCTTGGTATGGTCTTCTCACAACTGGCAATGGTGGATTTACATTGAATAATGTTGCATATCGTTATACACATATATTATTGTTAATTAAAATTCTAATACAATTATTATTGTTACTAAAAAGAATCTTTTTTATAACGTATCGCCCGATATTGTTCTAACTTTGGAATTCTTGGATTTATGTAATAGTAGGTTCTTCGGAGTCGATGATAACGGAGATTGTTTCAGATCTCAAACACGACATGAACTAACAACTATAATGACCGGTTTTTCCAACGCATCTATTTCTTCTTTTTAAATGTTTGGCAAGATCGTCCCAGAGCGTTAATTCAACGAGTTTCGACTATTATATTCAAATATGTTAATATATAATGGTATTTGCAATAAAATTGTTTTAGATTTTCAACTATCAAAAAATTGTAAATGATACTTACTTTAAGTTTTGAATATCCACTTTTCGATTAACCATCTGATTTTTATTTGGATTCCCACGCTTTTCTTTTTCTCCTGATCTCATGTAGCAACCTATGTAGTCTTGAGAAATTAAAACATATATTAGTTAATGTATTCACAGGTAAATAGGAAAATGTTATAGGCTGGTTGTTTTTACCTATAAGAACTGGATATTCCTTTTTGGTTTTGTCATTTGGGTCTACGACTCTGTATGGAAGCTGATTGTAAGAAACGAAATCAAAATAATGCTCTGAAAATCCATCTGCAGTTATAGTGCCGAACTTTGTAAACCGGGTAAATAAAAGAGATGTTTTGTTTTGTAGGGTCTGCTGCCAATTATCGGTAGGAATACATGAGAACACTGATATCCGATATGCTTTTCCAGGTATAAGAATACTTGTAAAGTGTTTTATGTCACTCGGTTCCATGTTTGCCTGTATAGCATCACCCTGTTTATACAATAAATGTTTTTATATTGATAGTAATATGGATGTTTAAATAATTTTTTTTAAATAAAAATAAAAAAAAAAAAAAAAAAAAAAATCTAATATACCTGTCTGTCTATTAAAATAGCACGATACCCTTTATCTGTTGTATCTGGTGGGTCTCGAGCTATCCAAGCCCGATAGACTTTTGCTTCTATTATTTTGTCTCTGTCCCTTGGCCGCAATTCTTTTATGGTACTATTCATTTTCCTAGATATGTGGGAAAAAAAGGGAAAAAAAGAAAGGTGAAAAAAAAACAGGGGAAAAAGAAAAAGAAAAAGAAAAAAGAACAAATGCATATTATTAATGTTAAGCTGTTTTAATATAATTATATTATAAGCATTGAGGAAACTACATGTTTTGATATAGACGGTAATGAAATATTATGTAAATGTAAATACAATGTTAATTTAGGGAACGATATGCAAAATGCTATTTAAGAATTCCTTATAGACTATGTTTTTGTAACATGGCGTGATTTTTCTTTTCATTAGGCAAAAGGACTTTAACCCATAAGGCGATGTTGCTCTTGATAATGCAACATATAGCGCCCATGATCGAATCTTGGTTCAGAAGGTATACTCGATTTTGCTTAAAGACCGCCTTGACTCTTGTTGATTGTCATAGCGTAGCAAACTTTAATCGGAAATTGTTTTCGTTTGAAAATGAAAGGGTAATTTGGATCTCTGTGGGTCAATGGAATTCTTGGAATATAGACTTTTTCGCCTATTCTTGTTCTTGTAATAATTTCTGCTTCGATGAGTTTTGACATGAGGTTTTTCACAATCATTCTTGTACCATTGCAGAGGCCACCTCCCATATTTACATTTCGAAGCAGCATAATAGGAACGCCAGGTTTTAAATGGAGGGTGTTTGGTGGTAGACCTGGAAATCTAAAAGTGTTTAAGTATTCTGGTGGATATAGCATCTCAGTTGCAGCACCATCTTTTCCTAGCGGAATTGCTTCTTCCGAGCTCATGTAAACTGTGGTATCTCCTTGTATCTGCGTAAGTATTTTTTCATTTATGGTATATGTAGTCGCATTTTTAGGACAAACGATAGCCTTCTTCTGTAGGACTTCCATGATTGGATTTTGTAAGGTTTCTTTGTCGTAAATAAAGTCAATGAGTGATTGAAGACCATTTTCGTCGCTGTTTATATGGTATTATGGTGGAATTGTGACCCATTTAGCATCTTGTGAATCCTCGCTGTCAACATCACCGATATTACCGTCCCCTAGATCAAGTGACCATGTTGAGAATTGATCTATTTCTTTTCTTGCACTTTCATCAATGTTTGTTTGCGAACTCTCATATTTTGTTTAAGGCGAAAACTTTAAAATGTTGCCACATATATGATTTTGCAATTGATGAATCTATAATTTGAGATTTTGATCCTTTTTTACGGGTAGTGCTTGCACGAAATCACCTCCTAAAATAACCGGTTTGCCACCAAACACTTTATCGGGTTCTTGAGAACATCTCGAGTGTCTATCGAGTGTTTCAAAACAACGTCGGTCATTCATTGGTGCCTCATCCCATACAATCAATTCGGTTTCTTTAAGAAGCTTTGACATGATTGTATTTTTTAATATTACACATTGACTCATCGGTTAGCTCTAGCGGTATTTTAAATCTTGAATGCGGTGCGTCCGGATGGCAAGAGCAAAGAGGCGATCCTCGAAGAAGCAGCTGTCAATATAACTTTTCCTTCCGATCGAAGCTTATTAACAATTGTTTTCCATAGAAAAGTCTTACCCGCACCCCATGACCATAGAAAAAAGCAATTCTTGTTTCTTTTCACTGCATGCATTAATTATAAGATCATAAATCTGTCGCTGTTCAATATTGAGTTTCACAACTGAGATACCAACTTCTTCTTTCAATTGTTCCCGGTTATAATTCTTTTCTTCCATCAGTAGCCTGTTTTGTAAATCATCTAGCATATGCTTTGGAGGCAATGAGAATCCAAATTCTTTGATTGACCTAGAACAGTTGTTCAATATCATTTCTATTTCGTAAAAGATGTAGTCTTTTAACTCTGGGTCGTTTACATGGAGGTTTCTGACGCCACTTGTTTTTGATGCCTTAGCTGGAATATCGTCTCCCATAGAATACCAATGTTTTTCCCAAAGCTGTATCGGGTCTGCAACTTCACAATACATGAGAATATGTGAAAAAAGGGTACGTAACTGTGCTGATGATGCTGAGAATGCTGATTCTTGTAGTGCTATATCCCATTCCTTATCATCATCAAGCAAACCCATAGCTTGGCACGCAGCCCGGTATGTTGGAAATGTTTTTTTGTTAACGGTCCGCACGTCAGCGAATGATTGACAACCTTTTTGATGAGCAAGAAACATTCGAAAGTAGAATAGCTCGCTGCGCAAATTTGGGTGCACATACACTAATTTGCCAATTGCATATTTTGTTTTGATAACTCGCCGTTTCCATGCTTTATTGTCTTCATACCACATATATTCGAGACGGAAAGTCTAAATATGTTAGATGACGACCATCTTCAAATAATGAGTTATATGTAAATCATTCTGTAAGCGGTGTACGTTTTCTCCCATCATCATTTATAATAGACTCCAATGGTTCTTTTTCACGAAATGTCATTTTCTGCATATCTTTGAGGTGAACGGCAAGTATTTGTACAGCTGGCTCTCTGTGATGTATAGGAAAATCAAGTATTCTCCAACATGCTTCGTGCGGGCATATGAACCAGCCGTCAATAAAACTCTTGATTTCGTCTATATGTATTTGCCCTCCAACTGCAGATGTACCTGGATCACCGAGCGGTCTTGTAATCTTTGCAGCAATTCTATCGGTTCCTTTTGAAATATATTTAAAAAGATATTTTATCAACATGCTCCAGCCACAATATTCAACATTAATATGTGCTTGGAACATGATACAAAGTGAACGGTTATATGGAACCACATAATTGTTGTCTAACTTCACTTCACCTCTTGCCACATAAGACGCTATTCTTCTTGTAACACCCCAACCCGACAAGGGTAAAGATATCACAAATACAGTTTCATATCAGAACTTTAAGTACTATACAAAAGCGAAAGTCTTTACGAAATTTTCAAAAGAAAACATAAATAACTTAATAACCAAAATAATTCTAAGATCTCTATGGTCAAATCTTGCTCTCAGTTTCTACTCTCAACCCAGATCAGCCATCCCAAGAGCTCATCTTGAATGCTTAATACCTGCCGCAGGAAAAGAAAAGTGCGGCTGAGCTTACAAAGCCCAGTGAACAGATATAACAAAACAAAAACTAAACAAAAACATAAATACGAATTGAACAAAGAAACGAATAACAAAATCGTAGCGGAACGAGAATAATGAATCATTGAGGATTCTGCAGAAACACAATTGCACGTAAACCGGAAAAAAAACAATTAGCAATCAAGGACAAACACATAGCATATTGATGACTCCAACGCAAACACATCAAAATAACGGACACTTAACATATCAAGAAGAAATAGATTACATATAAACCAAACGAAAAGTCTAAGGCTAACGGAAACACTTTCTAGAAAATAAACATGGCATTCAACAAATTAATTAACCTTCACTTAACACACTTAATTCAATATTGCGAAGGAAATAGCAAGTCAAATCATGGCGATCTCACAAGCAAATAGAAAACATAGTAGACAAACTATAATTAAATAGACCAAACAAAACATAGCATAACCATTAACAATTATCAAAACAGATATCATAAGCTAAAGCAGTTCTCAAATCAAATCCTAACATCGCAGAGTTTAAACATGGCGGTGACATATGCGGATAAAAACACTAACGTATAGGCAAAGTTCACAAAATTAATCGAACAAATTATACATACTAAACTTATAGAATACTCACTTTCACACTAGCACATTCATCTCACGATCAACGCATTCACGTAAAGATAAACTAACATGACATCGGATGACGACATGCGAATCATATTTAAACATATTAATCATAACCTAGCATAGTAGACGGTAGTCACATAAACATACAAAAGCATAACCACATATAATAACATATAATAAGCCGAGCACATAATTATTAACACTTGAACATACCGAATCATAATCGAATACTTAACATAGAAATATGAGATAAAGATTTAGTTAACTACCACGAGCCCGTAACATATCATATCAAAATCATCATAACTATATAGAAATAATCTTAGAAAATAATTCGAGTAGCTAGCTCCCGAGTTTTAGAAGACGCGCATTGCATACGACATCATTCACCTAGACAAATCATATCGGACAACATATCGATCTAGGATGCATCCATCGCCCACAAACATATATTGGCCATATAATATAACTTGAGTTCATACTAGATAACGAGAAAGGACGTGGCGAACTTCACTCATCGCCTAGAGTCATGTCGAGGTGCATCATCGACACGGACATGGAACCCCCATGACTAGTTATTATTTTGGCTCGGTGTCAAACTAACTTAGGTCAAACAGTTTGTCGTAAATGACATAGATCATAATCAAACACAAAGTTCAACAGATAACATATCAGATAACTCATATCATAAGATTCATATTCAAATATTTAGAAGTCAAAAATTCATATAACAGTCACAAATCATACATTCATAATTAGAAGTTCATAATTAAACATAGTAGAGTTCAACAACGTGCATATCAAAGTCTTCCTAACATAAAGTTCAAATCGGACATTGCATGGTTCAATAAAACATAAGTTCGGATAAGCAACAGTCAAACAATCGTGAAAGGGTTCATAGCAATGGCATCGGAAACCCTAATAAGTAAAATAGGAAAGCTAACGAAAAGATCATCATAAGGAACCTTATCGAAAAGGTCGAATATCTGCACTTAAAGCAATTGAGAGGAAAACAAACGAAGCGAGTGAATCACGAAGATGTAACGCCGCGTCTTCTTCAACGAATCTATACGGATTATGATTTGTTTAATACTTATTAGCATCATTAAAGCTATGACGGATTAATCGCATTAACATTCTTAGAGTTATAAGTATATTCTCATTTTATAAGCTTCTTATGCATTTGTAAGTGTGTTACCTATTAATATCATATTTTATCTTTCAGTTTCTTAAACTCATATTCGGACTAGACTTTAGCGATTTTTATAAAATACTTACTTAGCTCAAATGAAATCAAGCAAAATCCCAGGGGTTACGATATGAGTTAAAAGACTCTCCAAAAATTGGTGGGTTCTATATCTATGCCAAATGGCCTATGGAAAATCACAAGTCCGCACTGTCTAGAACACCTTAAAAGTTTACACTTATTGGACCTGTTTAGACACCTTGGAAAAATTCCCAAAACTCCCAGAATTCATTTATATCCTAAATGTCAATCTCAGAAAAGGAGAGCTCCCAATTCATTATGGTTTGCAAATGAAAATCAAACAATCCAACTAAATTTCGGACCCGTTTTCTCAGCTTTGACACTTGATCTTGTAAAATTCAAAAATACGACTTAGACAACTCCAAATTCGACCAAACCACTTGGAAAACTTAACTAAGACATAAAATAAACTTTTCCCACAAAAACCAGATTATAACACTTATAAAATTGGATCTATAACACACACAAATTCGACATATGATCTTTGTCCAGTTTTAGGGTTTATTAAAACCATTGTAATCACATGTTTAGACCATTAATTACACTTAGGGTTCCATTCCAATTAGGGTTTCGAATTTATTAGGCATGATAACATCTATATATGTGGTTCGGTTTTATAGTGGCTCGACATAATTAATACAAATTCATACAATACATATTACCTTACATGCTCTCTAAATATATTAGATCCGATTCATATTTGTTGTTTTTGTTTTCATACGGCTCGACCAAAACACAAGATTCGATTCAAAACAAAACACGATACAATATGTAATAACATTAGGCGTATCAAAGTGAGACGAATAGAACGTTGTTATACCTTAGCTCGTTGGAAACAAACTCTCGACACCAAGGGGAATTTGGGTTTCGGCCGAATAGAAAGAAAAAGAAAGAAGAGGCAAAACTAGGGTTTCCAATTTGTGTTAATGTGTTGTATTTATAGTGAGTACAAATTGGTTCTAGGGCTTTTGAGTGTGTGGGCTTCGGCCTCTTGATCCCAACCGAACAAAACAACTGTCCCTATGGGCTCTCGGCTTGAACTCCACAAGACAAACAAACACGGCCCAAGGTCTTAGACTCGAGACTCGAAAACCCAACCGGATCCAAAGCTAACTAGCGGCCCAAAGTTGATTACAAATAACGAAGAACGAAGCCAAAACTTATATTGCGTGACATTTAGCTTTTCGTCGTAACAAATGTAAATTTCTTAATTATGTTCGTTAGGTTTTTAATTATTCATAAGTTCGATTTTGATTTCGTTAAATAAATCTTCAATGTATTTTACGTATTTAATAAATTTTGATTCTACGGGTATTTTGGTCTTTTAACACGTTTCGTATTTTTAGGGTTATACACTTCTCCTTCGATAGTGTATGTGCCCATTTTCATCAAAGTAAGTATTTTCATTATATCTTTTTGGGTAATTCTTTGTGCACAATCCTTCTTGCATACATGCACTGTTGGTTTTGCATTTCCACATGGACCATGCATCATCATATCAGCAACAATTTTATAGCCTTCTGGATCTGATCTGTCATCAGGTAGTTCTGCACAAATGAATTTGTCAACGTCTTCGGGATTCTTGATTTTGTCTTTCTTATCTAGCCATACGAGTGTGTGACAATGTGGAAGGCCACGTTTTTGAAATTCTATTGTGTAGAGCACTGTATATGGAAAAAAACATAATTCAATATATTATGTTTCACATAATGACATAAAAATGTATTAGTATCATAATGCAAGTAAACAGTTGCATACCTGCAGTACATCTGCCAAATATCTGTTGTTCTTTGAGCGCTGTCAAAACATCTTCGACCTTTTGTTCGAAAACACGATCTACAACATCAGCAATATCTGCATGATTAAGCTCTGGATACCTTTTCATATGACGTTTTATTTCCGGCCAATTGGCATTACATGTAAAAGTGATGAAGTATTGCGGATTCCCCAGAACTCGACATATAGCAAGTGCATCAAGATAATGGTTGTACATATATCTCGGTCCTCCTGTGAAGCTTGAAGGAAGAATTATTTTTTGACCTATATCAGCTCCAAAGTGACCCCCCCTTGTTATTGCATCACAGATGCCAGAAAGACAATCAGTTCGCAGGTTATTCTGCTTTGATCTAATGAAATCAAGACGTGATTGTTCAAGAGTGCAGTAGACATTGACAACGTACTGTTGAAATAATCTTCCTGCTCTAAAAAGAAGACCATATTCATCAAAGCGCTCATGCAATTGGTACTTATAGTACATATTCATAGAAATCGTTTTCTTCTTTGTACTTCCATTTACACCATTAAATGGCATCTTTGTATTGTAATCGGGCTGCCCATACACAAAATAAGAGGGAATTGCAGACTCATATACGAACTATGAAGTTTATTGATTCTTGTAGGGTAACTGTTTTTATATTCTATGATTATGTCATAATCTGTTTGACTATTTGCATCAGGTTGAAATACTATTGCTCCAAGAGTTCCGGAACACGGAAGTTGATATTGACGGCTTCCTAATACATTATACAGTTGAATCTTGAATTCAGGTACACTCTTTTCTGCAAATTTATCTCTGGCTGTTCTAAAGACTCGAACCAACTCATTGTGCTCATCTAATATTTGAATAAGTCGTTGGACTATCTCAGGAGCTGTTATTAACTTCATTTTCAGTATCATATATATAAAGTTTCATAAATTTTGGATCTTCATTATTGGGAGGACACATCGTACCTATCCAATGGTGTATTTGCCCAAATATTTTGAACACGTATGGACCCTTTCCATCGTTGATTGATTCATCAATTTTTGCCCCAAACGACGTCATACTAAACATCTGATTATATGCTCGAATGTTGGCTAGAAAATGTTTATCTTTGAATAATTCTTTTAAATATTCTGGTGGATCAATTTCTTTTTCAAGCTCAAATTGCCCTCCTCCACAACATTTGGTCTATCTTAACTGTTGTCGAAATGAATTGCTTTCAACCTCTCTCCATACCAGAAAGCTGCATTGCAATACTTGCATGCATATTGGCAATCACCCAAGTCTATATAAAATTCTGATGCACCTGCAATTGCAGTAGATAAATAAAATTATACACCATGATTATATAATCATAAGTATATAAATACAATAAAGGCTATTATTGTTCTTATATAGAGAATTTTTTTATACCTTTAGTACATGATGTTGTAGAGCTATTGGACATGGCATCATTTGTATCTTTCATATTTCTTGTTTTTCTTCTATTTCTTGAGCCTTTTCATTTGGATCTTTGCTTGGATTTTTTCACATTCTATTCGCATTGAGTATCGGTGAAATTATTATTTCGTCTTGAATATTTTGGCTCTCCATTTGTTGATATTCACATGGATCTCTTTTCTTGGATCTTTTCACATTCGATGGTATTCGTCATTTTCTTTGTTTTTTCAATAAACAAAGGTAGGGCCTTTAATTTTTTTCATGTAAATGGTTCTTTGGATTGAGTATAAGCCAAATCTTTATCTCATTTGGATGAGATCGGTAATCATTTTCACCAAATTGTTGTTTTAGTGTGGCATTTAAAGCAGTAGTATAAACTATAAGTATAAAATATATAAATATAGTAGAAATGGATTTTTGATTTTGTAGCTTATTATTTTTTTCTTACCTTTATAGCAAGGTAATGGTGTTGGGTAATAGATATTGGAGATAGAAAGAAAAAAAAATAAATGGTGTCATGTAAGGTGCGTCTAGGTGTGAGTTGATTGTATCATAGAGAGCTCGTGTGTTGTCTTTTGCATTGTTGAAACTGATAAAGTTTTTTGTTATATGCACTGATGTTGTGTAAACATACAGCTAATTGATAAGGTTGTTGGTCATCTTCGGTTCGTAAGTAGCCTTTTTCTTGAATATTCTTTGTGTTAACCGTTAGTTTATTTACAGCTGCTGGTGCTAGATGAGTAGATGTATCACCATATACTTGTCCACCTTCCCCAGTTACATAAGGTGCATTATAACCCAAATGTTTATATGGGCACTCATTTTCACCTATGCCATTTAAAACATGTAATATAAACTATAAGTATAAAATATGTAAATATAGTAGAAATGGATGTTTGTTTTTGTAGCTTATTCTTTTTTTTTACCTTTATAGAAGCTGTCATGTAAACGTGCAGTTGATTGCGAGCTCGTGTCTTGTCTTTTGCGTTGTTGAAACTGATAAAGTTTTTGGTCCTCTGCACTGCTGTCGTGTAAACATACAGCTGATTGATAAGGTTGTTGGTCATCTTCGGTTCGTAAGTAGCCTTTTTCTTGAATATTCTTTGTGTTAACCGTTACTTTATTTACAGTTGTTGGTGCTAGATGAGTAGTTGTATCACCATATACTTTTCCACCTTTCCCAGTTACATAAGGTGCATGAATACCTGTATTTAGTTAAAATGCATAAGTCAATAACAGTGATATGTATTTGTGTAAAAAAAAGAAAAAAAGAATACATATATGATGAAAGCAATAATCACCTTGTCTATTGTCAATTTTTGTGCAGCACTCTGAATCGCATGTCTGGTTCTGTTCTCCCAATTTTGGTAATTCATTTAACGCCACGTAACATTCATTTCCACATGAATGGTTGTCAACATTACTTTCTGGCAAATGTATGTTTGCTGAAGGGTTGTCATGCAGATGTATTCTGAACCGACTTCTTTGGCGTTTTATATTAGGGTCATTTGAAAAGTGAACACGCCTTTTTCGATTCTTATTGAGGTTAGCAATATAATCTTTACATTGTTCAGATGAATATATTCCTAAACGTTTCTTATTCATGTTATAAAGCATGGAGCATAATAGTATAGTAGTAATAGATATCTAAACATCATAGGATTCAAGGTAATATTGTTCATGGATATAAATCCCACACTTAATATATTAGTAAATCTTGTTTCAAAAACAAAGAACAAAGAAACAGAAACTGCACAGTTGTTATTTACACCTATTGATGCAAAAATGTTAGTGTTGAATCTTAACATACATGTGTTTGCTGAACTTTATATTCTGCATGGAAACCAACATTAAATGAGATTATTAATTACCCCAAAATTAATGTATACAGATACATGCACGTATGATAAATGAACTTGGTTATTGAAAATAACCTGTGTAAACCAACAATTTTTTATCTTCCTTTGTGACTTAGTAACAGTAGATCTTATGAGAAGAGACAATTTGCTTGTGAAGATTCTGGTGGAAGAAGAAGAAGGACCTTCTAGATGATGATAAGGTTTTGCAAAAAGTGTAAAACTGGAAATTTATTTTTTGTTCGTTTATGTATCTTATATATTCTTGTAGCCGCCACACTTTACTATATATTCATTCATTTAATGTATGTGTTTACTAATAACAATACAGATGTACTAATAGGAGTAGAGTGCATTGTTCACCTACTGATTGGAATGAATAGTAAAACTCTTAATATCAACCGTCGATGCCATTCATCTTGTACATCTCAACCGTCAAACCACCAACCGACATACTGTTCATTCGAAGCAGCAATTCTACCTTTTAAATATATAGTATAATGAATACAAGGGGTTTGTATTTATACATATCCAAACTTGGTGAACAAGCAAAGCCTCCCCTTGGGCTTTTGAGACCCACGACCGGCCTAGGACTCCCAAGAGGGGTTCTAGATCCTTATCGTCTTCTATTTTCATGCTTAGTCCTTTAATGTTACATTTAACGACCGTTAACCAAACTCCGTTAAATACCAACTCTCGTTAAGTGTTTTATTCGTGATCAAATAATTAAATATAACATTTTATATATTAATTATTTATACATTGATTCTCATACACAATGTGTGCAATCCCGAAGTATCGAGTTCGAATCCGGACATACGCATATTAAAATATAGTAATGACATTGGTTTAGTCTAGCCTAACACGCCAATGCCCCCAGATTTGAATCGAGTGTGGTTTCCCTGGAAACACGATTTTTAATGATTCATCATTATACTTATCCTTTTACTTCTAATACTTCATTAACTGTGAATATGGATCGAGTCATTTCACAAGTTAATATTTTGTTTCTCGTTATATCGATTGAACAAGATTACCAAATCATCCGAACGTATTCTAGATAGATCTTGGGTAAGGCCTTACAAACATCTTGTCAACCTACGAGGGCCCAAACAAGATTATGCTTTGAAACAAATTCAAATGAGCAAATTCTCTTGACTACATGACATAACTTATGAACTTTGCAACACTTCTGAAAATAGCCCTTATAACCACCTTTACGGATAGCGTTAAACTATTTAACACAAGTGTAGTACATTCATAACGGTTATCCGGTATCTCAAGTCTCGAGGATAAATATACATGATTTACTTAATGACAAGGATCCATAAAGTACAATCATGTTAAGTTGAGATCTGTCCTATATTCAATTCATTGAATATCATGTAATTGGCATGTCCCACGCATCAATATACTTAAAGTATATTCTACCAAAACTCGATTTGTCTTAATTCAATGACATTCCACATCATTGATCGACAACGGACATTTAGAATAACGTAAGTTATTAACGGATTAAACATGCAAATATAGGATATAATATTAAGAAAATAAAAAATAAACATAACCAATATTTTATTTCATTTAAGTAATATTTGTTCAAAACATCCTTTATCCAATTACTAAATAGATCAATGCATGATAATATCGGTTAATGAATTATGTCTCAAGTAATGACAATCATACTTGTTGACAAGGCATAATTTCAACTAACTTTGACCTATTGGAATTTTGAGAATACTTATTTCAAGAATTCAACTAGTGAAGTTCTTGTATGTGTGCATTCGAATAACTTGATATTGCCACATAATATTTCATAAAGTGTGTGACATCCTCAACCACCAATTTATGACAATTAAACTTTCAAACATTTTAAAGTTTAAAATATTCTAATTCTTTAATGTATAATACAACTATGCTCTTAGCTGAGCACAACTAGTTCACATGGTCATTTACAAGGATGAAATCCTCCCATGACTAGTATTGAGTGTCATCTCAATTAAACCAGCATCATTGTATACAAACAACAATATGCTCTTTAAAATTTCGTAAACTTCAATATCTACAGTGTAATGTTTGATGCCTTCAAACTTTCAAGTTTGTTACCTATGACAATTATGCAACAATTTTGTATTGCTCATCCGTAGAATTTTGAGAGCTATTCCAGGCTGAGGAATGTAATTCTAGATTCAAACATATTCTATTAGAATATTCATTACACTAGTTATCTAATAACTTCATTAGATATCAATGTTGTCAAATCATCTTGCATTCAAGCATGATACAACAATAACATGATGTACATGAAAATCCTTGTGTCAAACTAAGATTTCATTCATGTTCTACATATCCATTTTCCAAATGATATACCATGTTCTATATTAGACTCATTTATTTAATACCGCACATGTTTACTAACAATAAACATATACTCCAAGGTTGTATGTCTTATTTTCATAATCTTTCAAGTGAAGTTCCATTCCAAACTAAAACTTAACATTTAGCTTAGATGGAATGTTACTACGCACAACATATAAGATTTAAAGAAAATAAACATAATACTCCCACTAACTTTCAGGAATACTTAGAAATTATCTTATTTTAATTTTTAAACCAAAACTTGGATTTAATAGTTAAACATAAGAATCACCTCCTAGATGCATGCATATATCCATTCATGGATTCTTGCAGTTTGTACATTTCCAAAGATTATGTGAATTCATAAAACTCATTTGTATTACTTATCGTCCTCGCAAAAGTAATCACACAAGAAAGAGTTTTAATATTCGATTGTCATTTTTCATATCAATGAAAATAAGTATGACAATCATCATCTTTATATATTTAATGTGTCTAGGAAAGAATATTCAATCACAGTTAATTGCTTAAGTGTGATTAATAATCTTGTCACAAGTCATGCATTAAACACATGTACAATATTGTCCATTTGATTTCTACACAAAGATTTAAACCACTAGGGTTTTCCTTCCTTTGAAGAAACTCATCTTTATTAAGGTAAACCAAGTTTCCAAAGTTGATTACCTTTTTGGACAACATCTTAACATTCATAGTATGAATAATTTTCCACAATTTAATATTAGGTAAATGCATCATCATGATTAACAAGTTTACCATAATCCTGCAATTCATATTTCTCATCACATCAAATATCTGAGATATCCTTGTGGATCTATGAATGAGAATTCCATCATCTTGAGGTCTATCAGATTTGACCTCATTATGATATTCACTAGTGTATTTTAGAAGATTATGTGTTTTGTAATTGTAATTTAATCTCTTCAAGATCTAAACAAAACTCCCACTTGCTTTTGTAATTTAAAGACTATCTATAAACACTTTAGCAATTAGAACAACACTAAATTGTTTCCTTTTTGGATATTACAAAACACATTGATAGTTCGTAAATCTTGCTCATTAATAACCTACTCCATAAGTAGTTTTAACAAATCAGAACTTCAATATAAGACTCAATGTGATTCATCACATTCCATACTAAAATGGTGTCTTATTAATCTTCTAGGTTTTGAGTTTTATTAAGTATATCCAATCAATACTCAATTTTCTAACCTTGATAACTTTTGGAAGAAAAGAAGATATAGTTATTTTGAATCAAACAATATAACAAATGTTTGATTCTTCTAACTGAACATTCCATATACATACAATATTTCATTAGAATTAATATTGTAAGACAATCTAACAATATGTAAGATAAACATGTTCCTTTTGGCTTACCTATTTACCAACTAAGACAACTTAATGGTATAATAGAATATTTAAGCCAATTGCATGCTTTATAATATAAGTATTATTTGACTAAGTCAAAAGACATAACAGTTATAATAACTTACTTTATATTATAAGTCTTTAAAAGACTTCATGTTTGTGATTTTATACATAAAACACATAACCATGTATAATTTAAAGTTATCATGAACACCACGCAATGGTTTCAATTAATTAATTTTCAAGTTAATATACTACTCTATCTATTTATGTCATTCTAAAAATACATAAATATTTAAGATAGTATTACTTTATTTATTTATGTCATTCCATGAAGGTTTCAACTTAAGAAACTGTAAAAACATCCACGCCCGATCCCACGACAAGTGGAGATTTACCTTGAGATTACAATCTAGCCAAGATCTCACTTAACCTAAAATGTAACTTCAAGTGTTTCTATAATTTGAATGACATAAGACATAAAAATAGTCTATGTTATAATCTTGACACATGTTCTAAACAAGTCAATCTTATTAGAACGTTAATCTCTTACCTTACAATCAAAAGAATCCATTAATCATATTTGTATGTGTTGTTCCTTTGCACACAATAAATATTTCTCCCACTTGTGCATAGTATCATATAGTAGATAAACACCATGACATTCGTTTGTTTATGTGAGCAATATGATAGTGTCATAGATATATAAGCATTACAAGTAGATGTAGGAGCACTTATTTATCAAGGAAACGTTCATGACTATCCTTGAGAATCTGAATGTCTATATTTTTGAACGTAATGTATTATTTCAAGAAAATATAGAAATAATCTGAGTTACTACCAAGATAATAAATCTTGTAACTCCCACTGAATTAGACAACATTACCATAATGTCTTATTCAAGAATACACCATACTCCCACCGGATTTGACAACATTGTAAGTGTTTCATTAACCGGTGAAAATAGCGTCTATTACGTTGCTACCCTTTGTAAGACCGTCGTAACAATTACTTAGGTAATAAAAGAGTGTATTCTACTTTGTAGATGATGAATCATCCATTAATACTATTAACTTGAAAATTTGAGCATGCAATTTCTTCCTTAATGGGTCTACCATCGCCATAATGATGTATAGCACCTTCAATTAGTCAAAACAAAACAACTAGATAAAATATACTAGTTTGTCTTTTACCAATTTTGCGGTAATTAGTCTAGCTTCTGATTTAATAACTCATAAAATGTCAAACATGTTTTCTAGTTGACCAAAATGTCATATAAGAATTTAATCACCAACGGAGGGTTATGTAATCTCTTAAGGAAAACATGGTGTGCAATTTTCTTAACTTTTAAAGTTGCTATGAGTTATATTAGAATTTAGACAATTCTAATGTTCCTAACATACCTTTCTCAATCATGAAAAGGAATAGGATTGAGTCTCACTCTTCTTCCATGGAAAAGAGTCTATGTTTGTCTTTTTAGTAAATTTTTCTTGATCAAACATTTGTTTGAAAAGCGTAACTAGATCAATTTACCAAAGCCCAAACCACGTTTACGGTTTAATGTTGCATTAATACAATCAAAAGAATTAACAAAATTCAATTTTCAGTATTTTCGATAATTAAATCTTTCAAGAAAATAAAATACCCTTGGTCAATATTCATATTAACTATAGAATTTTCCTTGAATCTAGGACCCTCATTATCATAGTTTCACCACATCAGTTGATCTGCTAGTGATGAAAGTATAGAATAGGTAATTGATGAAGAACAATAATTGACAAACAAGTTTTCAATTCCTAGAAAATATGGGATTTACAATTTTGCCAAACAATTATGCAAAACGTAAGCATGTTTTATCCCATCTTATGCCTTAAGTTATAGGTCTCACTAACTAACTTAATTAAGTTGTCTAATTTAGAAACTGCAAATTGTTAAGCCGAGGTCTCACACAACATAAAGATTCACCTTGTTATCGTAATCTAGCTCAAGGTCTCACATAACTAAATTACAACTTCAAGTGTTTCATATCATTAGATGGCATAAACTTAAATTTTAAAGGGTACAATTTTGATGTGTAATCAAAACTTATGTATAAAAAGCATGCATACAACTTTATAGCAAAAATTTCAAAAACCTTACTCATAGTTTTAAAGTGCTAAGATTAAATTCTACAAAGTTTTAATCGATGCGTTGAGAAACTTACAACTTTGCACTAAGATGCTTCGTACATAGAATAGTTATACTAGGTAACTCCAATCGACGCATTGCAAGCGGAGAGGACTGTAAGCAAGCATAACCTTAGACATCCTTTCGGGTATTGTGAGCACTTCTTTAACCCCTTTTGAGTTTGTTCTAGTGGGTGAGCCGTTCTAACCATTTAGTACGATCGCATCGATCGATTAAAATTTCAAGATTTAATACTTAGAAAACAAATCAAATTTCGCCATTATTTAGTCCTTTTAATTTTCTATTCTCAAAAACCCTTTTTGCTTACTAACGTGTCATACAATATAAACAGAAGACACTTTAATAAAAATTAAAACGAACTCAAGTAATATACATATAACTTAACAATTAACATATGTAAAAACAATTAGCCACATGCATAATTTGTTCGATAAAACCCTAATAATCAATTCTAGGTTTAATAATGCATATGTTTAACCAAGACTTCCACGTGTTTTCACCAAGTACAACGTGAGCCACATACATCGATGAATCGATTGCTAGAACACATACCACATATCACATAATTGATTCATTAGATATATTGAGGTTTTCCCCAATTCAATATTTATCAAACGAATTACTTGTGAATAAACTAAACAATTAACGATAAATATATACTTAACAATTTAATCATATAATCAATAGTCCATGATAAAATATGCTTGTATTTACCATGGATTCCACATAACAATTATTCAAGAATTCCCAAGATACGCATAATTATGTCACATAACAATTACATATAATTATTCCACATAAAAATATACATGCAATCCTAGGGTTTCTACAAGTTTTACAAAATATAAAACCTAATTAAAAAAAATAAAGGGTAATCGACCCAAAATTAAAATAATTAGGGTTTCAATTTTCAAAACCCTATAAACCAATAAAAGCATGTAATAATCACAAAGATTCAATTTTTATGTGTTTCGGTAATTAATTACAACATATTAACGGCTCGTGATGCCACTGTTGGGTTTTACTAATCATAACAATTACATAAACAAGTAAACATCATCAAAGCATGCAGCGGAATTAATAGGAATAATACTTGTAATTTAATTAACCGAATTAAAAGTATATGCGTACCTTTTGCGAATCAATGCAATTAGGGTTTATGAAAAACCCCCAATTAAGATCAAGAACCAAGAAACCCTAAACCCTAATAAATTAGGGTTTATGAATGTCGACCAAAACCCTTGTCGACCCACCAAGATATGCAAACACAAGTGTATTTTCTCTTCGTTCTTGTACACACGTATTAGTAGCGAATCAATGAGAAAAGCTAGGTTCTTGAATCACAAATAAACCAAACACATTTCTATTGAGCAATGGAAAATCGATCCCTAGGAGTTAGGGTTGTTTATACGATCGGCCAAGGCTCGAAGAGGAGAGGAGAAGAAGTTAGGGTTCTTTGGTGATCCAATATTAGATTTAATGAATACTGAGGGTTTGTATTTATACATATCCAAACTTGGTGAACAAGCAAGCCTCCCTTGGGCTTTTGAGACCACGACCGCCTAGGACTCCCAAGAGGGTTCTAGATCCTTCGTCTTCTATTTTCATCCTTAGTCCTTTAATGTTACATTTAACGACCGTTAACCAAACTCCGTTAAATACCAACTCTCGTTAAGTGTTTTATTCGTGATCAAATAATTAAATATAACATTTAATATATTAATTATTTATACATTGATTCTCATACGCAATGTGTGCAATCCCGAAGTCTCGAGTTCGAATCCGGACATACGCATATTAAAATATATACATAACCTTTCACATAATACATCCGGACCCGTAAAATGATAAATACAAACATGAGAAAAGATCAATATAAATCTCATATTTGTCATATATCTAATAAACCAATCATCTCCATTTATTTTTTGATCAAAACAATAAAAATAAATTTTCACCTATTTTTTAAAAATTAAATATCTCGCAAACCGTTAATCGTTACGCGAACAAAATCATACCATCGCGAGGAGAATTAAATTTTCTTTATATACATATTCACTTTTATATACTTTCGACTAATTTTATTTTTTAAAATTTCCGCCTAAAAAAATCACATGTGATTTTTAAAATGAATAACATGTGATTTTTAAAAATCACATGTGCTTGTTTGAAATCACATGTGATTTTTTTCATCGAAAATTTTAAAAAATAAAAGTTCGTCGAAAGTATATAGAAGTGCACATCTATAGAAAGATAATTTAATTATCGTCGCGATGGTGTATTTTTCGTAGCTTGAATATTTACCGTGAACAAGATATGTTTGTTTTATAAAAAGTAAAAAATAGTTTTTTATTAGTTTTGATAAAAAATAAATTGCTAAGATTGATTCATTATATATATGACAAATATAAGATTTATATTGATCTCAACTCATACAAACATAGAGTTGAGATCCATATAAAACTCATATTTGTCATAGAACCAAAGAATCAATCATAGTCATCCATTTTTTTTTATTTAAATTAATAAAAATTCATTTTTCACCTTTTTTTTAAAACAACATATTTTGCAAATGGTAAATCTTCAAGCTACAAAAATACACTATCGTGACGAGAACTAAATTATCTTTCTATAGATATGCATTGTTATATACTTTCGACGAAGTTTTTTTATTTTAAATTTTGTCCAGAAAAATCACACGTGATTTGTAAAAATCACATAAATCACATGTAATTCGTAAAAATCAAATCACATATGATTTTAACAAATCACATGTGATTTTTCTGGACGAATTTTATTTTTAAAAAAAGTTCGTCGAAATTATATAACAATGTATATCTATAGAAAGCTAATTTAATTCTCGTCGAAATGGTATGATTTTTTTGACGTAACAATTAACGGTTTGTGAGATATATAATTTTTTTTTAAAAGGTGAAAGTTTATTTTTTATATCTTAATAAAAAAATGGCTATGATTAGTTTATTGGTTATATGACAAATATGAGTTTTATATTGAACTTTTGCCATGACATAAACTTGTCAAAAAAAAATCCAGATACCAAAGTATATATGCCTATAACACTATTGTCTTGACTTGGAACCATATAATTTTTACGCATAAGGTGACCACGTCGTGCCCTCGAAGGGTTTCAGACTTTCAATCAATTTATTTGCATATCTATATTGGATTCATGGCCACTATATTACGAATTTGATTCATCCAAAAGGTTTAATGTGAAAAAAAAAAAAAAAAAAAAAGTACTTGACCAACAAGACCAAGAAAGCATAAATTAATTTCAGCCGTATCTTTGACTATTTTGGTCAAGCATTGTTCGAGTGTAAGTCTGCATCGCTAGTCCAAACTCCCAAGTTATTGGCTAATGGCAAATATGCTTAATGGCTGAAGTGTTTTAATCCATGGATTTAAAACGTGCGCCGTTAAGGCGCCGCTAAAACGTGTAGTGTGACTTCCACGTTACAAAATAAACTAAAACGTCGATTGTAGGCGTGACGTGAGATGAAGCTGGAAAAGATGCTATAAAACGTGAAGCGTGACGGGTTTTTGTTTTATTCAACTCTGATAAATAAAAAATTAAAGTGAAAAATCATACATGCAAGTATAGTTTTTTAACCTTATTCATAAGGACGAAGCTAGTGTGTGTGTGTGTGTGTGTGGGGGGGGGGCTGGAGGGTGCTCGGCCACCTCAAACAATGGCGGGCTTACCCTATGACCAGGTGGTTCCCTAAAACTACCTTAAAGATGAAAGCTTTTTAGAAGGTATGTACAAGAAATATTAGGACTTACAGATCGGGAACCACCTTATATTTTACGAGGAAGATGAAAGCTTCTTGTTTTAATGGAGTTTTGAGGTCTATGTCTTACGAGCAAGATGACCAGGAAAAAAAAGTACTCTACATTTTATATTTTAACAAGGATTGCGACGAAGTCGCCGCGTTGCGGCGGGGCATTTTATATTTATCGATACACCTGCTGAGTGCTAAATTACACTGAAAGTTGTCTGTGTAGTGACCTCAGAGAAAGCTGATTGGATCACAGACAGCGGTAACGACAGTAACGTCATCGCACACTGTGAGCCAATCACTTTCTCCGAGGTCGGTAAATGCCTCTGTTTCCATCGCCCTGCAAAGAGAAAAGAAATTTGCTAGTGTTAGTATTTTTAAGGATCGTTTATATCTCTCGTAAAATATTTTTGAAAATATGAATACTTTGGATATGTATGAATATATATTGGTGATTTGGTTTTATATATATAATAAAAACTGATGAGTGTTATCTCGTCATGGACAACTTGCAAAGGAAAATGGCCACATGTATTGTTAGTATAGTATGTGTCAATTTGCTTGATAGTACATGTGTAGGTTGGGTAATGCCTCTATTTGTATATTTTATATGTTTTTATGTGTAGGCATTTACGTAAGCGAAAAATACATATTCTTTGAAAATGTCTTTGCATGATAAATGCAAGCTAACTGGTTACTACTGTTGCAGTGTGGTTGTATGGTAACTGATCACCACTGTAGTAGTTTTATTGAAGGGTTAGGGTTTTGTGCCTCTCTATATAAATGAAAGATCAAGTTTTGTGTGGTCCACATTTCTTCATCTATTATCATCCGCCCACTTCTACTCATCCCAACTACTAATCTGTCATGGCTTTCACCCCGAATCTGAATGAGCTTAAGTACCAGTCCGGATCTGATGAGCTGCAAAAGTGTTTCAAGTTCTTCTTCACTCAGCAGATGACTGAGAAGGAGGGCTTCATCCAGAAGCTTGGAGAGGAATGTAATGATCTGCGTCGAAAGATTGAAAAAGAAGAGGAGTATGTTCAAGAGCTCAGGTCCTATGGCCCATTTCATGATGTCGCTACTGAAATCATTGACTGCATCAATGAAACGCTTGAGAGAGAGCGTGACAGGTTAGCCGATCTGGTGAATGTGCTTGCAGAAGCGAGATAAGGTATGGAGGAGAAACAGAGGCACATAACCGTGATGGATTTCAGTGGTGATTCAAGTGATTAGGTTTGAATGAGGTGTGGTGGTTTTGGGTCTGGAAAAGGCTAGGAATGTTTATGTAGGTGTCAGTGTTAGTTGTGTCTCAAGAATAAGGAATGCGTCTATCTAGTTTGTTATCGTAGGTTGTTGGATTTCATGTATATGTATGATGAACGGTACTATGGTGTAAGCGTGTTGTATTATGTTAGTATAAGTAGTGTTTTTTATCTATGGAAGAATGTTTGGTGTCTTCGTTGATTGTTGCTATGATTGTGGTTCGATATGTTTCTGTGTGTATGTGTGAGTACGAAATATAATGGAATTGCTACTGTCATATGTTGTATCATTCATTCTTTGGGGGTTGATCCATTGTTTAAGTGTACTACTTGTTTTAATATCAAGTAACGGATCAGTATTCGTGCGTGATTGTGCATAGAATTGTTGGTAAACTATATGGTTTTTCTTTGTGTCTTTAAAAAGGAAGTGTATGTGTTATGGCTAAGGATTGGTATGCTTGTATTTAGGGTATTTATGCAATAGCCTGGACACGCGACAGTTTTCTATATGGATATGCACTTTGACAAATGCAAGTGCTTTGTAATTAGACTTTTGGGTTTGAAAAGCATGACCGCTGGTGTAGTCGTGCATATGTTCATAGAATGATTAAATAGTGTCCGCTTGTAACGATTACATATAAGTTTGATAGGTCAGTGGCATAATGACACGGCGTGTTTAGCAGCCGGATCCGAATAACATAAGGACACAAAACTTACATTAATTTACATTCTACATTATCGAAGCGCATTGTGCGGTGACAACGCTATTGTTTTTGGTTACATATGAAGCAGTTCTTATGCAAGTGCTAGCTGCGGTAATCTATACTGAGGTCATTACTCGATAAAACTATTATCGCTAAGGCTAAGGCGGTGAGATGAGTGAGATGCCGGTATGCTATTCTTGCTGCTCTTTTTCGTGAGTGTAGGCGGTGGTCTATCGGCTCGGGTTTTAGCAGCTGCCTACGAACAGACGGTTTTGTGCCTTGTATTTTGATAGTGGTCTCCTGCACTTCAGAGCTGCTCCCTATGGTAACCGGGGCCGATACTTGAAAACTTTCAGCAGAAGGAGGTGTAGTAGGCAGCGAGGCTGTGGACCTTGGGGAATGGGCTGTGTGGTTGTCTTTACCGACACAGGCAGGATATTGGACACAGGGGGTGTCGCTGGAGTAGTATCCGCCAACGTAGCAGTTTCACCGGGTTTTTCCGTTTCGTCTTCGGGGCCGGTAAGATAAAGCACTTCGTTTGCAGATTATGCGGATGGTCGCTCGATGGTGCATTCATGTTCGGTGGTGGTAGCAAGCGTTGGCGCTTTCCATGACCGTGTCGAGTATGTATACCGGATTTTCCTTGGTGGATTCGATGCAAAGTGCAATCGAAGCGGATGAGTTGTCCTTCAAGTTGATTGAGTATTGGAGGCAGCGATATCTGGTCGGTGTAGCATTCTTCGATACAACCTTATTGCATTCGGTCACCAAAGAATGCGCCTCGTTGCTAAAACATGTTAGTATTAGTGTTCCAGTCTCATCAGCGATAGACATTCTGAAGCAGTAGCTGGAAAACAGGCACGGAAGAATTATGAGATAACGATATGGGTATGGTTGTGACAGTGTGGCGGGTCACATTGCCGGTGACATTAGAACTAAAGTAAGAAAGTGCAGACATGTAGTCTTTTGGTTCCTGGGGTTCTGGTTGTCTGCAGTGGACGTGAAGGCGATCTTCAAAGATTTTATGTCGACAGTCCGTGCACCGTCGAAAATACCACGCCCTTCCGCCATGCATGTACCCGACGGTTGCGACAACCATGAACCTAACATTACGATAAGATGACGAATCATTTAGGCTACTTTCTCGTGTTTTGTTTTGGCATAAGATAAGAGACTTCACCGTGCGGTTGCGCGGATCTTCACGGAGTAACTCGTCTATCGTCGTCTGTTTCGTAGCTTTTCACCTTTCGATGTCGTCATATCTGCGGGTCCGTACATTTCGTATCACCGGTGGCGCAAGGAGTTCACCATACCTGAGAAAGAATCACATATGGATTGGCATGGTTGAAAAAGTGGAAGCATAGTGTGTGAAGTTTAAAAGGCGTGTAGTAAGTAGAGTAGGGGTCGCCTGTTAATGAAAAAATATTGTACAAAGGGTGGCTTACATGCTGAGTATGTAGTCGGTTTCCGGAATCGCCGGGTTTAGGTAGTAGTAGGTCGCAACAGTGCTCGATAGTTGTAAGCCTGTGGAATTCAATATGCTAATGAAGATGAGCTATTGGTGGCTAAGAGAGAGTATAGTGAATCACGATGGAATCACCTCCATATGTTCTGACCCAGAAAGAGCTAACGGCCATGACTGTTGGCTTTGGTTCCTTCTCGTAAGCATCAGTATCGAAGTCACGTGCTTTTTCATTCCAAAGAGTGAAGCGAACAGTGTTTCCCCTGTATCATAATAAATGGGTTAGTTGTTGTTTAGTTAAAGATGCTGGCTATGAATATCAGCGGCTATCAATTACTCCAAGTTTCAGAGAATGATGTCTCTCCATATCACCGGTCGCTGGTTTCCAACCCCAGGCTGCCGAATGTCGCCTACATGGAGAACGCAACCAATGTAGTCTGCGTGTGACGAATGTGTTATCAGAATATGCATCTTTACTAATATTTTCACATAAGTAAAACATCCTGGTTCAAGTTTAATAAATACTTTTTGCACTGTTAAGATGACATCGTTGCGGTCGACTGCAATGGCGACTCCTCGTCTGACGCAAAGTTAAAGTGATGAGCGGGAAGTGACCCTCGGAAAATGGTTGGACATCACTTAATTTTCCAAGCATCAGTATAAAGTTGTTTGGAAGAGTCTGCATCCATTTTATAGCATCTAGCAAACCGAACCCGGTTATTGTATATGCAGAGCCTATTTCGAGAGTGTTCTCGAAACGATTACATTCCTGAGGTTCCACATTTGCCTGGATCGCTCCCCCTAGAAAATAAGCAGTGCACTTGGTTAGTGATCCGGCTTTAATCCATACACGCGTTAATAAAGTGGGTGTATACATATTACCATCGATCAAGCAAAATGAAGGTTAAGGCGCTGGTTTTGCACCCCGGCGAGATGATGATCCATTTCGATATACTTTGACACGAACAACTTTTCCAATGTCCAGCGGCTTGATATTTCCAACGCCTATTACTTCTACGGATCGCGGGTTTTTACCATGGATTTAGCGACATTGCTAGATCATGGCTGGTTGACATTTTCCTGCACACACGGACAACAAAAATCAGGTGTAGCCAATGGTGGAAATAAAAGAACACAGAAAGTTGCAACACGCAAGTCATAGAAATGCAAGATGATAACATGCATGTAACAGTGGCTGGTGAGTGTCGGCAAGAGAGGTCATACTATACGTTTACCTTAGTACGGAAACCATATTCTTATGACATACGAAGGCACACATAATGCCTTTGTGTAGCAATTGATACTGTGGGTCACGGAAACCTTGGTACGCATCCTAAAACTCCGTCTAAGTACATGGACATGGTCTGTGAAACCACACGTCATTGGATTGGTGAAAATAGAGGCATGTTTTCCCTTGTGTGGAGATCTGCGCATACAACTATGAAATAGGAAGATGACTAAGAAGTATATATATTGTTAGTATTATAACGGTGTCCTAAACTACGTGGCCTCCTATGTAAAGGTACCGACCTGGGTGTCGTGAGTAGCCTAGGAAACCTGTATAGATATGGGTAGCAAAGCAAGCAGTGACCAAAGTAAAAGAAAGACAGCATATGTATTTGAAAGATACATAGACTAAGCATAAAGACAACGTATGTAACAGGAACTCCTAGTATACTGCTATCATACAGGACGATATGAAAAAAACATAGGACAATATCCGCATTCGTTATGATCAAAACCTCGTTTCTAACAATGTTTTCTAGGAAATCCCTGTAAACGATGTTTTTTGTCGCATTTGACTGCCTGTTTGGTTGATCGCCAGCCAAAGTCCTTAGCCCTTCAGGGGACGTGGCTCGTGAAAGTGCCACGTATAGCTGCCCATGCCCAAATATCGGTTCTGGGAGGTAGATACCTATCCTATTCAGAGACTGGCCTTGACTTTTGTTAATAGTCATCGCGTAGCAAACTTTGATCGGGAACTGTTTCCTCTTGAATATGAACTGCAGATGTTCCTCTCTGTTAAATAGCATTATCCGGGGAAGAAAGACTTTTTGTAAGATTCTCGTGCTTGTCACAATTCTAGCTTCTATGACCTTAGCAAGCATCGTAACGATCATGCGTGTGTCATTATACAGACCTCCTACCAGATTCAGGTTTCTTAACAGCATAACCGGCGCTCCTATTTTCAGCTCAAGATTATGGGGCGGAATACCAGAGAATGACAATGTGTTCAGATACTCGATCGGATATAGCAATTCCGTCGCACCACCGTCATTACTCCGGGGTATGGCTTCGTCGTTACTCACGTAAGTATGACCAACACCAGATAACATTTTCAGAACATCGGCATTTATCAAATCCGCGGTGTCGTTCTTAGGACAAATTATAGCTCTTTCTTGCAACGCCTCAGCTGTTGGTGTGTAATATATGGTCGTCGTATATAAAATGTATAAGTTCTTGCCTCCCGTTTTCAGTATCAGGCAAACGGTACACATCTGGTATATGTATCCACGAAGCGTTCTCTGGATCCGTCTCATCCGGCTGTCCAACGACACCGTTACTGATATCAAGCAGCCACTGAGAAAACATCCTGATATCCTGATTTTGTTGTGGCGACGCAGATGGCCTGTTCAGGCGCATATTTTCTGTTAGGGTATGGACCTTGAAATATTTCCATAGGTAAGATTGCGTAATGCAAGAAGATATGATTTGCTCCTTGGTAGCCTTTTTCTTTACCGGAAGCGTTTGCCTAAAGTCACCGCCTAGAATAACTGATTTTTTGCCAAAAACATCAAACGGAGCATCTAGCAGATCGCGTAAAGTCCTGTCAAGAGTCTCGAAGCATCTGCGGTAACTCATGGGTGCCTCGTCCCAGATAATGATATCGGTCTGTATAAGAAGATCTGCTAACTGAGTGTGTTTCTTGACGGTGCACATGGATTCGTTTGTAAGATCGAGCAGGAGCTTGAATCTTGAGTGGGCGGTACGGCCTGATGGTAACAAAAGTGAAGCGATACCAGAAGACGCCACCACTAGGACGATCTTCCGCTGCGCCCTGAGCGCGTAAATTATGCTTTTCCATACATACGTCTTTCCTGTTCCCCCGTGGCCGTACACAAATATCAGTTCCTGTCTATTATTCGCCACTGCATCGGTAACGGTGTCAAAAAGCCTTCATTGTTGAGCGTTCAGGTTCGGCAATAGATTGTCCCTTTCACGGGACATGACTTCTGGATTATGGTTCCTCTCTTCCATAACTGTCCTATTACTAAGGATGGCCATCAAGTGTGGTGGAGGCAAGCGAAGCGAAATCATTCTCGATTTCCGTAAAGCGAGGATGCCTTCTAGCTCGTACAAAATCCCACCTTGCAATTCTTCGTCGTTTAAATTGACCTCAGGCATATGCAGAACAGCTGATAGTATCCTAGGCACGTCGTCGCTCATAAGACGCCAATGTTTATTCCAGAGAGAGAGGGCTGGCGACGTCACAAAAAATGAGAATCTGACAAAAAAGCTGCCTAAGCTCCGCTGCTGATGCCAGCAACGCGGCCTCCACCATAGCGAGCGACCATTCCCCATCTCCAGCCAATAAACCCATCGCTTCACATGCGGCTCATGTTAGTCGGATAAACGTAGTCATCCACTGTACGTATCCCAGGAAAAGACGTGCAACCTTTCTGGTGGCATAGCAAAAGCCTTTGATAAAACAGATCCCCGGCACTTGGGTGGATGTACGCCAGGTGGCCGATAGAAGGCTTGTTAAGATTACATCTTGGTGACCAATACTTTGGCGTACTATTCCAAACAAACTCAGAGGGGAACTTCAAGTATGTTAGATGACGGCCAAGAGTAGAATGAGCATTAAAATCTAGCCATTGTGTGAGTGTGGTTTTCCTATTACTCGGGTTCTCAACAACAGATTCCAACGTTTGGATGTTACGAAGAGCACGTCATTGCATATTCTCTAAATGAGCGACTAATATCATGCAGGCGGATCTCTATAATGAATATCGAAACCAAATATTCGCCAGCACGCCTCGTGCGGGCCGATGTATCGCGCATCCAGATAATTTTTTATCTCAACAACCGTAACAGCGGGCGCTCTGCTCGTTGAAGGAACATCCTCGACAGATCTTGTAATCTGCGTAACTATCCAATCCGTACCCTTAGAAATGTACTTGAATAGGTATTTAATTAACATTGTCCATTCGCAATATTCCACGTTGATATGTGCGTAGAACCTTCTGAGAAGCGACATATTGTACGGCACTACGTAACCGTTATCAAGCTGAACATTTTGCCATAGCGTGACACCGCCCGTATGCCGCCTACGATAGTGGACATACCCTTTCTTGTCTCTGGCGTAGCATTACAATCTGGCTTTGGAAATCCTTTCGAACACGCATCCCGCCTTTCATACACACGGCCGATGGATTTGCTATACCACACGGACCATGCATCATTAATTCGGTGACAATACGATATCCCTACGGATCGATTCCTGTCCGGTAACTCTGCAGATACATAACGATCGATGTCTGTATTCGTTTGAATCTGTGAATGTTGTTCTATCCACAGCAACAAATGACAGTGCGGCATGCCCCTTTTCTGAAACTCAACAGTGTATAGAACTACAGAAAACAATATGGGAGTTAGTAAAGTATGCAGCGATGAATACATAAATGAGAGTAAGCAAGTATAAAGAGATGCTAACCTGCGGTGACCGGTCCAAAAGGCCTGAAATCACGGAGATATGTAATCAGCTGGTGTATTTTTTGTTCAAAGACGCGGTCAACAGCGTCGGGTCTGTCGGCGACCGTAACATCTTGAAACTGCTCCATAAAATCTAGTATCTCCGGCCACTTAACATTACATGTGAACGTAATAAAGAAAGAAGGGTTTCCATGGACACGACATATAGCCAAAGCGTCTAAATAGTGACTATACATATAGCGTGGGCCACCAACAAAGGATGCTGGCAAGATAGTACGCATACCAGCACGACCCGTTCTGTCACCACGTACGATCGCATCGTACAACCCGGCAAGGTAGTCATTTCTGATATCATCCTGGAGCTTGCGAATGAAATCTAAGCGGTAGGCCTCAACACTACAGTAAGTCGTGACCACATATTGTTGAAATAATCTCCCTCCTATGGTCAATAAAGTGTATTCCTGAAACCGATCGTGGAGTTGGTACGCGTAATACATCTTCATAGAGAGTTTCTTCTCCTCATCGATAGACTGACTCTTAACATCCCACAACCTGAGACCAACATGGAAACCATCTTCCCAGTATATAAACAACAGCGGAAATTGCAGAGACATGTAAGACGGGTGGAGTTTGTTGACCCTCTCCGGATCACCAGCACGCCTGTGAATAACGACATCAAACTCTGTTCCGGTATCCGGACCACCTTTGTAAACTATAGCCCCTATCGAATCTCCACTTGGCAACTCATGCCGCTTGAACCCGCCATCGCAAATAGCCTAATCTTAAATTACGGGATATTCCGCAACAATCAAGTCCTCGTTGTTCTAAAGATATGTACCAATTCATTGTGCTCATCCATAAATGCATCAAACCACGAGCGATACGTGGATTCGGTGTTCTCCGCCACCATCAAAATGTTGCAACTGTTTTGGACTTCGTTTCGATATAAAAACATACAATTGCGAGAACCGTGGATCGCTATCATCGGGTGGACACGGACCACCAATCAATGATATATCGGCGAGACTTTAAACACGCACGGCCACGACCTCTGTTAATGGACTCGTCAACCTCGCCCCAATGAAGTCATTGCGAACATGGAATTATAAGCCCTTATGTTATCCATGAAATGAGGAACCGTAAGAAGTTGTTTGAGATAAATCGGTACTCGGCCGCCTCGAAAACAACCTTACCGCCCATACAACAGCGGTGATACTCTGGAAAGCGGACTCCGCCCTGTTTTAAGCGCTCTTCAAACCAAAAAAGCGCATTGCAATGGCGACAGACCCTATTGCAGCGGCCTAAGGAAACATACGTGGCTGGTGCACCTAAAAACATCGAATCCAGGATCAGGTGAAAGTAGCGACGCAAAAAGGCAAGACTAATGCAACATATTAAAATAACACGTACCACCAACGTTCCGGGCAAGGATCGACGAACTTCTTTGGAGCCCCGCGTCGCTTCTCGGAGTCGCACGCTACCGAGACAAACGCAAATACCAAGACAACAAAATAAGCCCTTGAAATCGCCACGCGGACTATAAAAGGGAAACATAGAAATACTGATGAAAGTCAAATACCACAAATAAAACAAAAGGGAGACGTACGTGGGCGCCTGCGCGCTGGAGACGATGCAACAACGGCCGGTGCTGCGGAAACCCCGGGCCCTACAGCACCGAGGTTCACGTGAACAGAAGTTGTATTGGCATCAGAAACAGGAGCACGACATTCAGCTAGCTTAAGAACATGAGATGAGAAACCGGAACAGACAAAAACATTATGATCATATGCAAAATACAGAAAGAGGCATAGTACTTACACCCATATGCAGGGGATATGGGCATCGGCACCGCTGAACAGCTGCCGTGGTGAAGATGGAGAGCGTCATGAACTTCAGAAACGGCAACGGAAAATAACACGTTAGTGAACAATGTAGCGAACAAAATGTGGCGCGAGCAGCAAGACACAAAACACTATAACTTACCGGCGGTAATAACGATAGGCATAACGCTAAGTTGATGCATCGGCGCGCATCGAGACAACAACAAAAGTTAATGAGTTAGCGATTGACAACCAAACTAAAACACGCAAACAAACAACACAAATCGAGAAAAGAAAAAGAAAGGAAAACTCAATATATACATACAACAAGCGACCGGCATTCATATAAGTGGATGTGCATCGAGAATTCGGCGCGGCGAAGACCGCTATAGTAATAAGGAAAAAAGCACATAAATGCAACAAAAGGATACAACAATGACATGTTAAAGCAGAAAGCGATATAAAGCACAAACGCGTGCGGACACGAAGAAGCGAAACGCATAGTTGATACCGTGACCACCCACCAATTGTGCGGAAACACGATCACCGTCGATCCGGCGAAGAAAACAAATCAATAATACATATAACGAAGATAAAGATGAGGCAAAAATTTAAAAAGTCAAAAACAAAAGCAACCTACCATCACAGGATAATGACAATATATCATCGACCTTCCTCTTTCCCTTACCAAGATAATCCACAAAGCCCGGAACGCGGTGACTACCCGCGGGTGCAGAACCACAATAAGAATCGGGTTCCCTAATCGTTATCCCCGTGGGTCTAATGACCGCATCGGTAATACCACACGGCGGGATGAGGAACCAAACGCGTATCCGCATCCCAAAAGGTCCGGAACCATGTTCCGTAACACACGTGTCACCCGACATATCATCGACTGTGAAAAAGACCCACACCGACACCTAAATCGTCTAACACATCGATGAGCGCGGTCATGGTCGACACCTAGGTCGCGACAACACGTACATCGTCCTCCAACCCATACCACAACTATTCCTACGGACACCCTTACTTTTAGTTCTCATCTCCTATAACGCAGACCTACAACAATTACACGATTGCCTAACGGTCTTATAGCAACCATACAACACACATGAACATAGCGGGAAAAAAAACACAAAAGTAACATAAACACATACCACACATACGCAAGAAGTAACACCTAAAATTGAAGCAACAATTACCTAAGACAAGCGTAGCGGATGGCGAAGGAGGCGAAATGAGAAGCGTCGAGAATGATGATGATGGATGATAATGATAAGCGAAATAGCGCCACGTAGGAATGAAGAGAACATGTATATGAGAAGAGATGCAAGCAGCCGACATAAGCCGATGGGCTTGGAGGCTGGACCGAAAAAAAGCGGAGCCCTAAATGGCGTAAATGGTCGCCGTTTCATACGCTCGCATTAATATACATATATAATGACCTGATGCTATACAACCTGTACATATTAAAAAAAGCACTTTTAACCATTTTAGTTTCTAATTTATCATTTCAGTTATGTTTAAAATATTATGATTAAACCTCTTTTAAAGAAAAACCATTACATTAGTTTGTATTATGATTAAGCCATATTCGTCACCATTTACGCCAACATTCGCTCATTTTGTTCATTTTCTCAACTAATATAGTAATTGTATGCCACTACTAGAAAAAATATCAAGGAACCTGTATGTCAAATGATTCAAACTTCAATCTCATTTTGTTTATAACGGTAAAATTTTTTGAGGTCCCCATAACACAAATTTCTAGCTCCGTCCCTGCTTATTCATTATTTACAACACTTTTGTAAACTCGTTATATATGAAATATATATAATTCATGGTTCTAAAAGGTGTGCAAATGTCCCGAAAAGGCTTGAGGCTTGGTCATGCCGCTACGCCACGTCGTATGCCACATTATGCCACGTTTTTTATTGGATCGTGAATATTATGTTGTTTGATGATTTGGGTGGTCTAGGATTGTGATTAAATAAGAAAGCCATTTGAGAGATAAAGAGAGTAGAGAGGAGGTTCTTGAAAGAGAGTTGCTTTATAAAAAGCGAAAGGTTAGATTCAAAGAAGCCACACCCCTTCCAATGATGGAAGGGGTATTTATAGTTACAAATGATTCGCCCTCCTGACGGGCTGTGGATCAGGCATACAGTGGGTAAAGACCCGTCCTTCCTCCACGGTGTTGCACTAAACTAAACTACGCTAATAACTAACTAATAAAATAACAAATAACGTAACTAACGATATTTATACGAGCTAACTTATGCTAAATAATATTTGGGGTGACCGACTCTTCACTATGGAATTTTCTAATTCCTAACAATCTCCCCCTAAAAGAGGTCACCCCATGTTTTACATTTCAAATCCTAGCATTCTATTTTATCTTCAGTCTTGAGCTCGTAGACTTTAATTCTTCACTTCGGCAATCTTTGTGCTTAAGTAGTGCAACTTCAAAGTCCGAATGCTTTGTACTTTAAGTGGAGGTCTTTGAACTGATCCACATCTTTATGATCTTTGAGCTTTCTTGAGATCATCAGCCACAACAAATCTCTGGATCACCCTTTATTGTGTTGCCATCATGTGATGTTGTGACTTTTGGACCGACATGCTCACACTTTCAGAAACATGACATCTTTCCATCAGAGTAGCGGAAGCTTTACTGACTCATGATATTTGCAGCAGCGTAGCAGAAACATAGTATAAAAATATCAAAGCCAGGTTTAGTAGATATGCACAAGTCATGATATCATCAATTGAGTATGGATCTTTGTGAGCATGCGGTTTGGATTGACTCCTTAATTACGATCACCGCAACGGTCAAATGTACCGCAAACAACGAGTTAGCAATAAACACACGAAAGTGTCTTTGATCACTTTCGTTGAATTGAGGTACACGCCCATGGTTCCCCATTGATCGATTACAAATCTTTTGTGATCGGTAGGATTCCTAAGAATCTCCTTGACGGGTTTCGCAAATTGTTCTATTTGTTCTTAAACCGAACGTCTCAAAGAAGACAACATGGAGTGAGTGAACCCGGTAATTGAGATTCAGCGATTGATGAAAATTGATTTGAAAACAATCGCGTATTGCTTGAAGAAAGAGTTTTGCAATCGACGAAGGTTTTATGAGAAAGATCAATTTTCAATCAAAAATACTTTTGTATTTGAAAGAGTACACATTCAATGTGTTAGTGAAAAGAAGAAATTTGCACATCGAGCGGTTTTCCAAAAGCATTTTTCAATCGAGATACTTTTGAGTTTGAAATATGAATACACATTTAATGTGCTAAAGAAAATCGATTTGCACATCGAATGGTTTTCCAAAAGTATTCGTCAATTCATTTCCTGGACCAAGGTTGATTCACGAGTGAATCGCCCCATCGTTTCTATCCAGTTGTCACAAGTTTGATCTTTAGAAAAGATCTCATATGTTACCCACCAAGAGCTTGTTTGATGTTGGCTCTAGAAGGCTTTCCATCTTCATCGTGAATATATTTAATATATAACTCGGATGTTCTGGCAATACCACAAGGATAATGCATAGGACTCTTAATATATACTCACTTTCCACATTATGTGAAACAGCAAGTCTTCATTATTTTTGTGTTTGAATGAGATATTGTGGATGATCTCTTGGCTCTAGACTCAATAGTGTACATTTGGTTTCCTATGCCGGAGACTAGGGAGAGGGTCTCCTTCTTCAATATGAACAATCTCTAAGAGAAAGTAGATAGATTATGTCGGTTCCCCATGAGAATGAAACAAGCCCTTTTAAGAGGAACTTGAGTAGTTTGGGAAGTTAGGTGCAGGCGTCCTTTGGGTCCATGACGTCTTGTCTTCAATACCGTGTTACCTTAGTAACCACCGGTAGCATATGTATTGAACCCGGTTTACGCCTAAGGTTGAATTATTGGAGGCTATTTCTTTTCACCCTTTTTACATTCAATTATTTTTCATTGTTCAACCCCTTCAGTGCTTACCGAGACTTCATTACTAGAACCTTGTTAGGTTTATTCCAGTTCTAGCTCTATCTCAGCCCGCACTCTTCCCATTTCTCACTTTTCTCCCTTTTTCAATATACCTAAGGACTCTACACTATCTAGTGGATTGTCCCTGGGTAGATCCCTCCGGTTCTGGCGGATCATGGGAACTAATACCTAACCTTACCATCCATATAACTCCATGCATAAAATAAAATGGTCGGTCTTTTGGTACAGCTCATTCTTCCATTGGAACCAATTGAAAACCTTTTGAAAATCAATCCAAGTACCTGTGATACATGATCAAAACATTTTGTACCTGAATTGTTTTGATATTTTTAGAAAAGGCTCCCCTCAACATGTGCATCGATTTGTAAATTGTTTAGCACATGGAGGCACGAGGACTTGAAACTTTCAGATTTGAGAATGAAAGATTCGATTCATTGATCGACAATTTCTAAAAGATATCAACATCACTTTCCCGATCAAAGTTAGTATTTTTCATACTTCGTTAAAGATATTTAATAGGAAAGGATGTGGTTTTCAAAAAAATTGCTCCCCCTCAACTTGTGCATGTGATTTTTGAAATTGTTTTGCACGAAGAGGAAAGAGTTCTTAGAAGCACATCCACGATCACAAAATCCATTAAGAAACAATTTAGAAAATCAATCAAGGTACTTTATGTTGAAACATAGAAATCTTTGTACCTTGAAATTTAATTTTCTTTTTGAATGCCCCCCCTTAATATGTGCTTCGAGATTCGAAAGCGTTTAGCACATAGGGAGAGCAGCCTGCACTTCTGAATCAAATCGATCATCATTTATCAAATTTCATTATTAAATCACAAATTCTCCCCCGATCAAAAATATCAAACCCTTTGAGATTTTGGATCACGAGTGATTCAATAAGGTTTAGAAAACATGGGAGAATATGTGGCCTTGTTAAAATACTTTTTTTTTTTTTTTTTTTTTTTTTTTTTTGGTTAAATGCTCCTCCACAATCATGTGCATTATGTATTTCAAAATCGTTTGGCACATGAAAGAAGGAGTGCTTTTAAAACAATCACCCTTTTAAAACCGATTTGAGATTTAAATCACAATCTCTCCCCGATCAAAATTACAAACCAATTGAGATTTTGGATCGATTGATTTAAATTATTTGGAAAATTTTGGGAAAGGCGTGGCATGATTTAATTTTGAAAATGGTGATATAGACCAATTAAAGACATTAAAGATTGTTAGTGTCAGGTATGATAGTTTTTAAGAGATCTTTGAGTAAAATAAAATAATTTCACAATCAAACAAGAACAGAAAAAATTTCATTTTGTAAGATCTTTGAGTTTTAAAGAAAATCATACCATGACATAACATTAAATCTTTAGATTACCACATATTATTGTACAAACGGACCTTTTATGAAGAAATATTGTTTGAAAATAATTTATTTTAAATCACTCTCCCCCTCAATCGATGATCGTAATTGATGATTGAGTGACTTAAGTTTTGATAAAATGAAGTCCGGTGATTTTCAAAATTAAGTCCAATTTATTTTCAAAACCAATATTTTTCTATTTTTCAAAAACACTATTGTTTAAAAATTGTTTTTAAAAATGGTGTCATCACAATTATTCCTGCACAAAGATACGTTAGGTGGTTGAGCTGCTTTTGTTGTTGTTGCTGAGGGTTGGAAGAAAACCATCTGCTGATGCAGTGAGACCTCTTACGTTGCATTTCATTCCAACTCTTCATAGAAGTCAAATTAAGCTCCGTTTCTCCATTTGTCAACCCAAGATATAGTTACCCTTTCCTTTCGGCATCCAATCATCTTGTATTGTGGGATCCGGATCGGGAACATTCTTATATACCAATATACCTGCATACGTTAGTGAACACACATACAGATATATGGTGGTCGACCTCACCCAAACAACAATCGACTAATAAAAGTCAATCCAACATAACAATCAGATCATATAAGGCATGGGATATATGTGTTTATCAAAATCTAATCATCTAATCCTAACAATCATATCCTAAATTCCTAGTCCTTCGACATAGGCAAATATCAATTTTAATTAAGCACGTAGGATAATTAAGAAAGCCCGTTAAATGATATAGATTTGAAAACATTCTCCCCCTTAATCAGTGACTTATTTTCTAAAAAGGTTAAAAGCGCTGAAGTCATTGAGTTTTCAATTTTTTACGAAAAACTCTGAATCTGATTGATTTTCAAGAAACTCAATTTACCACCATTTAGTTAAAACAAATATTTTTCTGAAGAATTTTAGACGGAAAAACATTTGTGTAGGAACATCAGTCTTTTTGACGACATGCTTTCCTTGTTTGTTTTAGGATAAGTGTACGAAATATTTGAAAAATTGGTTTAGCGCAAAGACTTTCCTTCCTTGAAGAGTGGGTTGCTATCGGAAATAATAGCAAGCCATGGTTTAAGCACGGGTTCTGATCAAATAGCGCAAGCCATTGTTTAAGCACGGGTTACTGATCAAGTAATAGCGTAAGCCATTTGATTTGTGACATGTTTTGAAAGAATATTTACACCTTCGCTCGAACTTCATCTATGGTCCCGTGCCATTATTGAATGACATTTCTAAGACCGCAGATGTTATCGATACCGGAAGACATGTCTAGAAAAACATATTTTGGTATTTTTAAATTTTACGATTTTTATGGATTTTTGTTGATTTTATATTTTCTATTTTGTTTTGCTGGTTTTAAATTTTTGTATTTTGCTTTTTGGAAAATATATACAAAGATAGATTAGATGATATAGTTTAAGAAGATGATGATACGAGTACCGAGATAAGGTTATCGAGCAACCCTGTTGTAGAAGATAGAAGTCATCATCCCTAAAACTTTCACCCCAAAGCTTAGAGGCTCTTGAATTGAAGAAAGAAATTGAACCATCGAAGTGAGATTTTGGCGACCTCCCCAAACCGAAAATCCTTTAGGTGAAAGCAGATTCAAAGCTTTCTTTCAAGCTTCCTTAGCAGTGCACAAAGAAGCACACCATTATCATCGATCTTCTTGCTCCTTTTAAGAATGATCATTGATTCTTCGTTCGGGTTATATCATCAACAAAACGACAACGTATCATCCCACTCATAAATAATCTTCTCACATTTCATAACCATCGAAGTGCGAAGCAATCAATTCCAAAAGGTGTCAAGAGACCACTTCCCCCAAGTAGTTGAATTGATGCAGTCAAGCTATGATGAAATCATAAGTTTTGCTAAACTTTTCCCGAATTTACACTTTTTACCCTCGAGTTACGAAAAGTACAAGTTTAGTCCCTAAACTTTGATAAAATGACAATTTTTACCCAAAATATATTTAATAGTAACATTTTCAAAATGACACGTTCAACCACAGGTAAAGCGAATTTACGATATGACCCTTTATTTAGCTTTTACGCATTAAAACCTTCACTATTCAAACTTGTCACATTTAACCCATAAGTTTATTAATACAAGTTTTAGTAAATTACATATTCGATCCTTGTGGTTTTCATGCGCACATGCACACGTGCATGTCACCCTTTGTACTTTCAAATTGACCTTTTCAAATTCTTAGACTTTCACAAATACTTATTTCGCATATAAAATGATCCTTTAGCTTTTCAATTTGTTACCCTTTGGACCCTTCGTTTCATATTTTTGCAAAATAGTTCGAAATTGAGTTTTATAAATGAAAACTTTGTAAATCGTTTATAACTTATTGGTAGCTTATAACTAGTGCTTATCGACTTATTCTTAATATCTTTGGGCGGGTTAGATCCTTATTGGACTCAAATTGGGCTTATTGGGCTTTCGGTTTGGGCTTCAGGCCCGTTGTCATTCTCGTGAGTTTTACAAGTGAACAAATGGCTATTGTGTGTTCGAGTGGTGTTTCTAATTGTTTCATGCACGTTTTAACTATTGGCATTATGTCGTGATACAACTATTTCATGTTTATAACGCTAGATGTTCATAAAATGTGTACTCGTCCTAAGCATCATGCGATAACGAAATAATAATAAGAAGTAAGAATGTGTCAAGGTGACTTACAAACACTCGAATGAGTGGTGATGCTCGATGAGATGATGTCCCTAATCTTACCCTATGTTCTCCTTGTAAAAGTTATTTTCCTACGTTAACCCCAAAGCTTTTGTAATTTCCTTGTATGCGCAACTAATCTTCCCTTATGAGACCCAATGCTTTCTGTTTTCCCTTCCTATCTCTCTCGAAGCAAAACTCCACAGTGGACGTCTTGTATGAGTTGAGAGTGTTTGTGAGTTGTGGGATTTTATGTGAGCTAGTGAATGGTGAGACTTTGCTAAGTGATTAGAGTAGTTTATATAAGGGAAAAAAGTATGGTCTTCTTAATATTTTACTCGTAGCCTTCCTAACTCTAGGCTTATTAGTCATGTGATCCTTTGAATAAGGCCATGTTTGTGAAGTGTGGCTAAACGTGGGATATGAGTCCCAAGCATGCAATGGCTTGTCAACTCATTAGAAACATAAGGTCCAATGGTTATAAAAGTCTTGATTGAGTCAAAGTATGTTTAGTCTAGTTTAGGTATTTTTATATTTGTTTAGGATGTCCTAAAGGTGGTTTTTGTCTCCTCTTGTTCACTCTCACATGACAACACAAGATCAAGGGAAATGTTTTTGATTTTTAGTTTGGTTAGTTTGTTGCTCGACCGGTTATGGTTCAAGGATTTGCATAACCTTTGATATAGTAACTTTGAGGTAGGAATACTTAGGCTTGTTTGTTTTCGTTTCTCGTACGGTTACAAAAGCAAGAAACACTAAACATATTTTCCTCCAATTTCTAATACATGTTTATGGCTAGGGGTTGTGAATCGAGGCCCAAAGCAAAAATATGGGTGTTGGGCTTGGCTTAATTCTTGGATCGGGTAAAGAAATGAGGCCCGATAAACGTTTAAGGCTCGTGGGCTTGATTTGGTCCAAATATGTATGGGATAGGCCCATTAAGACATAAGGTAGTGTTGGGCTTAGGTTAGTTAGCGAGGCCCAATGAAAAAAATAGTGTGAGTTCGGTCTGATTATAAGGCCCATTAACGAGTTGGGTTGGTTTACGAGGTGGTATTAAGTCCAATGAGTTCCGAGGCCCAATACGAATTTGAATATATTTTTATTATAATTAAATTCATATTTTTTTACAATTTTTCACGTATTCGTTATGTATTTTAAGGTTATCAAGATCGTGGGAAATTTTATTCTGATCACAACGGTATATTTATAAACGCTCAAGCTGCGTTGATCATGCATATGCCAAATGATATGCAAATGTGATGTTAAAAAAATTTCATGATGAAATAGATCGTGTTTAATTTCGATTAAAGTGTTAAGTACATTGAAATTTTCAGGGAGCTTCAAGATTTACCCTTAAGAGAACCGCGTCCATGATTAAACTCGCAGAGGTGTCATGGGTGATCTAGATGAATAGGCGGGGATACTTGGAATGCATTACATCCTTGAGCTCCCAGGTGAACTATGCACCTCGATTCTTGTGATTCCATCGAACTTTAATGATAGGAATGCGGCTTTGCTTAAGCCTCTTGACTTCTCTGTCCATGATCTCAACTGGTTCTTCAACAAAGCTAAGTTTGCCATTGAGCTGGATGTCCTTGAGCGGTACGACTAGAGTTTCATCCAATAGACAGTTCTTAAGATTCGAGACATGGAACGTGTCATGTACTCGGCTAAGTTCTTCGGGAAGGTCGAGTTTATATGCCACTGGACCAATTCTTTGAAGAAATTTGAACGGTCCGACGTATCGAGGTTTGAGCTTCCATCTTTTTCCAAATCTGACCATCCCTTTCCAGGGTGATACTTTGAGCATTACACGTCTCCGACTTGGAATTCCATTGGTTTTCTTCGAACATCTGTGTAGCTCTTTTGTCTATCTCGAGCTGCTTGCAGTCGTTGCCTAATTTGCATTATCTTTTCTCGTTGTCTCTTGGACAATTTCGGACCTGTGAGTTGTACTTCTCCAACTTCGCCAAAGAACCGGGCGATCGACATTTTCTTTCATAGAGTGCTTCAAAAGGAGACTTTAATCTTGGCGTGATAAGCTGTTATTGTAAGAGAATTGACCAGAGGTAAGTGCTTATCCCATCCTTTTGAAATCAATCACACATGCTCTTAGCATGTCTTTTAAGTTTAGATCGTTCTTTCACTTTGTCCATCATTTGGGGATGGTACGCGGTACTCATATCAAGTTGGTACCCATGGCTCTTTGAAGTGTTTGCCAAAATCTCGAGGTGAATCGGCTATCGCGATCAGATATGATGGAGATTGTTACACCATGACGAGAAACAAATTCTTTGATGTACAGTCTAGCGAGTGTAATCATCTCTTCGTTCTCCTTGATTGGCAAGAAATGAGCGGACTTCGTAAGACGGTCTACAATAACCCAAATGGTGTCAAATCCATTTGAAGTTCTCGGCAAATTCGTGATGAAATCCATTGTGATTCTTTCCCATTTCCATACGGGAAGTTCTGGTTGGGTTAACAATCCAGATGGCTTTTGATGTTCAGCTTTGACTTTCAAACAGGTCAAACATTCTTGGCGTACTCAATGATATCGGCCTTCATGTTAGGCCACCAAGATAAAAGCTTTAGATCTTGATACATCTTGTTGGGACGGGATGTATGGAATACTCGATTTATGTGATTCATGCATGATGAGTTCTCGAGATACCTCCAAAGAGTGGAATCAACTTGATTCTTGAAACATAATGTTCCATCCGATCTCTTTACAAATCCATTTTCATTTTCCGGCATGCCATAAATCTTCTCATTCGGCCTATTTTCTTTTTTAGTGCTTGATCCGAGCTTCAAGAATTTTTGATGGTAGGGTGAATTGATTACCATTCCCAATGATCTCGCTCTAAGTGGCTTAGGCGATCTTTTACGCTTTCAGGCGTCGGCAACAACGTTCGCCTTTCGGGATGGTAACGAATCTCGATCATAATCACTAAGCAATTGAACCAACGGCGTTGGCGCATATTCGATTATTTTTATCTAAGATGTGTTGAAGACTTTTGTGATAAGTGTACACTATACACTTGGTTCCGTCTGAGATAATGTCTCCATAACTCGAGTGCAAATACCACAGCCAAGCTCTAGATCGTGAGTAGTATAATTCTTCTCAAGAGTTTTAAGTTTTCGTGACGCATAAGCAATCACTTTGTTCCTTTGCATGAGAACAGCGCCTAAACCCATGTGTGAAGCATCGCAATATACTACAAAATCTTCGACTCCTTCCGGTAGTGCCAAGATGGGTGCTTAAGCTTGTTCTTTAAGAGTTGAAAAGTTGATTCTTGATCGTCTCCACATTCGAATTTCTTCATTTTACGGGTTAACTCGGTCAATGGTTTGGCTATCTTGAGAAACCTTCGATGAATCTCGATAATAACCATGAAGTCCTAGAATTGACGAACTTGGTGGGTGGTAGTCTTGGCCAATTCTTCTTGATTTTATCTTTGCGGGATCCACGTGGATTCTTTCTTTGTCAATCACGTGACCAAGAAATTGGACTGTCTCAATCCAAAAATCACATTTGGAAAACTTTGCGTACAATTCTTCATCTTTGAGTAACTTCAGGACAGTTCTCAGATGTTCCGCATGTTCTTCTTTATCACGAGAGTAGATGAGAATATCGTCGATGAACACAATGACGAATTTATCCAGATAGGGTTTATAGACTCTATTCATTAGGTTCATAAACACAGCAGGTGCATTAGTTAAACCGAATGGCATTACTTGAAATTCATAATGGCCTTATCTAGTTCTAAATGCGGTCTTGGGTATATCTTCCTCTTTTACCCTTAACTGATGGTATCCAGATCTTAAATCAACCTTCGGGTACACACTCGAGCCTTGTAACTGATCAAATAGATCGTCGATTCTTGGTAAGGGATAACGGTACTTGATCGTGAGCTTGTTCAATTCTCTATAATCGATACACATCTGAAATGATCCATCTTTCTTTTTAACGAATAAAACTGGTGCTCCCTGTGGTGAGGAACTCGGTCTAATGAATCTTTTTCAGATAGCTCTTCTAGTTGTTTGGACAACTCTTGCATTTCGAGAGGCTAAGCGGATGCGGTGCTCGTGCTATGGGAGTAGCTCCGGGAATAAGATCGATTTGAAATTTGACTTGTCGAGCGGTGGGAGTCGAGCAAATCTTACGAAACACCTCAGAAATTCTTACATCCTCTAGTCATTTCTCTTCCGACTTCTTTTCCGTTACTTGATCTAAGAAGGCATAACATCCTTTTTCCATGTATTTTATCGATTTTGCACAGAATATGATGCTTAAGTTGTAAAACCCTAAAATATAAAACGCATAACAAAGACTATTTTGCCCTTTTAAATTCTAATTTTATAAAATACGCAAAATAGGTAACGCTCATTAAATAAAATTCAAATCTAACTTATAAAAGATCTCCAAAACCTAACGTGCTAAAATAAATAAACCGACATTTGTTACGACAAAAAAATATATATTAAACCATACATGTAAAGCTTCGCCAAACCCAGTTTTCGCCCATGCTCTCTTTTTGTGAACCGATTACCATCAAGCCCATGGGTGGGTTGTTTGTTTTCCTTTGAACCGATCCTCACCCAAACCCACAAGGATCGATATGTATAAATACCACCCAATGTCTCACAATGAAACCCTAATTTTCTAAAAAGTCACGGCACAAATTCTTTTCTTCTTCTCTCCCATTCGACCCAAATCAAAGCGATAAGTGGTGCTCGTGGAAGTTGTTGTTGTCGTGGGGTTCAAGCCAAGGAAAGGTGGGCGGAGCTGCATGTGATAAAAAGACTCGTCAAGGGGCTTGCTTGGGTGTGTCGTGGAGATTGCTAGGCAAGAGGGACGTGATTTGTTCCGATATGATGTTGTCGTTTTCTTTTCCCACGCTACAAGAGGTAACCCTCGTAGCTTTTTGTCTCGTCTTCTTTTCTTTTCCATGAATCACAGTCACGCATGGCTGCTCCATGAGCATGCGTTATATATATACGTAACATCCTTCATAAAACAATAAATCGTGGCTAAGTTTTGTTAATTGGCATGGATACAAGAAATCATGGTGTAAACTCGTTATGTGTTGAAGTATTCTATAAAAGTAACTACATAAAATATCACATGAAGATGGCCATTACACGACCCATAGGAAGCTGCTTTGTTACTTTCGACCTTCGCATATACGACATAAAGTGTTTCGTTATAATGATAATCTTGGTCACATAAATATCGAATGAAAGACCCTTGTATTCGACCCATATGCAATGATTATGAATATGCCTCGACCTACTCTTGCTCGACCCATACGCGTGTTTAGTGAACTGTTTCGACCTCCATATATTCGACCATGATCATGTTCATCTAATTGTTATCGAACTAAAAATAATAAATGCAAATCAGTGTTCATTGGCCTAGTTTTGGTGTCGTTAGTATATAAGAAATGGCATGACCTTGTTATATTAAAACAAATAATGAAGAGTAACTTATAAAATACATTGACATATTAGAATTGGTTATAAAATACATACGATATGTAGGCCTAGGTGTGCATGGAAGTTACATGCATGGACCAAACCAATATGATAACATGAATATTTACATCTTTAATCAACTGTTAAGAGTAGGGATTTTGAGAAAAACGTGCATGGCATAATAGAGTTATCAAAAGAATGAAAAATGAAGCATATCTTAAAATCTGTATGTAACTATTTTGGGTATTTAAGTTATTATATTTTGAACCTTAAACTTTGGTAAGTGTCACATGCAACCCTGAGCTTTATAAATTGTCATAAAAAGCCCATAAATAGATTGTTTATCATATTAAACCTTTAAGTTTATCATTTATCATTTGTAACCCTAAGTTTGGCAAATTAATGATTATTACCCTAAAGTATTTTATTTGGGTCTATTACTAAAATAAGAATATACTTATAACTTTAAGAATATTAGTACGATTAGTCCGTTATAACTTAAATGAGCTAATAAGTATTAAACAAATCATAATCCGTGTAGATTCGTTGAAGGAGACGCGACGTTGCATCTTCGTGTTCATTCATTCGTTTGCTTTTTCCTCATTTGCATTAAGGTACAGATATTCTGACCTTTTTAGTAAAGGTTCCTTATGATGTTCTTTTCGTTCGCTTTCTATTTTACTTATTAGGGTTTCCGATGCCATTGCTATGAACCCTTTCTGATTGTTTGATCTGTTACTTGTGTAAAATACATGTTCTAGTGAACTATGCAATATCTGATGTGAACTTATGTTAGGAAGATTTTGATATGCAAAATCGTTGAACTTTTCTATGGTTAATTATGAACTTCTGATTATGAACTTCTGCTTATGAATGTTATGATATGCCACTATGATATGAACTTCTGACTTCTAAATATCTGAATATGAACCTTATGATATGAAGTTATCTGATATGTTATTTGTGACCTTTACGATGAATTACGATCTGTGTTATGTATGAAAATCTGTTTGACCTGAGTTAGTTTGACACCCGAGCCAAATATTTAACTAGTCATGGGGGTTCCATGTCCGTATCGATGATGCACCTCGATATGACTCTAGGGCGATAGAGTGATGTTCGCCACGTCTCGGATGGTGAAGCATATTTTTGAATATGTAGGAAGGGCGATGGATGCATCCTAGATCCGATCCGTTATCGATATGTTTTACGGTGAATGATGTAGGTGTGCACACGCGTCTTCACAAAATTCGGGAGCTAGCTACTCCATTGGTTACCCGAGGTCTCCTCATATTATATATGGTATTCGAGGTCACCCTCCGAATACAATGGTTACTTATGATATGTTATGATCGATATGTTTACGGGCTCGTGGTAGTTGACTACATCTTTATCTCGTTATTTCGTGTTAAGTATTACGTATGATTCGGTATTTTGAGTGTTTATATTATGTATTCGATATGATATGTGAGATGAGTGTGCTTATGACGTATTTGTTCAAGTGATTACTAGTTGCCATGCTAGGATACGATTAATATGTTTAAATATGATTACTCACGCCATCGATTGTCTGTTAACTTTTGTTATGTGAACTTTTGATCCGAGGGATGACTACGTTAGTGATAATCAATTGTTCGAAAGTTTAATAAGTATAATTGTTCCGTTAATCGGTAAACTTTACTTATCGTTAGGGTATCTATCTTTATGATTTGGTGCGCCATGATTGTTTGTTGTTTCATTGCTACAATATTGAATTAAGTGCTTTAAATGTTAATTAATTGATTTGTATGAATGTCATGTTTATTTGTTTAGAAGTGTTTTCCGTTAGTCATTAGACTTTCCGTTTAGCTTATCGTGTCTGTTATTTTGATATGCTATGTGTTTGGTTGTTCGATATGTTGTGTTGCGTCATTAATGTGCTATGTGATGTCTAAATTGTTATGTGGTTGTTTGGATTTACAGTATATTTGTGCTTCCGAGAATCCTAAAAGATCCTTTGTCATTATTTCATTTTATTTTCGTTATTCGTATATTTGTTCTGTTTTAGCTTTTGTTTCTGTTATATCATTCCTTTGGGCTTTGTAAGCTCGTAGCATTTTCTTTCTGCGGTGTTTTAGGTATTAAGCATTCAAGATGAGCTCTTGGGATGGCTGATCTGGGTTGAGAGTAGAAAGTGAGAGCAAGATTTGACCATAGAGATCTTAGATTTATTTTGAAGTTTAGTTATTTATGTTTTCTTTTGAATATTTCGTAAAGACTTTCGCTTTTGTATAGTACTTAAAGTTCGATATGAAGCAGATTTGTGATATCTTTACCCTTGTCGGGTTGGGGTGTTACAATTATGGTATCGAGCCGTGTTTTAGGAACCTTAGAGCTTAGGCTATGACACATGAGAAGTGGGTAGACATTAGGTTTCGTCTGCTCGTAAATTTTTTTCGATTCCTTTTGATGGTCGTTCGATTTGACTTGATATCCTTTTGCCTTCACCGAATTGGCCTCCTTTGTTCGCATCGAATTTTGTTATTTTGTTTTCGCTCGTCCGTTTGTCGATCGTTTGTAGGAGACTACCGTGGGAGAAGAAGATGGTGCCGAACCTGCGTTCGCGACGGTTCTGTGCTAGAGAGGTTCGTGAGCGAAGCCACACTCATTGCCGTCTTTGTTGGAGACATCGGGATCTTTGTTGGAGGAAGTTAGATGGACCAACCAAAGGCGCAAGAGACAGAGACAAGATTCAACCGGTGGTGAGAAGATTCATCTACTCATATGATTTGGCGCGACTTATGTCACTCGATTCGTTTGTCATGCGTTTCAAGGCGATTTGATATTTTGATAAGTGATTACGATCCGTATTGCTTTTCTCGATTTGTTGAACTCGGTGTGAATCGTGAAGTTTTATCGTTTAGCATTCGGTATATCCCGACTTTTCTTTACGGATCGTTAGTAATAAGTCATGAGGAAGAATACGAGGTGGATTCGGATTTGGAGTCTACGGCTACTAGTAGGTTTAATCCGACACAAGAATAGGAAATTTGCGCTCGATTAGTTGTCCTCCTTATGAGAATTTTCGGCGTTTGATTTTGAGCTAGGTCCTTTTGTTTTCATTTGACGTTTGAATCTGGATTTTTAAGTTTTGTTTTGGAAGTTCATCTTAAGGCGATTACGCAAATTTTGTTTGATTAATGGAAATAAAACAAAATTTTGAAAGTATAGTTCTGTCTGTTGTTTCTTTCGCTAGAGTCGTTGAGTTTCCGTTAGTCCTCATAAGTTTTGTCCGCTATTTTATTTTCTTAGTGATGTTGTTTAATTTACCGCTTGAATGAAGTATGGCCATCATGATGGTATACTCATGAGTATCTGGTTTGTTATAGTATGTTACCTGCTATCTGTATGTTATATGTATGTGGTATGTTATTAGCTATGTGTTTTGTCATGACCCGAGACCGAATATAATGACAATAAGAACTTGTTATGTGATGCAAGTATTATGACGCCTTTGATCAACGTAATAATACCGAGATCATATAATCGAACTTATTGAAGGTATCGACGCCCGGGAAATGCTGTGATTGATGTGTGAATGGACTTTAACTTGTATCATTATTTGGTGCTTCTTGTTGGTTTGAAATTCGCATTTAATTGTGAGACTTTTGTCGATATCTGTTATGTATAAGTTTTGTACGATTGGGATCCGAAGTTGTTATAATTTGCGTGAATCTATGAATTGCTATGATCACTTTAAGCTTATATGTCTCCACATATTTCTGCGACTATTTAGGCCGATAGAATTTATTCCGTCTATGCATATGATGTCCTCATCATTAGATATCTGGATAAGTCAGAATTTGTCGTTTGATTTTCTGCGTCTCATCTGTTCCCCGCCATTATTCTGATGAGTATATAATTATCTATTATAAGTATTTGACTATTGATTTGATTTCCGAATAAGTTTGAGTTTGAATATTCTGATAAGAAATCCATTTGTTCCGAGATAAGATTAACGTTCGTTATATCCTAGAAATTCTGAAATTCGATTCATTTTCTGTTTTGTTCCGTCTTGTTCAATTTCGAGGACGAAATTTTCTTTTTAGAAGGGAAGAGTTGTAAAACCCTAAAATATAAAACGCATAACAAAGACTATTTTGCCCTTTTAAATTCTAATTTTATAAAATACGCAAAATAGGTAACGCTCATTAAATAAAATTCAAATCTAACTTATAAAAGATCTCCAAAACCTAACGTGCTAAAATAAATAAACCGACATTTGTTACGACAAAAAATATATATTAAACCATACATGTAAAGCTTCGCCAAACCCAGTTTCGGCCCATGCTCTCTTTTCTTGTGAACCGATTACCATCAAGCCCATGGGTGGTTGTTTGTTTTCCTTTGAACCGATCCTCACCCAAACCCACAAGGATCGATATGTATAAATACCACCCAATGTCTCACAATGAAACCCTAATTTTCTAAAAAGTCAGCAGACAAATTCTTTTTCTTCTTCTCTCCCATTCGACCCAAATCAAAGCGAGTAAGTGGTGCTCGTGGAAGTTGTTCTTTGTCGTGGGGTTCCAAGCCGAGGAAAGGTGGGCGGAGCTGCTGTGATAAAAGACTCGTCAAGGGGCTTGCTTGGAGGTGTCGTGGAGATTGCTAGGCAAGAGGGACGTGATTTGTTCCGATATGATGTTGTTGTCTTCTTTTCCCACGCTACAAGAGGTAACCCTCGTAGCTTTTTGTCTCGTCTTCTTTTCTTTTCCATGAATCGTCACGCATGGCTGCTCCATGAGCATCGTTATATATATCGTAACATCCTTCATAAAACAATAAATCGTGGCTAAGTTTTGTTAATTGGCATGGATACAAGAAATCATGGTGTAAACTGTTATGTGTTGAAGTATTCTATAAAAGTAACTACATAAAATATCACATGAAGATGGCCATTACACGACCCATAGGAAGCTGTTTTGTTACTTTCGACCTTCGCATATACGATATAAAAGTGTTTCGTTATAATGATAATCTTGGTCACATAAATATCGAATGAAAGACCCTTGTATTCGACCCATATGCAACATTATGAATATGCCTCGACCTACTCTTGCTCGACCCATACGCGTGTTTAGTGAACTGTTTCGACCTCCATATATTCGACCATGATCATGTTCATCTAATTGTTATCGAACTAAAAATAATAAATGCAAATCAGTGTTCATTGGCCTAGTTTTGGTGTCGTTAGTATATAAGAAATGGCATGACCTTGTTATATTAAAACAAATAATGAAGAGTAACTTATAAAATACATTGACATATTAGAATTGGTTATAAAATACATACGAGATATGTAGGCCTAGGTGTGCATGGAAGTTACATGCATGGACCAAACCAATATGATAACATGAATATTTACATCTTTAATCAATCTGTAAGAGTAGGATTTTGAGAAAACGTGCATGGCATAATAGAGTTATCAAAAGAATGAAAATGAAGCATATCTTAAAATCAGATGTAACTATTTTGGGTATTTAAGTTATTATATTTTGAACCTTAAACTTTGGTAAGTGTCACATGCAACCACGAGCTTTATAAATTGTCATAAAAGCCCATAAATAGATTGTTTATCATATTAAACCTTTAAGTTTATCATTTATCATTTGTAACCCCTAAGTTTGGCAAATTAATGATTATTACCCTAAAGTATTTTATTTGGGTCTATTACTAAAATAAGAATATACTTATAACTTTAAGAATATTAATACGATTAGTCGTTATAACTTAAATGAGCTAATAAGTATTAAACAAATCATAATCCGTGTAGATTCGTTGAAGGAGACGCGACGTTGCATCTTCGTGTTCATTCATTCGCTTGCTTTTCCTCATTTGCATTAAGGTACAGATATTCGACCTTTTAGTAAAGGTTCCTTATGATGTTCTTTTCGCTTAGCTTTCTATTTTACTTATTAGGGTTTCGATGCCATTGCTATGAACCCTTTACGATTGTTTGATCATTACTTGTGTAAAATACATGTTCTAGTGAACTATGCAATATCCGATGTGAACTTATGTTAGGAAGATTTTGATATGCAAAATCGTTGAACTTTCTATGGTTAATTATGAACTTCTGATTATGAACTTCTGCTTATGAATGTTATGATATGCCACTATGATATGAACTTCTGACTTCTGAAATATCGAATATGAACCTTATGATATGAAGTTATCTGATATGTTATTTGTGACCTTTACGATGAATTACGATCTGTGTTATGTATGAAAATCTGTTTGACCTGAGTTAGTTTGACACCCGAGCCAAATATTTAACTAGTCATGGGGGTTCCATGTCCGTATCAGTGATGCACCTCTGATATGACTCTAGGGCGAGAGTGATGTTACGCATCGCCTGGATGGTGAAGCATATTTTTGAATATGTAGGAAGGCGTATGGATGCATCCTAGATCCGATCTGTTATCGATATGTTTTACGGTGAATGATGTAGGTGTGCAATACGCGTCTTCACAAAATTCGGGAGCTAGCTACTCCATTGGTTACCGAGGTCTCCCTCATATATATATATGGTATTCCGAGGTCACCCTCGAATACAATGGTTACTTATGATATGTTATGATCGATATGTTTACGGGCTCGTGGTAGTTGACTACATCTTTATCTCATTATTTACGTGTTAAGTATTCTGTATGATTCGGTATTTTGAGTGTTTATATTATGTATTCGATATGATATGTGAGATGAGTGTGCTTATAGACGTATTTGTTCAAGTGATTACTAGTTGCCATGCTAGGATACGATTAATATGTTTAAATATGATTACTTCTTCGCCATCCGATTGTCTGTTAACTTTTGTTATGTGAACTTTTGATCTGAGGGATGACTACGTTAGTGATAATCAATTGTTCTGAAAGTTTAATAAGTATAATTGTTCCGTTAATCTGGTAAACTTTACTTATACGTTAGGGTATCTATCTGTTTATGATTTGGTCTGCCATGATTGTTTGTTGTTTCCGCTGCTACAATATTGAATTAAGTGCTTTAAATGTTAATTAATTGATTTGTATGAATGTCATGTTTATTTGTTTAGAAGTGTTTTCCGTTAGTCATTAGACTTTCCGTTTGGCTTATACGTAATCTGTTATTTTGATATGCTATGTGTTTGGTTGTTCTGATATGTTGTGTTGCGTCATTAATGTGCTATGTGATGTCTAAATTGTTATGTGGTTGTTTGATTTACGTATATTTGTGCTTCCATGTAATCCTAAAAGATCCTTTGTCATTATTTCATTTTATTTTCGTTATTCGTATATTTGTTCTGTTTTAGCTTTTTGTTTCTGTTATATCTGTTCACTGGGCTTTGTAAGCTCAGCCGCATTTTCTTTCCTGCGGCAGGTTTTTAGGTATTAAGCATTCAAGATGAGCTCTTGGGATGGCTGATCTGGGTTGAGAGTAGAAACTGAGAGCAAGATTTGACCATAGAGATCTTAGATTTATTTTGAAGTTTAGTTATTTATGTTTTCTTTTTGAATATTTCGTAAAGACTTTCGCTTTTGTATAGTACTTAAAGTTCTGATATGAAACTGTATTTGTGATATCTTTACCCTTGTCGGGTTGGGGGTGTTACATAAGTACTTTCTACTTTTATCTCCTTGGATGAGTAAGGTTTCACCATTGATCGGGATATGAACGGTTTTCTTGTCACAAACAATCCTAGCACGGTGTTTGGACAACCAATCCATGCCAATTACGACATCGAAACCTCCAAGTTTGATTGGCAAAAGATCTATGTGGAACGAGTGATCTTGTAAAAGAATAGGGTAATTACGGATTACGGTGTCGGTTCCTATTATCTTTCCATCGGCAAGCTCTATCTCATAAGTTGTATCTAAGGCAACTGGGGATATTTCTAATAATGGTGCAAAAGTAGTAGATACAAAACTCTTATCGGCTCCAGAATCAAACAAGATTTTTGCAGAATGATTGTTAAGAGAATACGTACCCGTCACAATGTCAGGGTTCAACGGCGCATCTCCATCTCCTAGCACGTACACTCTCGCACGCGCATTGTTGGTTTGAGCGGCATTCAACTTTGGGCATTCACTCTTGAAATGACCTTTTTCTCCATATCCATAACAGTTCATGTTTGCTACAGTGTTACCCCCTCCAGGGTTTTGGCAATGTTTTCCATGATGACCTACCTTGTTGCACTTGTCACACCTAACAGTGCAAGGTCCAGAATGGTGCATCAAACATCTGTTACACTGGGGATGGGGTCCTACATACCCTTTTCCAACAGTGGGTGCAGCATAAGCCCTTGCGGCTTCTTGCCTTTGGTTCTGCCGATTGTGATGATGGTTTCTGTTGCGATGATACTGGTTGTTGTTCCGATTATTGTTGTTGGATTGATGGTGTTTTGAATTTGAGCTTTTCTGATCATCAAGCTTTCTTTTGTTATCACTTGAGCCTTGTGCATTTACAAGCTTCAATATCGGTTCCATAAGGCGGTGGGATACAATGACAACTTCTTCAACAGTCTTTGGATTCGAAGCGATAACATCTCCTTCGATGCTGCGAGGTAAACCTCCGATCAAAGCTTCCAAAAGCTTTTCATTTGTGGGAAACAGATGAGGACACATAGATCTCAGTTCATGAAATCTCTTGAAGTAATTCTTGAGATCGTTACCTTTAGCAGCCAAGTGGTAATACTCATCTTTGAGTTTCTTGATCTCAGTTCTCGGACAATAGTGCTTCATTAACAGGTGTTTCAGATCTGACCATGAAATATTACAAGCTTCTCCAATTGGTTGAGCATGGCCTTTCCACCAAGATAACGCATCTTCTAACAAAGTTCCGATCGCTAACTTGACTTTGCAATCATCTCAGGCAAATACTTAGCGTAAATACGGTCTCGGTTCTTTCAAACCAATGAAGTAAACCAATAGCACCTTCAATGCCCTTGAAGAATGTCGACTTGCAATTCATAAACTCTTTGTAACTACACTTGTAAGCTACAGAGGACTCACTTTGATTTGTCGGAGTTTTAGTTACATTTGAGTTTGCCATTTCAACAAGACGTGCAGCTCGCGACACGATTCTCTTCAAGAAAACGAGCAACTTTAGCCTCACGTCGCTTGAGCAACATGCTCGGCTTGACCTCTCGAGCGATTCGGCATTCTCGACTTCTCTTGCAATTTCGGCTTCTTTGCGATCTCAACTTGTCTTGCGATCTCACCTCTCTTGCAATCTCGACTTGCCTTGCAATTTCGACTTCACGTGCCTCTTGGGCAATTCGTTCGGCTTCAATGCGTTCACCGGCTCTAGTAGTGTCGGTGGCATGTTGTGCTATAGCAGAGCTAACGCTTTCAGCGACCAATTTTTGAACAAATATGGAGTGATGGTAGATGAGGTAGCTTTCTTCTTGACCATTTTTCTAAAATTTCCAAGAAATAAACACCAAGATTAAGAAATCATCGATCGATAATAAAAGTGATTACACATTATAATGATCATAATAGTCAAGATCACCACTTTAAATCAATGATATGATATTGTTATGAACAACAACAAGTGAATCATGATTTTTCTCAACAAATCATAAGGACATAAGGATCGGTTCGGCATACATTACCGACGAATAATATCACAACACAAGAAATACAACCATAGGATACATTGAATACATCATTACATAGTATTGTTCACAACCATAGGTTACAACAACATAATTCTTGTTCCAAAGTTACAAACCAAAAGGATACAAGCCTTAATGCCTCATATGGCAGATTTATGATACATACTAAGATAAAGATAACTAAAATCTACGCATCTCCCGATGCGTCATCATGAAGATGGCGGATCTCCTCAACCATGGCTATCAAGTCTCGGATCTGCTGCTCACGGGCTTGATCTCTCGCCTCGAGATCATCAATCCTCTCCTCTAGAATAGCAGTGTGAGCATGAGCGGATGCAAGCTCGTGATGCAAGACTCTCTCTCGTCCTAAAGCAATGTCTCTCAAAGTACTAGCATCTCGGACAGTAGTCTCCAACCTCTGGGTCAATCTGTTCACGGCCTCTCTTGCTTCCACGATCTAAGTACTCATCATATCGAACACAATCTCAATGGAGTAGCAACCTATCATGAGGTTTTCGACCTCGTCCTCCAAGCTTTCTATCCTAACCAGTGGAATCTCATCATAATGCGCCAGGAGCTCACTCAACTGGTCTTCATGCATGACGAGTCTCGTAGCCAACAGAGGAATGGTGTGGTGTACAGGCTCACAGGTAATAGCGAATCGAGTCAGTGCGGTGGTTGAGCTCTCTCCAAGCTCGAATGAACTAGGTGCTCCTTCCTCTTCTCTCCAACGACGAAATAGCGGTATCAAGAATAACCATCGCCTAGCACTGGATTTCTTCCTTGGTCTGTTCTCATTATCCACTTGAGTAAGCATGTACAGATCAGATGGTGATGGTGAATAGCACTTAATGCAAAGTGGTAAAAGTGGCTCACTAAAAGTGTCCAACGGAGGTGATGTCAGAGGTGGTGATGAAACAGAACAATGGTGGTCTAATGGTAGAACATGTGGGTGGTGGTAGTGGTGAAGTAGCGAGGTGGAACAAAGGGTGAAACCGGTGATGACCGAGCGGGTGACCGTGGTGATGGTGACTGAGTTGATGGTATCACATGAGTCATAGTGATGGATCGTACATGCTTCCTAGCGGTGTGTTTGAAAGTCTTACCTTTAGGATACAGTCTATAAGGTACTCCAAACGGCTCAGGCTCATAAGGCTTAAGAACACGTATCCTACGTCGGCGAAGACGGATCGGTAAGGAAGATGATCTAGAAGAGTCTGATGAAGCAGGGTCAGTGCTCTTGGATGACTTGGATGATCCATCATCCACAAAGAACATCTCAAGCGTGTAGTCATTGTTGCGACTTGTAGTAATCGATCTAGGGTCATAGAAGCAAAGGCATTGTGCTCATGAGAGCGAGCAATTATAGTTGGAGCAAGAAGAGTTCTGCAACTTCACCTTCCTCAAAGGTTCGGCCTCGTCCAAACAAGAGTCGGTATGACCGGACCGGGATGAGTGGCATAGTGACAATCGTAGAGGACATAGTGTCTTCCATCTCGAGGTCTCGAGACGGAACAACCGGGTGGGATGCATACATGGTACTGTAACAACCCATAAATTAATGTAAGTAAAATGCCAAATAATATAATATTAACAAGATTTTAGTTAGCTACACATATTTGCCAAGCAAATCACCATGCCTAACTAAAATGAATGCAATTTACTTATGATCTAGTGATGCATCAATCCTAATGCATAGAGCGGTCACGGAAGGGCGTAAGGCAGTGGTGTAACATAGTCCCGTTTTAAAAGTGTGGTTATAGTCCAAAATGTTTTCGAAAAACTCTTTGGTTCTCTATAACCTTGGCTCTGATGCCAATCTATAACACCCCCGAAAATCTTAATGACAGCGGAAGACTAATTCGGGTGTTACTTGAATGGAGATCATAGTCAATAATTATAGAAAACGACTCGAAAGAGACGTTTTATTAAAATAGTTATCATTCATCGAAAAATCATAGTTTGTTACAAATGTTGTAAATAGATCAAGTGTTTTTCCCAAAAGAAAGATCATGAGTTTGAAAGAAATGACAACTTTTATGTTTTTACACCACCAAATAAGCCTTGCCATGCCCCATTTAGCGCCTTGGTCAATCTTCACTGATTACCTGAGATAACATGCTTAAAAAGGTCAACAAAAATGTTGAGTGAAATCCATAGGTTTAAAATAAGTTGAACACAAGTATAAGATCATGATCATTGTAAACTAACAATATCATAAGAAAAATCGCAGATTATTATGTGCTAAGCTCATGAAACCAAAACTCAACTGCATACACCGAATTACCAGTGTACGTAAGTATGCCCCAAAAGAGGTAATAGCCAATTACCTAAAGAAATTCAATATTGTGCGCCCCAGTTATTTCTCTATAACCGAAACGGGTTTCGTTAATCCCCATAGTACTATTCACGATATCTACGTTCACTCGCGGTGACTAATGGTTCATGATCAGGGGACTTGTGGCTAAATACTTAGCGGCACCAATAATCAAGAGGATCAAGCATTTATGAAAACCTTGTGTTCTAGTTTAGAGCATGTATCTCCCTCGGGGTTTATGAAAATAAAGTAAAAGCGAGGCTATGAACTCACCTTGATGATAATGAACACGCACAAATAGATCAAGCACAATGTAGCGGAGGTTCCAACTCGAAACCTAAAATGATGAGATGGCGAGTCTCAGTAAATGAACATTTTGGTCCGTGACCAAAATAGTAGAGCATTGAATATTCTTATTCAATAGATCATTGGATTGTCCAATCCAATAGTGTGCGTGCGTGATTAACGTTTTAAGTTAATTTACGTGCTACATTGCCTTAATTAATGATCCTCACTTACGCACAAGTGAAATATTTTTCCCCCGTTGTGATCTTAATGGGTTTGTTGAGTATTTTAACATATTTAGATTCCCCATGTGTTTTATCGAAATAAGTATATATTTACATATACATAATTATTTTCTCATAAACATATATTTACATATATATATTTATACATGAAATAAGTTTATCATTATTCGAAAATATTACGCTCATGTGATAAAAAAATACTCATTTTTATGAGGCTATGATGAAATCATAAGTTTTGCTAAACTTTTTCAGAATTTACACTTTTTACCCTAAAGTTACGAAAAGTACGAGTTTAGTCTCTAAACTTTGATAAAATGACAATTTTTACCCGAAATATATTTAATAGTAGAAATGACACGTTCAACCCTTGGTAAAACTGAATTTACGATAACAACCCCTTTATTTAGCTTTTTACGCATTAAAACCTTCACTATTCAAACTTGTCACATTTAACCCATAAGTTTATTAATACAAGTTTTAGTAAATTACATATTCGATCCTTGTGGTTTTCATGCGCACATGCACACGTGCATGTCACCCTTGTACTTTTAAAATTGACCTTTTCAGCCCTTAGACTTTCACAAATACTTATTTCGCATATAAAATGATCCTTTAGCTTTTCAATTTGTTACCCTTTGGACCCTTCATTTCATATTTTTACAAAAATAGTCCGAAATCGAGTTTTATAAAATGAAACCTTTGTAAATACGTTTATAACTTATTGGTAGCTTATAACTAGTGCTTATCGACTTATTCTTAATCTATTGGGCCGGGTTAGATCCTTATTGGACTCAAATTGGGCTTATTGGGCTTTCGGTTTGGGCTTCAGGCCCTTTGTCATTCTCGTGAGTTTTACAAGTGAACAAATGGCTATTGTGTGTTTGAGTGGTGTTTCTAATTGTTTCATGCACGTTTTAACTATTGGCTTTGTGTCGTGATACAAATATTTCATGTTCATAACGCTAGTTGTTCATAAAATGTGTACTCGTCCTAAGCATCATGCGATAACGAAATAATAATAAGAAGTAAGAATGTGTCAAGGTGACTTACAAAAACTCGAATGAGTGGTGATGCTCGATGAGATGATGTCCTTAATCTTACCCCGTGTTCTCCTTATAAAAGTTATTTGCCTATGTTAACCCCAAAGCTTTTCTAATTTCCTTGTATGCGCAACTAATCTTCCCTTATGAGACCCAATGCTTTTCGTTTTCCCTTCCTATCTCTCTCGAAACAAAACTCCACAGTGGACGTCTTGCATGAGTTGAGAGTGTTTGTGAGTTGTGGGATTTTATGTGAGCTAGTGAATGGTGAGACTTTGCTGAGTGATTAGAGTAGTTTATATAAGGGAAAAGAGTATGGTCTTCTTAATATTTTACTCATAGACTTCCTAACTCTAGGCTTATTAGTCATGTGCTCCTTTGAATGAGGCCATGTTTGTGAAGTGTGGCTAAACGTGGGATGTGAGTCCCAAGCATGCAATGGCTTGTCAACTCATTAGAAACATAAGGTCCAATGGTTATAAAAGTCTTGATTGAGTCAAAGTTTGTTTAGTCTAGTTTAGGTATTATTATATTTGTTTAGGATGCCCTAAAGGTGGTTTTTGTCTCCTCTTGTTCACTCTCACACGACAACACAAGATCAAGGGAAATGTTTTGATTTTTAGTTTGGTTAGTTTGTTGCTCGACCGGTTATGGTTCAAGGATCTGCATAACCTTTGTTATAGTAACTTTGAGGTAGGAATACTTAGGCTTGTTTGTTTTCGTTTCTTGTCCGGTTACAAAAGCAAGAAATACTAAACATATTTTCTTCAAATTTCAAATACATGTTTATGGCTAGGGGTTGTGAATCGAGGCCCAAAGAAAAAATATGGGTGTTGGGCTTGGCTTGATTCTTGGATCGGGTAAAGAAATGAGGCCCAATAAACGTTTAAGGCTCGTGGGCTTGATTTGGTCCGAATATGTATGGGATAGGCCCATTAAGACATAAGGTAGTGTTGGGCTTAGGTTAGTTAGCGAGGCCCAATTAAAAAAATAGTGTAAGTTCGGTCCGGTTATAAGGCCCATTAACGAGCTGGGTTGGTTTACGAGGTGGTATTAAGTCCAATGAGTTCCGAGGCCCAATACGAATTTGAATATATTTTTATTATAATTAAATTCGTATTTTTTTTACAATTTTTCACGTATTCGTTACGTATTTTAAGGTTATCAAGATCGTGGGAAATTTTATTCTGATCACAACGGTATATTTATAAACGCTCAAGCTGCGTTGATCATGCATATGCCAAATGATATGCAAATGTGATGTTAAGAAAATTTCATGACGAAATAGATCGTGTTTAATTTCTGATTAAAGCGTTAAGTACATTGAAATTTTTCGGGAGCTTACAACATTTACATCAACAAAGCTGATGTGACAACTCGTAATCCAGGTCATTTCTCAAATTTACTATTCATCTCGGGAATTTACTATTCATTGGTTACTATTCATCGTTTTTTAAGTCGATTTGATATTCTGAGAACGTATTTCAAAATTTTACTATTCACAAAACACTATTCATTCTCGGAGAAAAATCACTATTCATCATTTATCGCAAACTAGGTTTACGAGTATCAATTCGCATAACCGTAAGGGTTTAGCTGCGAATTCATGAAATATCATTGAGGACACTTCATATAGACTAGATTTAGTCTACATATCATTAGTAACATCATCATCATATTAGTTCATGCATGGGTTTGCATTTTTCATTTACGTATATTTTTCATATTAAATAAACGCTATCGCATAATTATTTATCTTGAATAATTGATCCGACACTTCCAAAAAAAAATTGTCCTAATATATTTTTATACCCATTTTAAGACTATAAAAATTATATTATTAGTTTACCCGATGTTTTGAATTTATTTTGTATATAAATTGTTATGTATATATATTTACGACGGTTTTCATAAATTCAACTCGATAATTATTTATTCACTCAATATTTGCGAGAAATGTATTTTTATAATTTTTATGACTTCGGTATATTTTATTTTATTCCGTAAAAATTGATTTCTAGCTAACGCTACATTAAATAATTAATTAAATGTACCAAATACACATTATAACATAACTTTATACATTTAACTCATCAAAAATACCAAACCCTCCCCATTTCTACCCTATGGCCGGCCACCCCCTTGTCATCAATGTGATCAAATTGATTTTTACTTCTTACATGTACACCTACACACCTTTATTAGATATTTGTATTATATACTCATATTATACAACAAAACACATACACTACACTTTTCAAAGGTGAAAATAAACTACAATTCCTCTCCATCTCATCTCCATGGTTCGGCCAAGCTAGGAAACCAAGAAGAAAACATTAATTTTTCAAGCTACAAGTGATTTCATAACTCTAGATTACTTCTTTTTAAGGTTTTGTAATAAAAACCTAGGAGTATTTAGGAAACCTAGTTCCATAAACCTCATCAATCAACTAGTAAGCATTTCATGATCTTTACTAATCTTTCACAATCATTCATGAGTTATTTTTATCATTCTAGTAAGGAAACATGCAAGTTTCATGTGTATCTATACCACTTTTAAGTGTTTTTATTACTTATTATGAATTATAATCATCCTATAATTAATCCCTTGAAACATGTCATGGTTGATGATGTTTAGGAACCCATGACACCCTAATAAGGTGTATGGTAGGTTTAGAATAGATTTGGCGTTGATTTGAAGTGATTGAAACAAGTATTACGCAAGAAAAATCATTTTCGACAACTTTAGATTGTGGTCTGATCATTTTTGCAAAATCTGGAAAATTTAGCAGGTCATGAATTATTTTGGGCTAGATATTCAGGAAATATAATTTAAAACGAAACCGTGGTCACTTGAACGGGTTAAAACGGATTTATAACGAAGGAGATACGCTATTTTCAAGTTTAGCGGCAAAAACTATATTTCCTGAAAAATGGTAAGCTGTCAAGAGTTATTTTAAGGGCAAAAACGAGTTTTAAACATTGTTTAAATTTGTCGATTTATCAAAAATATATTGGTTTACGTTAACACGAAACCAATGATATATAAAACGTAGAAAACGGACTTATAACGACTAAGTTACACGCGATTTAAATAGAGTTATCGTAACTATTTTCACATGTATAAACACTTATATATATTTTCTATTAGTCAAAATAGTTGTCGCAAGTGACCATGTTTGGAGTCGTTTATCACATCGATAGAGTACTTTTTAGAAAACGATGTCTTCTAGTAAAAGTGAGTTCACCTAGCCTATTTTCAAAAATGTTCAACCGTTCGTCAAACGGAGTTGTAACGAATAATATATGGTCACTCATTTGCCGAAAACTAACCTTAAACAATATTTTTAGTCTGACTACCCTACTTCATCTATATTTTTTTTTATGATCGAGGCCTCTATGATCAAAAGTTAAATGCTAAGACTTTTAGATAATGTGACAAGCTTTCCAAAACCATTGAGTTTGTTTCCTAACACTCGATATTCACTATTTTACGACTAGCTTTTCGAGGCCATTTAGTCACTTTTATGAATTGTCAAATTATATTGTTTTGCGACGAAAAACTATAATTTCTTGATAAATCACTAAACGACTATCGTAGGATGTTGTTTCAACGTAAGTACTTGTAAAGTATTTTATAACATGATGAGATATCATAAACATATATTTCGACGATAAACATTATTTTCAAATACACAAGTGGTATGGATATCATATGAGTTTGCCTGCACAACATTGTTTCATGACTTACATTAGAACATATCATTCATATTAGGTTGCAGATAGAGATTGCACCTCATTTCAGTGTATCCACTTTTGTCATCATAATCATTGCATCAGGTGAGTCATAGCCCCACTTTTCTCGTTTTAATACTTTTATTAAACTCTTTGGGGGAGATACATGCTCAACAACTTTTATGACAATCACAATTATTTGCAAACTATATGTTTATCTGAACTGAATGTTTAGTCATACGAAGTAACAATAATGCCATACTTAGAGTTTCTATATCATAGACCATTGAGCTAACTGACTTGGTATGATCACGGTCTAATGGACTTGGTATAATGTTGAACTAGCGGACTTGGTACAATCATGAACTAATGGTCTTGGAACTATTTGAAACTATACGAATTATGTGTTATATCAATTGGCTATTGATACATTAAGTTATGTACTATTATGTGAACTCATTTGACGATGTGTGCTTGAACATAAACTATACATATTTTGGCAGTGGGTTGTAAACACACAAGTTGCAAGTTTTGTATGGGCGAAACTTGGAACTGGGTGGATTTGCAATGCCTTTGCTGCATGAACGTTCTTTAAAGGTTTTTCATGACAACACAAACTCTATGAACTCACTCAACCTTTGTGTTGACACTTTTAAGCATGTTTTATCTAAGGCATACACTTCATGGCATGCATGTGGACTTATCATAGAGTCGTAGTGACGACGCGTCTCACATGAGATTTATGCACTTTAAAAACATCGTTTGACTTGTAACAAACTTATTTCCGCACATGTTGATTTTCATTTGGGACCTATATTTTGTAAACTCTGAATGTTTTATTATATCAAACGACGTGTTTTCAAAACGACACTTTAGGTCGTTCAATATAACTGTAATTTTGATGCTATGGCAGTCACGCCCCAGGTATTCCATTCCGCTGCAAAACAGGTATTTTGGGGGTGTGACAGCTGGTATGAAAGGCTTGCTAACATGAAATGATGAATATCAGAAGAAAAAAAAATGTAAACATTTAGATCATAATGATTATGTGTCAGAAATGTAAATATTTACACCAACAACGTAAAATAAAGATAAACAACTCAATTAGATAATATTATTCAATCTTCTTATACATCTTTGTATTTTGATTTGAGAGGTGAGCAAAGTATGCATTCACATTTGTCATGTGGGTATTGGAAATTCCTTGACACACTGGGCAACAACAACACTGTAATGCAACACTTTGTGAAATATGATCTTCTGATTCTAAATCATTATCACTTATTGGATTACATATGGTATAGAGATCAATGCCATGCCTGTCTAAATTGATTATGTTTGGAAGTCGCATGTTCATTACTCTCCAAAAAGTAGGATGTTTACCTAGGATGGTAGCATTTTGTTCCAGTGTGTAGGATGGGATGGTAGAAGAGAGGTCGAGAGGGAGATGTAGTTGCGAATGACCATTACATAAAATTGTCTAGATGGATCTGTGATAAAGTCCCATGAGTCATGTTCATCTTATAGGTTAAGTTGTGTTAGGAGGCTCATTAATTCAGCGAGCTCACTAGACTCATAGCTAAAATGAATTGGCCTTGACCAAGACCAGTTCATGATTGGCCTGATATGCCTAAACCGCCTCCTAAAAGATGGCCCGTGAACAAGGGAAAAGTCACGGCCTTTTCTGATGGAAACTGGGGGGGGCATATGTGTTACTATCAGAAACAAAGCAATGAGGATTCAAGTCTAGACGATACATTATTGGGTAAGTAACGTGAAGGGGTGATCCACCTAGCCACTTGTCATGCCAAAAGCTTGTGTTACGCCCAGTTCTCACTTTCATTTTGAAAAGCAATTGAAATTTAATTCCAGATGTAACAAGATCATAGTTTAGCTTCCTTATTTGTGACTAATGACTTGAGGAAATTGTAGAATTGTAGAATTGGAATCCTCAAGTAAGCCTCCCATAGAACCATGTAAAAAGTAGATGACTTTACTCTGTAAGGCATGCTCTTAATTACAAATTCTCCACCACCATTTAGCTGACACAGATTTATTGCTTACCTTGAGGCTACGAATTCCTGGACATCCCTTTCTTCGAAGGGAGGTCACTTTGTCCCAAGCAATCAATGATATATGTTTTACATTAGAGCTTTAACCCCAAAAGAATCATCTCCTAATACCTCCAAGCCTGCAAATATTCTATTTTGGAGCTTTGAATGTTAAGAGGTAGTAAACTCCCAAGTTACCAGTACGAATCTAAAAAGAGTGATCCGACCACCAAAGGAAAGAGATTTAGCTTTCCAATTAGAGAGCCTTTTGAATAATCATTCAATAGTTGGGTTCCAATTCGAACACGATGTCATTTTTGCACCAATGAGGAAGCCTAAGTAATTACAAGGAAATTGGGAGGCAAGACACCCAATGGAAGAAGCAATGGTGTTGAGCTCCACTTTTGTGGCACTAATCCCGAAAAGCTTACTTTTATTGAAGTTTACTCTAAGATCGGAATCTCGTTGGAAGCAGGTGAGAATCCTAGAAAGGTTTTTGGCATTACAGAGAGACCATTCTCCCATAATGAGTGCATCGTCTGCAAATTGAAGTTGTGAAATGTGGACTTTGTCTTTTCCCACTTTGATGTCATGGAAAAGTTGTGGTTAGTTGATTCCCTAAGGGTGACATTGAGGGCCTTAACCGCAATGATAAAGAGGAAATGAGAGAGAGGGTCTCCTTGTCGAATACCTCTATCTAGCTTGAATTCTTTTGTTGAGGAGCCATTGATAAGGACCGAGGCATATACCAAGTTAAGAAAAGAGTGGATTCAACTTCTCCATTTCGTACTAAATTCCATTTGTTCCATGATCCAAAGATGCAAAGAAGTAAAGACCTTAATAAAGTGTCAAATGCCTTTTCAAAGTCCACCTTTAGGAACATACACAATTTTTTACACTTCTTTGCACATGCAATGATTTCCTCAGCTATCAGGTGGCTCATCAATTATTTCTCGGCCTTTAACAAAAGTCATTTGAACTTCACTAACAACCGAGGCAATGACTTTTAGTGATGGTAATTTATACCCATCATACAAAACGTTTCAACCCTAGAAACCAAGCGTTTCAAAAATAGTAACCTTGTCCTTCACCCTCTCACTTATACAAGTGTTAAGAGAATAGGGGTGAGCAAAACCGACCGAATCCCGAATCCCGTCCTGATCCCGAGTCCCAAGTCCCGAATCATGTTAGTCGGGCTTGTCGGGGTCGGGAGTCGGTTTGTGTTTTCTGGCTAGTCGGGTTTCGGGCTTGTCGGGATCGGGTTGGGACGGGCCGAAAACCAAAACAACAAACAAACCGATCAAATCCGATCCCGCCCCGATCCCTAGTCCCGAATCATGTTAGTCGGGCTTGTCGGGTCGGGAGTCGGTTGTGTTCTTGGCTTGTCGGGATTCGGGCTTGTTCGGATTCGGTCGGGCGGGTCGGGATCGCCCGATGCTCACTATAGGTGCACAAAACCGGTTTTACGGTTTTGGTTTTAAACCGGTTTTAAAACCGGTTTTGCCAAAATCGATTCGTTTTTTCGGTTTTCCGAATCGGTTTTTTCGGTTTTAAATGTTCGAATCGGATTTTTCGGTTTCAAATGTTCGAATCGGTTTTTATCGGTTTTTACGGTTCGGTTTTTTCGGTTTTAAATGTTCGGATCCGTTTTTATCGGTATTTTACCGGTTCGGTTTTTTCGAATTTAAAACATTTAATACATTTCGAATACAATCATAACTTTTATTTAAACAATACAATCATACAACTAAAACTATAAAATACTAATACATTTGAATACAATCATAACTTTTATTTAAACAATACAATTATAGAACTAAAATAAATAAATACTAATACATTTCGAGCTTCGCATGGCCATCACCCAAAACATATTAGTATACTCAAGTATATCGAGCTTGGCATTGCCATCACCCGTATACTCAAGAAATTAAATCATCCAAAATTCTTCTACATCTAACTCTTCAACATCAAATGGTTCAAATTCACCTTCATCTAATTCGGTGGCGGGTGATATCCCCATGTCATCTTCTTCTTGTGCTATAGTTTCTTCAACTTCTTCAATCGAACCTTCCAACGATGTTTGATGTTGTACCCTATCTACTCCGTCCATATAATCTTTCAAACATACACATACTTCCACGGATTCGGGCTAAGTTTTGTCCTTCTATCCGATATAATTCGACCACTATGAGAAAAGGCCGATTCGGAAGCTACCGTCAAGCTTGGACCGCTAATAAGTCACGAGCCATAGCGGCTAAAATTGGAAATTGGATTTCCTTTCCACCAAGCCAAAATGTCAAAGTTTGCAAACTCATCGGGACTTAAAGTTGTTAAAAGTTTGTAGCCATATATTGTCCCAACTCGCTTGTCGGGGCCGATGATCGTTGATGCTTTGTAGCGTCTTCACGTAAAGTATTATAAAGGTTTATGTTAATGTCCCTTGTCATTCGGGACGAACCGGCCCGCATTGGGTCGAGAATTGGGTTTGGTTGTTGACCATATTTTGTTGCATAAATTTCAAACAATTTTTTAAAATAATCATTAAATTTAAAACTTGAGATTCTATATAGTTGGGATCTTCACCGTCTAACCCAAAAGATAATTCTAAATTTTCCATTATTCTTCTTATTAAAAGTTCTGCGCCTCCAACATTTAAACATGGATTAAGTGCGGCGGAACAAGTATAAACCAAAGGTAAACTAGCAAAATATTTTATAAATCTCTTTTTATAACTTTAACCATTTTTCTAAACATTTGAGTAGGTGAGTCTTTTAATTGTCTAATTTTTCCGTCATAGCATAAACTTGATTTAAAACTAATGGGCTAGTTGGGTAATAAACACCGATACTATAGTTGTTGCCTCTTTAAAAACTTGTAAAAATTAGTTAAATCATTTAGTCGATCCCAATCTTGCTCATCTATCAAGTAGAACGGTTTTATCAACAAGTAATTCATTAAAAGCATCTAAAGTAGAACGTTGTCGTAATATATTTTCAAACATAATGCAAGTAGAATTCCACCTAGTAGGTGTATCTAATTTCGGTCCTAGCCATGGTTCACCACATTGTTTACAACGTTTATAGTTAATTTGTCGTTCATTACTCGAGCGATATATATTTGTTAACATACCCTAAATACCAAACGTAATCGCCACATATTTTTAATGCCGCTTGAACGGATAAATTTATAACATGAGCAACACAACGGAATGAAAAAAGCACCATCTAAAATGGGTTTTATACGTAATTTTAACAAGTCCATAGCTCTAGTATTATTAGATGCATTATCTAGTGAAATCGTAAAACTTTATCATCTAAATTATATTCAATTAAAGTGTCATGTAAAATTTTCTTAAATTAGATCCCGTATGTGGATAACCAAATAGTTTAAAAGCAATTGTCCGTTTCATTAATAACCAAGAATCGGATTAAACCAATGAGCCGTAGCGGCGAGATAAGAATTTGCCGAACCATGTGGTGCGGTCCAAACATCCGTAGTTATAGAAACACCATATTTATAATCATGAAAACCATTAATAATATCATTTTAGCGTTTCCCATAATTTAAAAGCATCACTTCTAAGTTTAGTCGACTTACTTGTTTATACCGCCCGTGTAGCCTCTTTTTGATGATGGCCGTAAGCTTGGCGTTGTCGAAGAGGTTGAATGGATAAGTATATTGAATGACCCACCCGCAAAATCTCTTTGAAGCGCATCATTATCATATACACAAATTTGACCATCCTCACCAATAGTACCGTCGGCATTTTGAGGTACCATGAACATTTGGTTATATGACCCTTAGTGTAGTGTTAGCCCAAAGCATAAAAGTTCAAACATTTTTTGCAACGCGCCTTTTCCGTCTCCATCCTTCATAACACACAATCCATATGATTAAAACCTCCGGATTTAAATGCGGTTGGTTTAACATGAAGAACATCATCTTGTGTGTAATGTTTTCGTGACCGGAAGACCCAACGGAGGAGGATTAGTGGAAGCTTGTTGTGATTGTGTGTTTTCCATTATAAAGAAATTAGAGATAATAGAGATTAAGAGAGATTTGATGTGTTTTAAGCCTCAACCCAAAACACATATTTATACTACAAGTTCTAGCTTCAAAGTACTCAAAAATCAAAAAAGACAAGAAAAAGCGGTAAAAAACATGTCATAAGCCTCTTGTACTACAAGTACCATTTTCCACCGACCGGTTTAAAACCGCGAAACCGTTTTAAAACCGGTTTTGACCGGTTTTCGCGGTATTCAAATCCAACGGATAGTTTGACTTTACGTTGACGGTTTTAAAACCGGTTTAACCGGTTTAAACGGTTTTAGCCGTATTCAAATGCAACGGCTAGTTTGACTTTCGTTGACGGTTTTAAAACCGGTTTAGCCGGTTTAAACCGGTTTTAGCGGTTTTCGCCAAAAAAAAAAAAAATCGGTTTAACGGTTTTTCAAAACCGGTTTACCAGTTTTAGAACCGGTAAAAACCGGTCCATTGGAAAACTTAAAACCGTACAACCGGTTCGGTTTACTAAAACGGTTTCGGTTTTGTAAAACGGTTTGTTGAAAACCGGTTCGGTTTTGTCGTCCGGTTTTTGAAACCGGTTTAAACTTGCACCTCTAGCTCAGCCCTATAAGAGAATGATAACCAACATTACAATTTATTATATACTTCTTCCATTCTTAAATAAGTGACCAATATTGACTTTTAAAGTGTTTTTTTATTTTTTTATTTTTTTTATTTTTTATTTTTTTTTAACTTTGATCTTAAATTATTTTATTTTTGTTATCTAATTCTTGATGTAAAATATATGAATGGATTGGCTTTGAAATGTATTTTCATATATACAATTTTCATCAAGTATTACATAACACAAATTAAATAATTTAATGTTAGAGTTGAAAGAAAAAGATTTTAAAAATTAACGGTAGACATTTATTTAAAGACGAAGGTAGTAATAAACTACCAACTATTTTTCAATGCTCTAACAGTTATACACATAATAATATTCTTAATTGGATTGCACACCGTAATAGTTGATATATATGCAAACATGCAATAGTTAGTTACATATGATGCAATAAGACATAATAGTATTCTATGTTGAAAATAACTTATGCGATAAACAGCCGCCAAATACTTAGTCATGACTAATGGAATGCGTCTAGAAGCTGCATGCATGCTAGTGACCTCTTAAAAGTTCATGCACCAAACTTTTATATAAGCCCAAATTCATAACAATGTATCACAACACAATTACAAGAAATTAAAATGTCTTCTTTCCCTTTTTCAATTTCATATTCTACTATTTTTATATTTTGTATTTCCATTTGTATCATTTCTACTGTTTCCTTGGCCTCTCCACCCCGACCATTCAACAAAGTCTATGTGTTTGGAGACTCGTACACCGACAGCGGAAACAACAACAACTCGAATGGACCAATCATTTTTCGACAAGTCTCTAACCCCCCTTACGGTAGCACATTCTTCCACCACCCCACAAACAGATACTCTGATGGTCGTCTTGTCATAGACTTTGTAGCTGAATATCTCAACTTACCTTACTTCCCGCCGTATCGAAACAAGTCTGCTGACACTACTCATGGTGTCAACTTCGCGGTTGGTGGCTGCACCGTGATTCCTTACTCATATTTCATGAAAATTAATGCTACATTTGATACTGTCCCCGAGTCTTTACTTCCAACACAACTCGAGTGGTTCAAAGAACACATCAAGGGTTCAGGATGCAAAGACGCTGCTTCAACTCCTAAAGAATGCAAGGCCGTGTTTGATGGTGCATTAGTCTGGATCGGCGAGATGGCTGCTAATGATTATAATTACCTTCGAGGAGCCACAGCCACTAGCAAGGATATTCAAAAGCTAGCTATATGGTATGAAACAAAATTTATTAAACAAATTTTGGATATGGGTGCTAAATATATCGTCGTACAAGGTCTACCAACGACCGGATGTTTCCCTGTAGCTTTGACGTTATTAGCTCCAGCCGATCTGGACGAGCTTGGTTGTGTGGCTTATAAGAATAAAGAAAGTTATGACCATAGCATGATATTACAAGCTAAACTACATAATTTAAGGAAAATGTATCCTTTCACGGTTATTGTGTACAGTGATGACTGGCATGCATACCGTGAGCTTTATAAAAACCCTACAAAATATGGTTTCACCGAACGATTTAAAACATGTTGTGGGAGTGGTGGTGGTGCTTACAACTTTAATATGACGGCCACGTGCGGTTCTCCTGAGGCAACCTCGTGCAAGCATCCGTCTAAGTATATGAATTGGGACGGTTTGCACGTTACAGAGTCGTTGAACAGGGTGCTTTCGAAGTGGTTTCTCGATGGCGCATATTCTCATCCCACGTTTTCGTATCTTTTGAAGAAGGCGGCTGAATCATGAATATATTTGATGTTGGCGTGCATCCATTTTGTTATGATTTGATATGAAAGTTAGTATAAATGTTGGCTTGCATCCATTTTGTTATGATTTGATATGAAAAGTTAGTATACAATTGATATGTTAAATGGCATTAATTACTGTTTTTTTTATAGAAATACGAGTAAAAAACTTAGAGTTAAGGAATTTCTTGTTCTGAATATGTTATCATTTCTATTTTGGGTTATAACGCATTCAGGCATTAGTTTTCTTTTTTTTTCTTCTTAGTTTATTACTGTATAATATATATTTTCATAAGGTACACTTCTTTTTGGAGAATAAAATTTCGGACAAACAAATCTATTTTGCAACAGTAAACTAAACAACTTGTCTTCGAGGAACGTACAAGAAATCTTTTAGCCCTACCAAATACAACTGATTGACAATAAATCTTAAAGTAATTTATTTATAAACTTCAATCTTCTCTCAAAAACATGATATGATCGTTGTGGAAATTTTAGTTCCTCCGATAAAATACTATAATAATTGATTCATTTCAGAAAAAAATATTTCTTTTTATATAAAATAACAATCTATACTAGCTTCTTGTAATGGAAAAACCAACTTTTCTCGAAAGTTAAAAGTGAAAACTGAATCTATTTAAATAAACAAACTAATACACAACTGGAAAATTAATTATGTTTTTATCTCTGTTGCAAAAATCGGTCTAGACGGCCGATTAATCGCTAGGCGGTGATTAGCCGTTCCGATTTTCATTAATCGGCCTTATTAATCGGTTGCTGACAAAAATCGGATAAAAACCGGATTAATCGGCCTAGGCGGCCGATTAATCGGCCAAATCAGAGAAAATCGGAAAAATCGGAAAGTTCGATTCTGGTAAAAATCGGCAAAATTAGAAAAAATCGGCAAAATCGGAAAAATCGCCAAATCGAAAAAAAAGCGGCTAGATCGGTAAATCGGGCATATAGTTTCAAAATTTTATAATTTTATATATTAAAATCCAATCCGATTAATCCCCGCCTAACCGATTAATCATTAGGCCTACCCGCTTGGCAAATACCGCCTAGCGATTTTTGCAACCTTGTTTATAATCATTAATGAATTATCTCTCTTTTAACATTTTAGTCATAATAGTTTTTTTGGGTAAAGAACATTTTTGTCATAGTTACATTATTATAGAAATAGTATTTCTAGTCAAACCCAACCCGCCCATCTTGCCACCTCCACAATTAGATATACCAAAATCTGTGTAAACATATCACAATTTTTGCAATGGAGGATGTTCTCGTGCGACCACCAACCCTGAGCACAAACAAAATGACGTAAATTAAAATACATTCAACATTATAAAGAGTGAAAAATACCACTATTGTGCGGTCGACTCACGAACCGCCGATGCCACAATCATCACGATGAAACAAACATATATTAAAACTTGTGATGTCTTAATGCATCATCGTCGTAGAATATGCAGAGAAGTATTGTCCAATATTGACACCACAGTTTGTGCATGTGCGACCAACCTAGATATATAAAGAAAGAGTATTTAGTACTTTTAGCAAGTGATCGTTCATTATCATAGATCAAGGTTTTGAAACGTCTTGGTGCTCGATGTCACAAACCGAGCAGTACACTGCAATAAACATAACATATTCACTTAGTTTGGTTTAAAAATGCACGTTCAATACATACTTGTTTCACATCGGATCGAGCGACTCATGGCGGTCATAGATGATGCATTTCAAGATATTACGAAAGTTTGAAGCAGAAAGTCACAAACCTTTTATTGAAGTCAAATTCCACCCACGCCAAACAAATCAATAAAATTACTCCTCTCCAAAATCAATAATGTCAAACAAAATCAACACTTTCAAGCCCATTGATCCCTGTTATATATAAAATTACTATGCCAAATGCTTCAAAAAGAAGACGAGAAAAGATCGAATGAAAATAAGAAAGAATACCATATGGGTGTCTTTGAAATCGATTAATCACTCCTCTCCAAAATTGCGAGCAGAATCCGAAAAATTTAACCTCACTTTGGCAAGAAATTTCAAGATATGGATCCAAGGAAAACAAGCTGCAGAGGTAAATCTTTATCTTTTCTTTTCGTAGAACCATTTCTTAATCGCCATACCAACTGTAAGTTTAGAATTTGAAAAGGTATGTTAACTAATGATAATGTCACTTTGATGTAAACTAACGATTTCAATATTTGCTTTCATTGGTGGGAGTCGAATCTATCTTCTTTGCTCCAAGTATGACCCATAAGAAACACTACCATTATCCTCTATGGTAATACAATAATCTCCTACCTCCTTCAATTCGTTACCCCTTTTTAGCTTCAAAAGCATCCGCAAACACATGCACTTTATTTTGTCTCTTGGCTATCAACCTCGTGATTCTCTGCAACATCATTATCTATGAGTAGAGGCAACATGTTCACTGGTAAGTAGCAATCCTTTTGTTTACCACATGATCTCTCTAAAAACTGAGTATAAACAGAACAATAATGTCAATCCTCCTTGTTGGGGCTTAGTCTTGAAGGTAAACTGACTTTGAGTCTGAATTCTAGGTTATGGTTACAAACTTTAACTTAGCTATTGTTAATCCACATCCATACACTTATACTATTAACTTGATTAATTTAGCCATATCGATAAGCGGGTAAACGATATGAAGATAACTTATTCATTAATGAAAGTTACGACTTCAAAACACAATGGGTAAACAACAATATATATATTAACGATATTCACAAATTAATTAGTTGGTTATCAACTATGGTATCACAAATAACATAATATTTGAAAATAAAACTATATTGTTGGTCCATGCTATGTTCGATGACTTTCACATAGTGGTGGAATATATGAAAGTCACAAAAGCCCTAATATCTTGTATATCATCCCATATATGTAATTAAAAAGGAAACCACAATTACGTTGTTATTTTCCCATTCATGCTTAGGCCCATAGCGACCAAGATCCATTTGAAACACCCGTCAATGCTACTCCTGCAAAGCTCTTGATGATCGCTTACTTTACAAAGCTTTCCCTGTAATGGATGCACAAACAAACAGTCATGCTAGTGAACTGATAAACAATCCTCATGATTTGACCTCCCATTTTACGGTACTCTTCAAAAATCTATATCTTCCAAGAGATATCCCTCATCGATTTCAAAAAATACGGAACAATTTTACAAACTCATTTGCTATTTGAAGAGAATATACATCTATAAAGGGAGATATTATAGATGTAACTTACAACTACATATAGTTGGAACACCAATTCACATGAGCATGAAACTATAACTTCCTCATATGAAACTAAGATTCACGGTAAGGCAAAAGCAGTTATGGCCATGTTTAGGGGTAGAGTAGCAGACTTACGCCTTTGACAAAAAGGTGTCCTAGATTCATTTAAATCTCAATAACATCTAATAGGCCATCCACAAATGGCCTATTGTATCAAGTAGCTACTCAAAGGACATATATTCCTCTAAAACTAACTAAATGAGGCACATTTTATTAGTGGTCGTCTAGATATTTTTATCGTCATATTAGAAATAGAAAAAAGCAAATTTGCTTTTCTTGATCGGTGATTTCAAAACATGTCGTTCTTTCTAAAGATGACACCTAAAAGAGACCCGAGACCTGAGGAGCACTACGAAAGGATAAAAAAATGGAATTCAAAAACTCCTCGCAGCTCAAGTAAGGATGTTGCCTAGTAGAATCTCTATAAAATATGAGTGGCACCATTCCTAAATAAGACTAACGAAAAGCGATAACAAATGACCCTCCCTCGCGATCCAGTAACATGTTTCTTTGACCGTGTGCATTATAAGGATTTATCTATAAATTACTAATATCTTCCAATACTGAAAACAAACTAAAATTACACTCAGCAATCGTATATTCATTCGAAACTGAAACTGACACAAATCCATGACTCTTAAATTCAATTATAGTGTTTCATAAGATTAATAAAATACAGCAGAACAATATAGCCCTATAAAATCAAATTATAATAAAACACGCAGAAAGCCTTACGCTTAATCCGATGGATCAAATAAGGTTTGTTCTCTTTGTGCCTCCATCTTTGTATCCGATATCTGATAACACATAAAAACATAAAACTCGATAAAACATGTAAAACTTAAAAGTCGATAAAACTTGTTAGGGATTACTAACCTGTAAAACTTAAAAGTCGAATAAACTTGTTAGGGATAATTATGTTTACGAATAATATAATCGGTGTATTAAAAATATATAAGGTATAATTATCTTCTAAGTAATATATATCATTTTTTTTAATTGTTATCTTCATAATATACATTCCTAAATTACAAATTCCAGAATTGTTTTAACATGTCCTTATTTGTATTGATTTCAAACATATAAATCAAAAAACAATTTAGTCTAGTGATAAGTTGTTTACAAAACTCATGAATGGCCCAAGTTCAAATCCAATATATGTCTTCTTTTTAATTAAACCGAATTAAAATTTAAAATTCACAAATACATACCAAATTTTAAAATAAAAAAAAAATAAAATTGTACATATACAAACAGAATTTTAAAATTAAAAAAATTAAAATTGTACATATATTTAAAAAAATGGCACATGTCATTAAAAAAATTAAAAAAATGCAACATAAATTCAATGATGACATAGAATAATGACATGGCATTATGGGATGCTAAGTGGCATTATATGTGGCATGCCTCCTCTTATATATAATGTGTATATATATATAACAATATATGTACTAAATAAATTCAAACCATCGAGCAAACTAATAATATAATTTTTATAGCATTAAAATGAGTATGACAATATATTAGGACAATTTTTCGGAAGTGTCGGATCAATTGATCAAAATAAATGATCGTGCGATAGCGTTCATTTAATAGATAAATATACGTTAATGGAATATGCAAACCTATGCATGAACTAATATGAAAATTATGTTACTGATGATATGTAGACTAACTCTAGTCTATATGAAATGTTTTCAATGATGTTCCATGTATACGCACTAAACCCTCACAGTTACGAGAATTTGATATTCGTAAACCTAATTTCTGAAATGATGAATAATAACAATGACTAGTAATATTTTTAAAGTTTGAGAAATGACCTGAAATAACGATTTGTCACATTTGTCAATATACTCTAACTAAGTATATTAGATGGGTGATAAGTTTAACGAAGTATCAAACTAAATTTGTATGATGCAAGTTTTCTATAAATATTGTATCTACTAGTTTTTATTTTATTTTATTTTTATATTGCCTGATTTTAAGTTTCGTGACTTAAGAGCTTAATATTAGTAATTACCAGGATCAAACTATACCTTCTAATCACAAAACTATCATTATATAACAATATTAATGCTAGATAAACATAAATCCTACATCTCATTCTCTTGTTGCCAAGTATAAACAGTGACAAGTAACATATGTCATTTATTTAGAATAAGTGTAACTTGATTAGCATGACATGTTACCACAAAAATCTAATTTATTTCCATTTGATACTGAAATGAAAAAAGAAAGTCTCGCTACTCTCTTCTGAGTTCTCTATTTTGCCGTACAATCAAATAGACCACAATATCATTTCCATCTTAATTACACTTGTTTCTTGATTTACTCTTTTCCGAGCTACTACATTTCATAAGATGAGTTTTCATAGCCCCGTTTTTCAAGTTTATATTTCATTTCAAACCTACGGGGAGAATACATTGCACATCATTTTATTACGAGCCCAAGTATATCAAATTCATTTATATTGCTTAAGTTACCACATTGCCATATTAATGTCCCCATTTCTTTATCATGAACCGTTAATTACGGAGTAAGCGAGAGTGAGTGAATAGATCTATTGAGGGTGACTCCTCCATCCGGGTTGGTGGTTCCAACTGGTCAAACGGAAGCATTTCATTTAATATCAGAATGAGAGTTGTTTGGCAAACACTCTGTTGGGGCGAACATCATAATCAGTCTAGCTTCGGTGTCATGAGCTTATAGCAATTGTATCATTTTTATGTGACATTTTTTGCCATACATAACTTATACTTGTGGTAGCCGTATAAAATATTTACATAAACCTATGAATCTCACCAACATTATTGTTGACCGTTTTAGCAATGTATTTTCAGATATCTAAGGCATATACTTCATGGCATGCATGAGGACTTATCATAGAGTCGCGGTGACGACGCGTCTCACTTGTATATTATTGCACTTATTTACATCGTTTGGTTTGTAACAAACTTAATTCCGAAAATGTTGACTATCTTTTGGGACCTAGCTTTTGTAAACTCTGAATGTTTTAATATATCAAACGATGTGTTTATAAAACGACACTTTAGGTCGTTCAATATAACTGTAACTGTGATGCTATGACAGACACGCCCCAGGTACTCCATTCCACTGCAAAGCATGTATTTGAGGGTGTGACAGATTACGGTAACTTAGTTGGCACCGACACCATTGTCCGTGGTTGCACTCTCAATTTCCTATATCATCCATTAAATATAGACCTTATGCCCGTAGAACTTGGAAGTTTCGACGTCATTATCGGCATGGATTGGTTATCTAAGTATCGTGCAAGAATCATTTGTGATGAAAAAGTTGTTCATCTTCCTTACAACGGCGAAACCTTGATCATTCGTGGAGAACAAAATGGAACTAGACTCAGTATTATATCATGCATCAAAACTGAGAAGTACATAAAGAAGGTTGTTATGCTTTCTTAGCAACAAAAAAGAAGTCGGAAGAGAGGCGACTTGAAGATATACTAATTGTTCGGGAATTTTCTGAAGTCTTTCCCGAAGACTTACCAGGACTTCCGCCTACACGCCAAGTAGAATTTCAGATTGACTTAGTGCCAGGAGCTGCACCAGTCGCACGAGCACCTTACTGACTAGCACCATCAGAGATGCAGGAGTTGTCTAACTAGTTGCAAGAACTTTTAGACAAAGGATTCATTAGACCTAGTTCCTCGCCTTGGGGAGCACCGGTCTTGTTTATGAAGAAGAAAGATGGATCTTTCAGAATGTGCATAGATTATCGAGAGCTGAACAAGTTAACTGTGAAGAACCGTTACCCACTTCCCAGGATCGACGATTTGTTCTATCAGTTGCAAGGCTCTAGTCTTTACTCAAAGATCGACCTGAGATCAGGTAACCATCAACTTAGAGTTCGGGAGGAGGATGTCCCGAAAACAACATTTATGAACTCGCTATGGTCATTATGAGTTTCAAGTAATGCCGTTCGGATTAACCAACGCACTTGCGGTATTCTTGGATCTCATGAATAGGGTGTGCAAACCGTATTTGGATAAGTTTGTAATAGTATTTATCAACAACATATTGATTTACTCAAATAACAAAGAAGAGCATGAAGGGCACCTCAAAACGATCTTAGGACTACTCAAGAAGGAGAGATTGTATGCCAAATTTTCGAAGTGTGATTTTTGGATCCAAAAAGTACAAGTTCTTGGTCATGTCATTGATAGCCAAGGATTATAGGTTGACCCTACAAAGATCGAGGCTGTGAGAGATTGGGCTACCCCAACAAACCCTATGGAGATCCGTCAATTTTTAGGACTTGCCGGATATTACAGAAGATTCATTGAAGCAAAGGGAAGTGATGCTTGAAACCGTCAAATTCTCTCACGCAAGCGTAAGAAAACCTAAAACAACAAGCACGAAATCAATGAAGATCGAGGAGTATATGGTCTCCCGGTCGTTATGTCCCAAATGAGCTATGCAATGGATCAATCTACGATATAGTGATCGAGAAGTTTGAGCGAAAAGGATTATGAATTGGTGATTATAACTACGTAAATATTAGACAAATACAAAGGCTAAAATGAAAATGAGAGGAAATTAAAAAGATAAAACCTATTAAATAAACGCTATCACTAAAATTAAAATGATGTTTTTGTTTTTATGATTTTACGAAACTGAATTTAAAATCTACGCGACGTACAAGATAAAAAGTGAACCTAATTCAATATTAACCCTAAAAATATGAAAATGATGTTTCTACAATCCTAATGATATAAGAAAATATTTAGAAAAAGAAAATTATTTTTAAAACTAATTATCTAATTAAAAACTATTTTTAACTAATAATTAATTACCTAAAATATAAGAAAATATGAAATTAAGCTAGAAAAATAAGATTAACACTTGGAAAAGTCTAAAATATCAAAATAGACTTTTCAAAACTAATTTTGTATTTTTGTGACTATTTTTCTATTTTCTATTAATTTTAAACCATTAAAACTAATTAAATTACTAAAATTACCAAATGGACTATGAAAAATCTAGAAAATTACTTTTCTACTTTTATATTTATCTAAGTCTGAGAAAATTGAAAAATTATTTTTTGGAACCTTTTCGAATTTTTGCAATAAAAGGCTATTTAAAATTGTTTAAAATCTAATTAAAATGAGAAAAATAGCAAATGAAGACCAAAAATTATGAAACTTTCAGGAAAAATCTAAAATGATATATAGAATCTATTAAAATGAAAACAACTAGCTTATGTGTAAGATTAATGAGCTACAATGCAAGCGCTAATTGATTAATTTAGGAAAATAAGCTAATAAGCTACTATGCTAACCAAGCAGTGACCACAGCTAAATAACACTAGATTAAGCTAATAGCAACTACTATAACCTACTCCTAACAAGCTTAAGGCTCAGAATCAAGTAAATAAGCAAGCTGCTTATTTAGCTAAAAACAGTGGTTTAGGACCACTGTTTACACCTCTGCACAAGCTTGTAGAATAAGCTAATCGAAATCTACTTGTGGGTCTCAAAGACCACCGCCAACTACACTTGTACCAAATACGGACCTTAACTCTTTGAAATGAAGCTTATTTGAACAAACAATCTCGCTGATTCACACTTATGTGTGAGCAGATGATATAAGCTAAAGTTTAAGCTTATTTGAAGCTTAATTTGACCAAATCAGTTGAAACAAAAGGTGAATATCGAGAACAAGACCAGTTGAAATTTAAGATTCCAAAGTTTCAAATTCTCACACTCAATAATGAACCGAAATCTTCTCTCAAAGTTTTGATGAAAGCGCACTTGACGAGATATTTTGACTTTTGAAGATACACAAGAACTTTAACCAAAATGACTTTTAATTCAATCTAGTTAATCGTAAATGATGTTATAACACTAGAAATGACAACCAAATGCTAGATCTAACCAATCCAAACCAATATGCAACTATTACACTATACCGATTTTGACAAAAGCAATTACAAGATCGAGTTTTAAGCTAGATTTGACTTTTGAGTGTAAGTGCTATCAACAAGACCGCAATTGACTATCAATGAACTATCTAAGCGGATATCAAACACTAACCACGGATCTATAAACCTCTATCACAAATAATTAAGCTAAGCCAAACACTACTTAACAAGCTAACTAATGAAGCGAGACAATATATTAAGATCAATTCAAGCTAAACAAACATGATTCTTAGATTAAGCGATATCAATAACGACTAATAAGCGATTCAAACACCACTTAATAATCGAGAATGGATATTGAACTTACAAGTAATCCACACCACTATGGCTTGCACCGCGAAGATCTAGAACCACTAACCTATGTAACCACTAATCCTAATCCGATACCACCTCAAATAGCTACTATTCAACCCATTCCATGCCCTGCAACAAAACAATTCCATCTACTGTACCCATTTTACTCTTGTGTTGACTTTTGTTGACGGGTTTCTTTTGCTTAAATCTTAAACACAAGTTTATGAAAGGCTATGATAAGCTAACATAAACTTGTTTCAACTCATAAATAAGCTCATTGAAGCTTGGGGTTTAGAATTTGAAAATAAAAATTTCAACGATAGCTTAAAGCTGTGGCACTTGAACTTAAAACTTGAATTGATCTGAAATCAAGTTGCAATACACTTAAATGATTATCTTGAATACAAAATGAACTTAAAATACCAAGACAAAGCTATCTTAAACTAAGGAATTGAAATTAGACATACATTTTAAAATAAACAAAACTAACTATGTCTTCATGCTTCCACTTGGCCTTTTATAAGCTCCAAGGCACTTCTCTCATCTTCTGGACATATCCCACCAAGAATATGACCCTTGGATGTATAAAATCAATCTTGGCCGTTTAAAGAGTTTTGGCGCCAAATCTTGGTTTAACGACTAAGGTTTGAGTGGGGTTGGTATGGGGTGCATTTAATGCACCTTGGCTTTGAGTGTGAGGTGGAGGGTAGGTTTAGGTGAATGATGGTGGAGGAGGGGAGGCAAGCGTGGGTGGTTTTGCGATCAAAGCGGGGGTGATGATGGGTTTGGTATCTCGTGATGGAGGGAAGGAGGGTCAAACCCGTTTGACCAGTTTATTAAATACCGGGGTTGGATTCGGGTAATAGGTATTGAATTTGGGTATTTTATTTGGGCGAGGATAATATAGGGTCCGTTTGGATAAGTTAACACCACAAGGACCATATTTGCATTTTCCACAAAACAAGGGACCAATCACTGTAATTTTGCAAAGGTAGTCAAAGGACTAGTTTTGCCAACTTTAATAATCAAGGTTAGTTTTGACATTTTGAAATTCCCAGGACTAATTTGGAACATTTTGGATTTTCGAGGACCGAATTGTAATTTTCTCAAAACTTTTAGATTTTTCACCAAAGGACTAAATATGACAATTTATGATTTTAAAAGACCTTTGGTGACTTTTCTTTGAAATTTGGGCTCGGGGACTATTTTGACAATTTTATAAACTTGGGGACTAAAGCGCAATTTTGCAAATTTGATATGTTTTCATCGATTTTGATAATTTTGCATTTGAAACACATAAAACAACGATTTGTGATATTTTGATCATTTTGATGTGTTTCTGAGTGTTTTCAGATGATTTTGCAGTTTAATTGGTACAAAAATGATGAGTATTCACATACTCATCAGGAAGAAACAAGAAGTACGAATGGGGGGAAGAAACAAGAATCTGCCTTTCAGTTATTGAAGCAAAAGCTTTGCAGTGTGCAAATTTTGGCACTACCCGAAGGAATCAAAAACTTCGTAGTATACTGCGATGCTTCACACAAAGGACTTGGAGCCGTGTTAATGTAGAAAGGGAAAGTGATAGCTTATGCTTCTCGACAACTTAAGGTTCTTGAGAAGAATTACACCACTCATGATCTTGAGTTGGGAGCCGTAGTTTTTGCACTCAAGATTTGGAGGCACTACCTCTAAGGTACTAAGTGTACAGTGTTTACAGACCACAAGAGTTTACAATATATACTTGATCAGAAAGAACTTAACATGAGGCAACGTCGTTGGTTGGAATTACTTAGCGATTACGATTGTGAAATTAGATATCACCCGGGGAAAGCCAACGTCGTGGCAGATGCCCTTAGTCGGAAAGAATGACACAAGCCTTTGAGAGTCAGATCATTAGGAATGACGATTAGTTCACCTCTACCATAAAAAATCCTCGAGGCTCAGATCGAGGCACTCAAGGAGGAAAATCGACCAAGTGAAAAACTCTATGGTATGCCCGAGAATGCAAATGGCTTTGTAAAGAGATCAGACGGAGTATTATGCTTCAAGGATAGAAGTTGGGTACCACTTTATGGCGGGATACGAGAGTTAATTATTCAAGGGTCGCACAAGTAGAAGTATTCTATTCACCCAGGTTCTGATAAGATGTATCAGGATCTCAAGAAGCTTTATTGGTGGCCGGATATGAAAGCTGAAATTGCCACGTATGTTAGCAAATTCCTTACTTGCTCTAAGGTAAAAGCTGAATACCAGAAACCTTCAGGATTACTTCAGCAACCAGAAATTCCCAAATGGAAATGGGAACGCATTACAATGGATTTCATCACTAAACTCCCTAAGACATCGGTGATTCTGATTCTATTTGGTTAATCATTGATCGTCTTACCAAATCAGCCCATTTCATACCAATCGAGAGACTTACTCCATGGATCAACTTACTAGACTTTACGTCGAGGAAATAGCCTCAAGGCACGGTGCACCAATTTCCATCATTTCCGACGAGATAGTCGATTCACCTCAAACTTCCGAAATCATTACAAGATGCATTTGGAACCCAATTAGATATGAGCACTGCCTATCATCCTCAGACCGATGGTCAGAGCGAGAGAACGATTCAAACATTAGAATATATGCTCAGAACATGTGTGATTGATTTTGGAAATGGTTGGGCTAACCATTTGCCATTGATCGAATTCTATTACAATAATAGTTATCACGCCAGCATAAAAGCAGCACCATTCGGGGCACTCTATGGTCGAAAGTGCCGATCACCTGTCTGTTGGGCCGAGGTTGGTGATGCACAACTCACTGGTCCAGACATGGTTCGTGAAACAACAGAAAAGATAATTCAGATCCGAGATAGAGTCCAAATTGCCAGAAGCTAACAGAAAAGTTACGCTGACGACGCGTCTCACTTGTATATTATTGCACTTAAATACATCGTTTGGCTTGTAACAAACTTATTTTCGCAAATGTTGTCTATCTTTTGGGACCTATCTTTTGTAAACTCTGAATGTTTTAATATATCAAATGATGTGCTTTTAAAACGACACTTTAGATCGTTCAATATAACTGTAACTATGATGTTATGCCAGAAACACCCTAGGTACTCCATTCTCGCCGCAGCGGTATTTGAGGGTGTGAAAGATTGGTATCAGAGCTTCAGAGTCGATCAGGCAGAGCACCAGGAGATGCCTAGATTAGACTTATATCATGTTAGCTTTTACCACTATTATCCTAGTCACAAGGTGTGTGACATAGTTTAAAGAACTTGTAATCTTTTGGTTGTTGTACAAACAAATGTATCAAGTGTTGACTCTACTATGTGGGAATGGTTGTGCTATCTATGATATCGGTCCATGTAGGCCGAAATTTTCATGTATTATATTCATGTGTGTTGTGAATATATTTACGATACTTCGTGGTTGTTCCGTTGTGATTTCATTTATTTATGCATGTTGTAGTTGTGGATATTTGTGTGTAATGTTTGTTTCTACTTATGAGTTCTCATTATTGTTACATCTTGTGATTTTGAAGAGTTATGGCGCCAAATAAAGCTACACCAGCTATGACACAAGCTGCTATCCAAAAGTATGTAGAGGATAGTATAGTCGAGGCACTAAAGAAAGAACGAGCGACGGTAGCTGCCGCCGCCGAGGCTGACTCTTCTTGGTCGTCGGACTTACTCTTCCGCCGAGGTGCATGGCTAATCTTCAAGTCGCCGGACTTACTCTTCTGCAGGGCTGCAGGAGGGTCTGGAGTTCGAAATTGTACATACAAAGACTTTAAGATCGGTGATCCCACAAAGTTCAAAGGCACAGAAGGAGCCACTGCTATGATCCGTTGATTTGAGAAGATAGAGTCTGTATTGCTTCTATGCAATTGCCCAGATGACTGTAAGGTGAATTTCGCCACTGGTACACTCTTAGATGACGCAATGTCATGGTGGAATTCTTATGCACGGCCTATTGGTATGGAAAATGCTTATAAGCTCATGTGGGATCAATTCAAGAGGCTGCTGACTAAGAAGTATTGTCCACGCACAGAGGTGAAGAAAGTAGAAACAAAATTTTATGAGTTAGTGACTATTGGTTATGACATCGAGATCTACATCAGAAGGTTTCAAGAGTTGGCTGATCTATGCCATCGATGGTTTCGGACCATGAGAAACTGCTGGAAAATTTCATTGGAGGACTTCCACAAAGTATTCAAGGAGATGTAATTTCTTTCGATCCACAAACAATTGAGGAATCTATCAGGATATCTCAAAAACTCATGGCTCAAGTTGTGAAGAGGGGAAACATTATCAACAATAACCGCAACAACAATAACAACAATCACACCAACTACAATAGCAACCAAAACAACTACACAAACTATAACAATAACAACAACAACAAGAGAAAGTGGGACAACAATCGAGGTGGCAATGTTACTCAACAACCACCCAAGAGACAAGAAGTTGCTAAGGCCTATGTTGCATGCCCAAAGGAAAGGAAAGGTTACATAGGTAATTTACCTAATTGCAAAAGGTGTCAAAGTCACCATAACCCCGTTCGTTGCCCTATTCCATGCGGCAACTGTAAGAAGGTGGGTCACCATACCAAAGAATGCAAGTTTCCAATTACGATGGAAAATCAGAAACCTCTAGTGACATGTTTTGGATGCCGAGAGAGGGGACACTACAAGGGGGATTGTCCAAAACGGAAGAATCAAGGGAACGGGAACCAAGGTGGAATAGCTCAAGGAAGAGCCTATGTTATGGGAGGAGAAGAAGCCAAGGAGGACCCGAATGTTGTCATGGGTACGTTCCTTAGCAATAATCATTATGCATAAGTTTTATTTGATTCGGGAGCTGATAAAAGTTTTGTTTCCACTATATTTTCACCTTTACTCAACATCAAACCAACCACACTAGACACTTCTTACTACATTGAATTAGCTAACGGTAACTTAGTTGGCACCGACACCATTGTCCGTGGTTGCACTCTCAATTTCCTAAATCATCCATTCCATATAGACCTTATGCCCATAGAACTTGGAAGTTTTGACGTCATTATTGGCATGGATTGGTTATCCAAGTATCGTGCAAGAATCATTTGTGATGAAAAAGTTGTTCATCTTCCTTACAACGACGAACCTTGATCATTCATGGAGAACGAAGTGGAACTAGACTCAGTATTATATCATGCATCAAAACTGAGAAGTACATAAAGAAGAGTTGTTATGCTTTCTTAGCACATATAACAAAAAAGAAGTCGGAAGAGAGGCGATTTGAAGACATACCAATTGTTCGGGAATTTTCTGAAGTCTTTCCCGAAGACTTACCAGGACTTTCGCCTACACGCCAAGTAGAATTTCAGATTGACTTAGTGCCGGGGCTGCACACCGCACGAGCACCTTACCGACTAGCACCATCGGAGCGGTGGGGTTGTCTAACCGGTTGCAAGAACTTTTAGACAAAGGATTTATTAGACCTAGTTCCTCGCCTTGGGGAGTACCGGTCTTGTTTGTGAAGAAGAAAGATGGATCTTTCAGAATGTGCATAGATTATCGAGAGCTGAACAAGTTAACTGTGAAGAACCGTTACCCACTTCCCAGGATCGACGATTTGTTCGATCAGTTGCAAGGCTCTAGTCTTTACTCAAAGATCGACCTGAGATCAGGTTACCATCAACTTAGAGTTCGGGAAGAGGATGTCCCGAAAACAACATTTAGAACTCGCTATGGTCATTATGAGTTTCAAGTAATGCCGTTCGGATGGATCTCATGAATAGGGTGTGCAAACCGTATTTGGATAAGTTTGTAATAGTATTTATCGATGACATATTGATTTACTAAAAAAACAAAGAAAAGCACGAAGGGCACCTCAGAACGATCTTAGGACTACTCAAGAAGGAGAGATTGTATGCCAAATTTTCGAAGTGTGATTTTTGGATCCAAAAAGTACAAGTTCTTGGTCATGTCATTGATAGCCAAGGATTACAAGTTGACCCTACAAAGATCGAGGCTGTGAGAGATTGGGCTACCCCAACAAACCCTACGGAGATCCGTCAATTTTTAGGACTTGCCGGATATTACAGAAGATTCATTGAAGGTTTTTCTAAGATAGCTAAAGCTTTGACCAAGTTGACACAGAAGAACAAGAAGTACGAATGGGGAAAGAAACAAGTATCTGCCTTTCAGTTATTGAAGCAAAAGCTTTGCAGTGCGCCAATTTTGGCACTACCCAAAGGAATCGAAAACTTCGTAGTATACTGAGATGCTTCACACAAAGGACTAGGAGCCGTGTTAATGCAGAACGAGAAAGTGATAGCTTATGCTTCTCGACAACTTAAGGTTCTTGAGAAGAATTACACCACTCATGATCTTGAGTTGGGAGCCGTAGTTTTTGCACTCAAGATTTGGAGGCACTACCTCTCAGGTACTAAGTGTACAGTGTTTACAGACCACAAGAGTTTACAATATATACTTGATCAGAAAGAACTTAACATGAGGCAACGTCGTTGGTTGGAATTACTTAGCGATTACGATTGTGAAATTAGATATCACCCGGGGAAAGCCAACGTCGTGGCAGATGCCCTTAGTCGGAAAGAAAGACACAAGCCTTTGAGAGTTAGATCATTAGGAATGACGATTAGTTCACCTCTACCATCAAAAATCCTCGAGGCTCAGAGCGAGGCACTCAAGGAGGAAAATCGACCAAACTCTATGGTATGCCCGAGAATGCAAATGGCTTTGTAAAGAGATCATACGGAGTATTATGCTTCAAGGATAGAAGTTGGGTACCACTTTATGGCGGGATACGAGAGTTAATTATGCAAGGGTCGCACAAGTCGAAGTATTCTATTCACCCAGGTTCTGATAAGATGTATCAGGATCTCAAGAAGCTTTATTGGTGGCCGGATATGAAAGCTGAAATTGCCACGTATGTTAGCAAATGCCTTACTTGCTCTAAGGTAAAAGCTGAGTACCAAAAACCTTCAGGATTACTTCAGCAACCAGAAATTCCCCAATGGAAATGGGAACGCATTACAATGGATTTCATCACTAAACTCCCTAAGACATCAGGCGGTTACGATTCTATTTGGGTAATCGTTGATCGTCTTACCAAATCAGCCCATTTCATGCCAATCAGATAGACTTACTCCATGGATCAACTTACTAGACTTTACGTCAAGGAAATAGTCTAAAGGCACGGTGCACCAATTTCCATCATTTCTGACAGAGATAGTCTATTCACCTCAAACTTTTGGAAAGCATTACAAGATGCATTTGGAAGCCAATTAGATATGAGCACCGCCTATCATCCTCGGACCGATGGTTAGAGCGATAGAACGATTCAAACATTAGAAGATATGCTCGAGCATGTGTGATTGATTTTGGAAATGGTTGGGCTAACCATTTGCCAATGATCGAATTCTCTTACAATAATAGTTATCACGCCAGCATAAAAGCAACACCATTCGAGGAACTCTATGGTCGAAAGTGCTGATCACCTATCTGTTGGGCCGAGGTTGGTGATGCAAAACTCACTGGTCCAGACATGGTTCGTGAAACTATAGAAATATTAATTCAGATCTGAGATAGACTCCAAACTGCCAGAAGCCGACAGAAAAGTTACACTGACGACGCGTCTCCCTTGTATATTATTGCACTTAAATACATCGTTTGGCTTGTAACAAACTTATTTTCGCAAATGTTTTCTATATTTTAGGACCTATCTTTTGTAAACTCTGAATGTTTTAATATATCAAACGATGTGCTTTTAAAACGACACTTTAGATCGTTTAATATAACTGTAACTGTGATGTTATGACAGACACACCCTAGGTACTCCATTCCACTGCAAAGCAGGTATTTGGGGGTGTGACAATTATTGACTAATTTCAATTTACTAAACAGCTCATATAGTGCTTATTATCAAACTTCTTATTTAAGGTTGATGGGCCTTAAGGCCCGTTAAGGGTGTTTGAAAGCTAAATGAGGAGCGTTAGCTTTGAGCTTGTGAAAGCTACTAAATGAGCTTGTTAGGGTCATGTAAATGCACCTATCGTTTGTCTAGTGTATATAGAAACGTGTTGTGCCATTTGTTTGATAGGTTGTACGTGTGAATATCGTTTAACAAGGTCATTTCTAAGGAAAAAATCTACTTGTGACATGAGTCATACCTAAACAGTTTTCGTAGGGCATTCAAGTGACATAAGGAACGTGTGTTTTTGAGTGATTATATGTTGTTGTGAGTGTGTAGCAAGTGTTTAGACTTATTCATGGGTATGATATGAATCAAGTGAGTGTACTTGTAAGTTTTATTGATAACGAGAGCTTATAGAGATTCATGTAAAGCTTAGCGTGTTTCAACATGTTATCACTTGTTTCATGTATCACAAAAATTGACTAAGTGTTGGAGAAACTTACAACACCTTTAGAAAGGTGGGTGGAAACGTGGTGATGAGATTTGGTGACGGTGAGGAGACTTCTTGGCTCGTTGCATGTACTTCAAAGATTTGGGTGACACTTTTGGAACTCTTGCACGCTATGGTTTGCTAGAACGTGGCTCATTTCTCTTGCGACTTGGGGCGTGGAGCGAATAGTATTTGAGTGAGTTTTATGTTTGTGTTTTGAGTTCTTGTGTACGTGAGGTTGCATGGGAGTATTATAACGTGAGATAAGATCAAGTGGGGGCAAAGGAATATGGAAGATGATAACAAGTAGGAGGGAGGCTAGGGAGTAGGAACACTTGAGAGTTAGTCAACTTGAGTTACAAGTGTGTTGTGATCTCGTTTGAAGAGGGTGACGAGGTTGGGATTCTAGAACCTCATTTTATTTTGGGTACAAGTGAGCTAAGGAACTAGATGGGGTGCTAATGTGCTAGGATTACTTAGACATGTTACAAGGGTGAGGTTTGAGGCTTAGAATGATATGAACTAGGGTGCGTTTGGTGCTAGAGTACCCAAAGGGTCCAATAACATGTGTAACGTGTGATATTGTGTTTGGGGATGTTGGGATTTAGTAAATCCAATTACTTAAAGTGTCGGTCACCTCAAGTATGTATACTTAGAAAGCTCGTAGTCGTAGCTATTCAATGTTAGTATTTAGATTACTTTGTAACACCGTGGAGGACGGATGGGCCATTGTATGCACGATCCAGACCTAAAGTAGGCGGTACCCTATAAATACCCTTTGCCCTCCAAGGCCTCATAATATATTTTCTTTGTCTCTAGGGTTCCCATCATCTCCACTTTCTCTCTAAACTCTTAACTTAGCCGTCGCATATGTGTTGTGTAACAAACCAAGATCTTACAAATGGTATCAAGAGCCATGGTTTGATCATGTTCTTGGTTTGATAGTTATTGTTCGGGTTAAGGTTTAGTTGTTGTTTTGGCGTAAAAGGGTGTCTACATCTGAGTTTTGAATCTTTAAAGCTTTAAATTTTACACTTTTAATCCAAGATTCTTATGGGTTAAGGTTTATTGAGTGTTAAACTTTCAGTTTCTTGCAAAAAGTTTCAAACTTTACAAGTTTTTCTTGGTCTTTAAGAGTGTTTGGATACGCGTGTACGGATCTATGCATAAGAGAGAATAGTGGTTTTGATCTTCGAGACTTGTTGTCTTGGTGTTTTTAAGGTTGTGTTATCATCGTTATCTGGTTGTCTTAACGTTTTTGATCATAAAAACGTGTTTGGAAAAATTGTACTTCCTACGCATATGAAACCCTAATCCTACGCGTAAGGAATTCTTCACTTGATCTTCATTTCGGTGGTTACTCGGTGTTCTTCTTGCTTGGATAAGCACGAAAAACACTTCGACTTTGGATATCTCGTGCCTTTGTGAAGTGTAAGAGATCGTTGTGGGTAAAACCTAATTTTACGCATAAGCATAAAACTTACGCGTAACAATTCTTACGCATAAGCTTTTCTTACGCATAAGCTTGTCTTACGCCTAAGGAAACTTACGCATAAGGTTTTACGCCTAAGCTTTGGTTTACGCATAAACTTAAGCTTTTACCCTAAAACTCTACGCGTAAGCTCTAGTCTCTGCGTAAACTCGTCTCACGCGTAAGCTTGTGTCTACTCGTAAGTTGTAAGTTACTGCGTAAGCTGCTGTCTCTGGCGTAAGCTCTCATCTACGCATAAGTTTCTACGCATAACTTTCTTTGTCTACGCATAAGTGTATAAGTTTTACGGTTTGTCTCTTGATTTTGTAAAATCCGTGAAAGAATCTATTTCCGGTTAAGTCAAAGATTTGTAAAATCCGTAGAATTTAAACATGTCTTCCGTTCTTGATGATGTGCAAGTGCAGGATCGATACTCGTCCTCCCATGCTTGATAGAACCGACTATGAGTCTTGGTCACAAAGAATCGAAATTTGTCTTGCTTAGGAAAGGAGAATGGGGTTAACATCCTTAAGTCTATTGATGAAGGACCGTATCAGTTGAGACTACTAGAGACATGATTGATCTTGATGCGAGATGGAACAATAGTTTATGGAATGGATAGACCTAAGATGTATGATGAACTCACTGATAAGGAGAAAAAGAGATTCGATCTTGATATCGGGGCTTCAAATATTATTCTTCATGGTCTTCCAAAAGATATCTACAAGCTTATCAATCACAACACGAAGCCAAGGCGGTTTGGGATAATGTCAAGATGCTTCTCTCTAGTTACGAATTGACTATCGAAGGCAGAGAATCACATTTGTATGATGAATTTAAGCACTTTAAGATGAAACACGAAGAAGGTGTTTATGAATATTACGTGAGATTCCACAAGTGGTGAATGATATGAGGAATATCAAGATGACTATGCCAAACATTCAATTTGAACTCAAAATTCGTAAACAATATGAATCCCGAATGGCACAAGTTTGTCACTACGTGAAGCTTACAAAGGACTAAAGAACACCAACTATGAGCAATTGTATGCCTTCCTTCTCCGAATGAGAAACATGCTATGTTTGAAAAAGGATTCTAGAACAGTTCAAATCTCAACCGGGAGAAACAAGCTCATCAAATGATACAAGCGCATTCTTCACCAAAGCATCACAAGTCACACCCCTGGAAATGATAATCACAAGCCCGTTCTCGATTCGGGATATAAGCAAACTAACTCGATGAAGTCATGGAGCACTTTATCAATAAATTGGCTTTTATGGTTAAACAAAACTTAACCTTCTCTCCACATACCAACAGACTTCACACTAACAATGAGATCGGGGCGCATCCAATCTACACAACCATGCTTTGGTCGAGATGGAAAAGTTACAGTTCAACCTGTTCAAGAAAGCGATGCGAACAAGGAAGAGGTGGGCTGGTAGAGGCTATCTTGCAAATCGAATTGGGAAGGAATGGAAACCGAGGTCAAGCAAAGCCAATCAAGTGCTACAACTGTGGTGAAGAAGGGCACATTGCTAGGAACTATACTCAACCAAAACGCCCTCAAAATGCGAGAATACTTGAGGACAAGATGTTGTTGGTTCAAGCACAAGATAATGGTGTAATGTTGAATGAAGAGGAGCTGTTGTTCTTGTCGATGGGAATTCTAGAACATATGATGGAGATGTGGACGAACAACGGTGCATCTTTTCGAGAACAATCCCAATGCCTTTCAAGTTGCGAGACTATGATGCATTTGACTCGGACGTTGATGATGAACCATGTGCACAAACTATCTTCATGGCTAATATCTCTCCAATGACCTCTTCATCTCAACAAGCCGGTCCATCCAAGGAATCCATCATTAAAGAGGTACTCAAACTATATGATGTGGTTGATGAGCAAAGATTCACCATGAAGTACAATCTCTGAAGTCATTGAGTCGGATATTGAAAATATGGGAAATAACAATGTTATCCCATATGAACAATATGTGAAACAAGATGAAAGTCTTGTTGTACCTAGTGATGAATCTTACGCAATTAACAATGAATGCATGCATGATGAATACCTTTGCATTTGTGCTGATGATTCCTTGACCATTGAGCTCAATACCTATAAGGAACAAGTTGCTATTTATGAGCAGCGTGCTAAGTTTGAGTTAACTACCCGTGAGCGGGATATGGATAACCAAATGCGTACAATTATCGAGAAAAAGTAATTTTAGAAGAAGTATTAAAACAAGAGTTAAACTCCTTACAAGAAAAGCTTTCTAAAGCGCTAAGCAAAACAAGAACTTCAAGAAAATGTGAAAATGCTTAAGCAAGAATTCAATGCTAAGGAATCAAAACTTTTGAATGATTTTTCCAATCTAAGAACTTTGAAAAACAAGCTTGAGAATAAGTTATGCGTACAAGGAATACCATTCAGATGCTCACATGATCACTAAGCATAGAGTCTTAAGCGATAAGCATAGCGTTCCCTTGTTGAGGAACCAAGTCGAGAGGTTATTAAAAGGCTAGAGCTGCTCATAAGGTACTTTATGATGGTAATGAAATCCTTAAGCCTGGCGAAACCTAGTTGCGTTGAGTGCCTTGAGGAAGATAAGAAATCGGATGAAGTCACTAGGGAGAAAATGAACAAGAAGCTTGAAAATCACGAGTGTAAAAAGAATAACATAACGATCAAACCTCATGATTACACTAAGGAAAAGCGGATCTCCTTAAACAAGTTTAAGACTCGAAACTTCTAACTCACGAACAAGTGTTACGGAAAATGGATTTAGATAAGCAAAAGCGAGAGAATCTTGTTGTTTCTAACCCTCCCTTAGGAAATTGCCAAAAGCAATGTGTATCCTCTAATACACCAATGCACCTAGTTCCTAGATCCATTGCCACTAATAGCATGACCTTAATCAGCCTATATGTTGTTTATCATTTGTTTGTTGATTTTGAGAAAGCGTGTAAGAAGAGAATCACACCTACAGGGAATAGCGAGGGGAAAGGGTTTGAGCAAACCAAAGAATGTTATTTAACCGAGGTCATGCCTTTCTTCAAACAATTAAAGGTCAATTTGAGAGTCTTAAAATTGGAATTAATTCGATATTAAAGAAATGGAAAAGGAATTTGATGCGATGATTGTTGAGGTCGGTGACTATGAGCGAGAACTAAAATATAATGAGATTGAGAGGAAGAACTTGCATACCTTGAATGAGAATCTTATTTCGAATGTATTGCTCAAGATGTGTTTTACTTTGCTACAAATTGTTCCATTAATGTTTCTCAATTTCATGAATTATCATTGCTCGAAAGTCTCCCATGATCGTGTCATTGAGCTTGAAAAACTAATTCTAAACTAAATGAGAAAATTGAGCTGGATGATCACGACAATTTGATTAAACATTTTCTAAACTAGAGGTTGAGCATTTTAATTTACAACTAAAATATCAACATCTTAAAGAAAATATCAAAACTTCAAATATCAAGACATCCTCGGATGCTCGAGTTTGATGCGGTTTTCAAATTAACAAGCGTGATGAGCGATTCAAGCTCATAGTAACACGATCGAGAAAGTTGAAAGCCCAAATCTCTCAATTAAAGGGTGAAAAGACTAATGTGAATGGCTCCCAAATGCCTCCTCCTTTAGATTCTCGAATTCTCAAAATTTTCATCTTCAAAACTTGGTTAACTCTTTACAAAAGGAAAATGAGAGTTTTCTTGAAGAAAATGAAAAGGTTAAACGTCATTTCAATGAATTATTTGAGTCAATAAAAGTCACTCGTAACAAAATAATGAAAAGATAACCTCGTTGCAAAAGGAAATTGAGAATCGAAGAGTCGGTAAAAGGAAAATGCCAATGACAAATGGGAGAATGGTGCTTCAAAGGTGCATGTACGTAATAAATATGCTTTGTTGTGAAATATGTTCCTCCTCATCTTAGGAATAACAAACTTGCTATTCAAACATATTTCTCATACCTTAAAGACGACCTAGAATGTCTCGTGAGATTGTAGAAGAGGATAAGTTAGAGAAACCACTTGATAATGCAATTGGCCATGCATGCTTATATGCCAAACGATCTCAAGAACTTTTAGAATGCTTAATTACAATATGCCCCAAAACCTTAGGTGAGCAAGTCAATTCCTTGATACCTGTTCTATGCCTAGTGCCAAGCATACAACTCATTCAATGCCCAATACCATGAATGTGAACTCTAGTATGCCTTCAAGTAGTTCGAGAACCAGCACATCTAAGCGAAATGCAAAAGTAGCAAAACCAACTAATGTTCCCATTCCTCTACGGGAGTAATCGGTGACATTAAAGCGGCGGGTCAAAGTCTCAAGACAATACAAGGAATGATAGGACCTGCAAGCTAAGAATGTGCATTGGAAGAGAGTAGAAGACCAACCTAGGAACTTTAAGTGAGTTGAATAAAGCGAATCGTGTTGATTCTAGTATTAGCCATAGGCGTCTTGTAATTAATTTGAATTCGATACTATTTGCAAACCTTGTAATGATGTCTACACAATTACATTTCTAATCATGAATGTGGTGTGAAAGCTTTGTCTAATCTTTGTCAAATCTCAAGTTAACATTGTTAATGTAAAATATCATGCTAAGAAGGCGAAATGGCAAAGGCAAAAGAAAGTTAGAAAGCGGTGGAAGTCCACGGGAAGAACTTTTAGAAAGATAGGTTATCAATGGATACATTGGCCATAAGGTTAATCGAGCAATGCCCACTAGAAAATGGATGCCTCTTGGTAGAATTGTTCCCTTAAGAAGTGCACATACTTTGAATAGGGCAAATCTGAACACTAATCTTGCATCTATTCATAATGATTCCATTGCATCAATCTCTATGAATGCTTCTATGTCGATGTGGGTGATCCAATCACATTACTAACCATATGGAACCCATTCTTGCATGGGGATCCCAACTATCGATCATCCATTCACATCGTGTTCAGCTGCGGATCGTTCAAATCGATTACGTGGTACACGGACTCGGTTGTTCAAAGCATATATTTGGAGATCGGTCATGACTCATGAACCGTGAGCAAATTCATCGAGACGATTAGATTCGGAAGCGACCATTTTGGAGCTATTATGGGTTATGGAGATTATGTGGTTGGAAATAGTGTAATTTCCGGGTATACTATGTGGAAGGTCTTGGTCATAACTTGTTTTCTGTTGGTCGATTACGTGATTCCGATCTTGAAGTGGCTTTTCGAAACATACTTGCTTCGTTAGAGAACTTGATGGTGTAGAATTATTAAGAGGCACTCGAGGTTCTAACTTATACACCATCTCTATCGATGACATGATGAAGTCCTCTCCAATTTGCTTCTTTGTCAAAGGCTTCTAAAACAAAATCTTGGTTATGGCATCGTCGTCTCAATCACTTGAACTTGGCACCATAAACAATCTTTCGAGAAAGGATCTTGTCGAGGCTTACCCAGTTAAAATATGAGAAAGATCATCTTTGCTCGACTTGTCAAATGGGAAAAAGCACGAAATATGCCCACAAACCAAAACCCACAAACTCGTAATGGAAGTTCTTCATACCCTTCATATGGATGCATGCGGACCAATGAGAGTGCAAGCGATTAATGGGAAGAGATATATTTTAGTCGTTGTTGATGACTACTCTAGATTTACTTGGGTAAAGTTCTTGAGGACTAAGGATGAAACTCCAATTTGTCATCATCAAACTTATCAAGCAACTTGGGTTCGTCTTAACAACACGGTTAGAATTGTTCGAGCCGACAATGGCACGAGTTCGTTAACCGAGACTTAAGTCAATTTTATGAAAGTATTGGAATCGGTCATCAAAGAAGTGTTCCACGAACTCCTCAGCGAGCGGTGTAGTTGAAAGGAAATCGAACTCTTGTGGAAGCATGAGAACAATGCTAATTTATTCAAAGGTTCCAATGTTTCTATGGGTGAAGCCATTGCCCTTACTGCTACACCCAAAATCGTTCCCTTATTCACACCTCTCATGGAAAAACTCCATATGAACTTGTTCATAAAGAAAACTGATTTATCCTATCTTCGTGTGTTTGGTGCTTTGTGCTATCCAACAAATGACGGTCAAGATTTAGGTAAATTAAGAGCTAAAGCGAGACATTGGAGTTTTGTAGGTTATGCACCAAACAAGAAGGGTTACGAATCTACAACAAAAGAACTCGAGATATCATGGAAACCATTCACGTTACGTTCGATGAGCTTCCGGTCAAATGGCTCTGGACAATTCGATTCGGACCCGCACTTCAAAACAATCCCATTGGTTCATCCTTGTACCAAATTCTTCTCCAATGACTCCATATGTACCTCCATCGAAGATGATTTAAAGAAATTGTTTGATCCTATGTTTGATGAACTCTATGAGCCAAGTGCTATTGAGCTGTCAATTCCCACAGCAGTGCTCATAACACGAGAATGAAGTCAATCCTCTGGTCTCAATATCGTTAAGTCAAGAAGCGCTGCTGGCGATCACTCGATCTCATCAACAAATCATCAATCTTGAATGTACATCATGGAATTGTTTACGGCATCAATGATGAAGTTAATCCCTTTGCTACTCCCGAAGATGCTCCATTTGAAAACATCTTTGCCCACGAACCAACACCGAACCATCTTCATCGGGGATATAAACTCTGCTACATCGGTCCTTCAACAACAACCACACGAACATCTTAGAAAATGGACACATGACCATCCATTGGATAATATCATTGGGAATCCTTCTCGTTCGTATCAACTCGAAAACAATTAGCTACGATGCCTTATGGTGCTTCTTCAACTCGGTACTCTCAAGATCGAACAAAAGATGTTAAAGCGCAATATACGAGGACGGTGGTTTAACGCGATGCAAGAAGAAATTCATGAGTTCGATCGTCTAGATGTATGGGAATTAGTACCGGTTCAGTTGTGCAATGATCATTGCTCTCAAGTGGATCTTCAAAGTGAAGCTTGATGAGCACGGTGATGTTACGAAAAATAAGGCACGGTTAGTTGCTAAAGGTTATCGTCAAGAAGAAGGTATCGACTTTGAGGAATCTTTTGCTCTGTTGCGCATCGAAGCAATCGAATCTTCTGGCTAATGTTGCAAGTAAGAATATGATTGTCTATCGGATGGATGTAAAGGCGGCTTTTCTCAGCGGAGATCTCAAAGAAGTCGTATCGTCGACCAACGACGAAGGTTTTGTGAATCGAGCATCCTACTCATGTCTATCGCTTGAAAAAGGCCCTTTACGGTTTGAAGCAAGCTCCAAGGGCATGGTATGATACGCTATCAAAGTTTCTTCTATCCACGGATTGACAAAGGAGCGATTGATCCAACATTGTTCACCGAAAGTCGGCAAACATTTAATTCACGTTCAAATTTACGTTGATGATATTATTTTGCCTCGTGACCCTAATGAATGTGATCGTTTTCTATGGAGATGGGCTCCAAATTTCAAATGTCAATGATGGGACAAATGTCATTTTCTTGGGATTACAAATTTCACAAAGTCCGGAGGCATTTTATAAATCAATCTAAATCGCTAATGAAATCTTAAAGAAATTTGGATTTACCTCTAGTGACCTGTTGACACTCCTATGGTGGGCGTACAAAAGCGGATGAGGACCACTCGGGGATCATAGTAGATCAAAGCGAAATATCGTAGTATGATTGGATCACGATGTACCTCATGACCCCATGAACCAGACATTTTGTTATTTGTATGCATGTGTGCTAGATACCGAGCTAAGCCTACCAAAAAGCACCTTGAAGCGGTTAAGCGGGTCTTCGGTATCTCAAGGAACCATTAACATGGGACTTTGGTATCCGAAGGATTCGGTATGTCTCTAACGGCCTATCGGATCTTGACCATGCGGGATGTCAAGATACACGTCGAAATACGTCGGTGGTGCTCAATTTTAGGTGACAAGCTTGTGGTGGTCTTCAAAGAAACAAATGAGCACTTCCATATCCTCTGAGGTGAATACATAGCCATGTCATCTGTTGTGCTCAAATCTTATGGATGAGATCGATTATCGACTATGGCTTTGTATTCAACAAAGTTCCTATGTATTGTGATAACAAAAGTGCCATTGCTCTCTGCTGCAACAATGTTCAACACTCTAGAGCAAAGCACATCGACATTCGACATCATTTCATCGGGAACAAGTTGAAAGCGGTGTGGTTGAACTATACTTCGTAAGGACCGAATATCAACTAGCAGACATCTTCACCAAAGCTCTTTCGAGAAGCGCTTTGAGTTTATTCTTCCACGACTAGGCTTAAAGAGCCTTCAACCGAGAAGCGCTCAAGCGTCTTGAGGAAGACATCGAGGAGTAAAGGTGTTCGACTCTATCTATTCTTGTATATATCTTTTCAAAACCAAATACAAAAATACAAAACCAACAAAACAAAAATAGAAAATTATAAAACTTTTCAAAATCCATAAAAATCGAAAATCTTGAAAATCTTCAAAAATATTGTTTATTTATCATGTTTTTCTTGTCGGTTCGATAACATCTACGGACTTTGAGTTGTCACTCAAAGAATGGCACGGTCTCTAGATGAAGTTCGAATTTTAAAAAAAAAAAAAAAAAAAAAAAGAGATGGAGAAAAATGTTGGTTTATTGTCATTTGAGACGATAACCCGCTTTTCAAAAAAAAACGAGCCATGCTTTATCATGTTTTCAAATCTCATGCTCGATTCTATAAACATTTATCGCTATCTAATGAAAACTAATTGCTTTGTAAAATAACTCGGACTCTATTTTTGATAATCATCTGGACTTAAAAGTTTGTCAAAATATCTATCTCTCAATCAACAACTTATGTCATTGATTGAGGGGAGAATGATTTCAATTAAATCAAAAGGTTATTTGTCATACAATTGTTTTCAAAAGATAATCATGCATGTTTAATCAATGGAGTTTAAAGTCTTAAAATCCGATCCTTATCAGTTAAAACACTTTCATAATCAAGTCACAATTCTCCTTAAAAGCTTTCAAAATCAATTTAAATCTACAAGAGATCACAAATCTCAAAGGATTTGATAATTGTGATCGGGGGAGAATTTGTGATTTAAATTGGATTTAATCTGATAATTCGGTAAATGGTTGTATAAGGATATACAAGCTCTCCTTCCCACATGTGCCAAACGATTTCAAATTTTCCATGCACATGTTGAGGGGGAGCATCTATTTTAAACCACAAATAGTTGAAACGTGATCAATTTATCTCAATGTGCAGTCTTTTCCTAATATGTGCAAAACATTTTCAAATATGAGGCACATATTGAGGGGAGCAAACTTATGAAAACCTCATCCTTCCCTAAAATGCTTTATCTACTTGTTTTGATAAGGAAGTGATGTTGATATCTTTAGAAAATGGTAATCAAAAAGTTAATTCTTTCTCTTGCCTCCATGTGCAAAAGCGATTTCAAATACTTGATGCACATGTTGAGGGGAGCTCTGGTTCTAAAAATATCAAAAACAATTCGGAACAAAATGCTTTGATAATATATCATAAGTATCGGATTGATTTTCAAATGGTTTTCAATTGGTTTCAACGGCGGATGAACAATACCAAATAGACCGACCAACTTTACTTTATGTATGGTGATATAAGGATGATAAGGTTAGGTATTTGTTCCCATGATCCGCGAGACCGGAGGGATCTACCGAGGACAATCCACTAGTTAGTGTAGAAGTCCTTAGGTATGATGATAAAAGGAGAAATATGAGATATGGGAAGAGTGCGGATGAGTCGAGCTAGTCTTGGAATAAACCCAACAAGGTTCTAGCTATGATGTCTCGGTAAGCTTGAAGGGTTGAAGAATGAAAAAGAATTGAATGAGAAAGGGTGAAAACAAATAGCCCTCCAATTACTCAACCATAGGGCGAAACCGGGTTTAATTCATTTGCTCTTGGTGGTTACCAAGGTAACATCGGTATTGAAGACAAGGCGTCATGGACCCGGTGACGCATTGCACTTCAACTTCCCAAACCACTCAAGTTCCTCTTAAAAGGACTTGTTTCATTCTCACATGGAACCGACATTATCTATCGACTTTCTCTTAGAGATTGTTGATATTGAAGAAGGAGACCCTCTCCCTAGTCTCCGATCTGAGGATCCAAATTTGCACAAATTGAGTCTAGAGCCACGAGATCATCAATAAATCTCCTTAGGACACTTTCAATGAAGACTCTCTGTTTCACACAATGTGGAAAGAGATTATATCTTGAGTCCTCGCATTATCCTTGTGGTATTGCGGAACATCGAGTGATATGCATACATATTCACAATGAAGATGGAAAGCCTTCGGAGCCAACATCAAGCAAGCTCTGGTAGGTGGCATGTGAGATCAATTCTATAGATCAACCATGTGACAAGCGAGCAGAAACAATGGGCGATTCAATCTTTTGAATCAATCTGGTTCGAGTTATGGATTGACGGATACCTTTGAAAAACCGGTCGTTGTGCTTAAAAGTTCTTTTCCATATCACATCGATTGTGTATTAATGTTTCAAAATTAAAGGGTATTTATGATTGATAATTGATTTTCCATAAAACCTTCGTGGTATTGCAAAACACTTTCTATAAAGCAATACGATTATTCTCGAATCACTTTTCATCAATCGGTGAATCTCTATTATTTGGTTCACTCACTCCGTGTTGTCTTCTTTGAGGCGTTCGGTTTGAGAACAACTAGAAGCATTGCGAAACCCTGTCAAGGAAATTCTTGAGTTATACGATCACAGCGGTACTTGTCTTGTTCAGCGAGGAACCGTGGGCGTGTACCTCAATTCAACAAAAGTGATCAAAGACACTTTTGTGTGCTTTATTGCTAACTATTCTATGCGGGAACACCCGGCGTTTGCGGTGATCGAATGAAGCGGTCAATCCATAGCCGCATGCTCACACATTACATTCATCTCTAAAGAAATCATGATAAGTGCATCGATGACTCGATGTTTTCACTCCATGCTTACGCTCTGTTCTTTGCAAATATCATGAATCGACTAAAGCTTCCGCTACTCGATAAGAAGATTTCATGATCCGAATGTGAGCATGTCGGTCCAAAAGTCACAACATCACATACTATCAACACCACAAAGGAAGAGTCGAGATTTATGGTTCTTGATAATCTCAAAAGTGGTTCAAATACTCTATCATCACGTGGATCGGTTTAAGACCTCCACTCGATTTTTCAAAACATGCGAGAACATGATGAATCAATGACTACGAGCTAAAGAACAAAAGTGCTTAATCAAAGAAACCAAGAACAACGAAATGTTATATCGGTTTGTAATCATTGTAATTTGAGGTGACCTCCTTGGGGAGATTGTTGGGATTTAGTAAATCCGATTACTTAAAGTGTCGGTCACCTCAAGTATGTATACTCGTTAGAAAGCTCGTAGTCGTAGCTATTCAATGTTAGTATTTAGATTACTTTGTAACACCGTGGAGGACGGATGGGTCTTTACCCTTTGTATGCGATCCGATAGGCCAGCTTGACCTAAATACCCTTTGCCCTAGGCTTTGTCTCTAGGGTTCCCATCATCTCCCACTTTCTCCCTATAAATACCCATATGTGTTTGTAACAAACCCTCTGGGGACACATGAGTGCGAGTAAGGGTTAGGGATCCTTTAACATGATTTGGATAACATTGTAAGTGATTATAAACACTTAGGAATAATAAAACGTTTTGTGTTATTTTCTTTGTCTCTACTTTGGGTTCCTATTCATATGATCTCGTATTCATTAATTCTCCGATTCTTTGGAGTATGAACAATCGTGTGGTCTCTGCAAAGTAAACGTGTTTATCTTAACCTGGATTTGGGCCCAATGAGCCTAATAAGGGTCGATTTTGTGTTTAAACGAGTTCATTAGTGGACTTAGGTGCAATTGAGGCCCATTAGGTGTTGTGGGGACCACTTTGGCATATCGAGCCTAATTTGTGAAATGTGGGACCCGGGGGTTGTGAGTGTGTTGTGTCGTTGTGGTGATTAAAGCGGTATTCGGTTTGTTTTGCACATAGTCTACAATATGATGGTATGTGTGAGCTCGTTCAATGAAAATGTGAATCATATAACATATATTGATTCGTTGTTGCCTGATTTAAGCAAAAGTTTTAAATTTTGCTTAAAATGAGTGTGAATGAATAATGTCGTAATTAATCATTGATTAACGTTTATTAATAAGCGAGGATTTTCAGGATGTTACACCCCTCCCCATCGTTCCCCACCCCTAGAAAACCCACCCCAAGCCCCCACATGCCCATGAATGCTCTTAATAACCTTTACCCATAGCCCCGCTCCCCGTCTTAAATCTCCACCACCATTTACCTAGCGCCAATTTTTAGCCTAAGAGATCCCGTTTAACCCCCATCCCAGAAAGAATCGAATTCCATTTGACCCCGAAATTTTTTACTCTCCCAATCCCACCCCAAAAGAATTTTTTTCTAATGCTCTCAAATTTTTTTAAAACACTCGTAGGCACACAGAACATCGAGAAGTAATACAAAGGCAAGCTATTGAGAACATTGGCCTAGCCCACTTCTTCCTCATTTTTGAGGTCTACGTTATTATTAGGCTAAGTGAGTAGGCACACCATTAACTTAGTATCTACACACCATTATTTTAACTTCACATGCTTTTACTCTTCCAACTCCCACTTTGACATCACGTGCTCTCTTTTCTTATTCCCAAAATAAATTTACAGCAAAACACTCTCTCACCCATTAAACCCTCAATCATCATCTTCCTCAATGATTCTCAAAATAAATTAACATAAACACATTAAACCTCTCTATATGTTCAATTTAAAAGTTTTCCAGATCTATAAATCTTCTTATAGATCCGAGTTATTTTGATATTTTTTTATTTTACAGATTTGTAAATCTTTTTATAGATCTAAACTCAGATTTGTAAATATTTTTTTATTCATAAATCCGAGTGGGGTGGTTGTTCGGTTGCTTTCCGGCGACAGTGGGAGTTGGCTTAGCCAACGACTGTGGTGTTTTTTTTGGTGGTGCGGTGGTTGTGATGGTGTTGGTCGGATTTTGGTTATGGTGGTTGTTTTGTATTGTGATGAATGAGTAAAAGATGTAGAGATTAATAAGGATGAAGAGGTTTATGATAAGAGAGAATATGAGAGTGTAAAATAATATACTCTACTAAATATGTTGTCAAACATGCACGGCTTTTGCATCTTTTTTAGAATTAGAAAACAAAAAAAAAATGTTACATGAAAAAATGTGACAGAACAAAATGTACTTGTGTGTAACCCAGAGAACCCTCCTTTTCTAAGATCACTACATTAGTTTCTTTTCCACCATGCGTTCCCATACATGTAACATTGGGACTACAATCATCGTTTTTGCCATCGTCACACTTATTATTATTGTATTCCCATGAGCCTCCTTGGATATCTCATTTGGCCCAAACTCAAAGTCACTAAAAGGCCCAATGCAAAATCAATAAAATGAGTAAGTAAACCTAATCATTTTAACTTGCGACCCACACTTTTTCTTGGATGAGCAAAAATCACAACATAAACACAAAGACACAAACACAAAGAAAGAGCGATAGTTTCTTCTACCTTGGTTTCGCCATGCGTTCCCATACATGTAACATTGGGACCACAAAAATCGCTTATTATTATTGTATTCCCATGAGTGATGAGCCCTTCATCTCCATCTCCTCTTGATTCCGATCGTCGTGGTTTTTTGCCGGAAAGCTATCGTTCCCCATATCATCATCCTCCTCATCGCTCGAATCTTCGCCCTTGCTATTTGAGTCGCCCTCGTCATCTACTTTCTCATCTTCGTGTTGTGATACGGTATCCTTCATCATGTCCACCTCTCCTTCTTCCAGCTTACTATCTTGTCTAGGTTTCGAATTTTCTTGCAACAAAATCCTGTGAATGTCACGAATTTCCTCGACTACACTCACTTTATGAATTTTTCCTTGCACTTTTATGTTGAGTTCTTCCCGTATGAGACCTTTGTTTATCGTGTGTATGTGAACCCTTCCGTAAATGATGTTTTGATTTCCTTCTAAACTGCAGTTACTTGTTCCCAGAATAGTGTCGTGTAATGTCGCGATCTTTTTGAATGTTTCCACGTTCCAACATGAAATCGGAATACCCATAATATTAATCCAAGTCATTCTTCTGGCGGTACGAGTTATATTACTGCCTTTCTTAAGCTTGTGAAGACATCTCCTTAACTCGTGTTCTTTGTCTTCTAGGACGTTATTTGCAGTTTCAGCGTTTTCCATTACCACCATCACTTCGAGCCCCCTAACACTTTAACCTCTACATTAGTCAAACCTTGTTCTACACATAAGGCTGGTAAATTGTACTGTATAAGAAACATGCCGCCTTCACCTCGCCCGCTACACTTCTATTTAAAATCTCACTATTTAGGTCTTTATCGTCGATGTTAATGGTTCTTCCATCTCCATCGTTCCCTGCTCGGTCCCCGCAACTGTCCATGTGACCCTTTTGGTTTTGAAAGTCATGTGGTTCCTCGCTTCCCGTTTCATGACGCGTGTTTGTTCCATCTGTACCATTCTCCATATACGTCCCTTTTCTTCTTGCATTCCCCGTGTTAACCACATCAGCGAAAGATCGAACATCACGATTGTGAACTCTTCCTTCTTTCGTGCCATTCCTTTCCCAGTTACCATTCATCTTTGCTGTTTCCTGTTTCTTGTCGTTTCCACCCATTCTTCCCTTGTCACTGTGATTTCTGTCATAAGCAATATATACCCTCAAGTATTCGTCACCAAGTTTAATCTTATGTAGTCGGCTTAGTAACCCCTCCACGTCGTTCACAGACTTGTACCGGACAAAACCATATCTTTTTCCGTTCGAAGCCGTCTTTGAACCATGAACATTTGAACCATGAACATTCTTGAATACCATCCACAACTTACCCATCCCAGTCCTCCGGAAATTGAAAAACATAAGCGATATTGCCAAGTTGTGTTTCCACGGTATAGTTGGTTCCAGTTGCTTGCCTTTGTATTGCCCTCTATTTCCTAAATGCCTATCTCGTATGCCTCACGTCGTTTCTCTCTGGTGGAAAGTCATTTCCTCTCTCACACAATTTTCATAAACATGTCCAAAAAAAAGGATGGTACCAAGGTATATATGTCTATAACACTATTGTCATGACTTGGAACCATATAATTTTACGCATAAGGGTTTGATCAATTTATTTGCATATCTATATTGGATTCATGACCACTATATTACGGATTTGATTCGTCCAACGGTTTAAATATGGAAAAAAAAATAATAATAAATAAAATAAAAAAATTAAAAAAAAAATTGCTCGACTATCAAGACCAGGAAAGCATAAATTAGTTTCAGCCGTATCTTTGACTATTTGGTCTAGCATGTTCGAGTGTAAGTCAGCATCGCTAGTCCAAAGTCCAAGTTATTGGCTAATGGCAAATATGCTTAATGGCTGAAGTGTTTTAAGACATGACTTTCACATTACAAAATAAACTAAGACGTCGACTTTAGACGTGACGTGAAATGAGACTGAAAAAAACTCGATAAAGTATGAGCGTAGCGGGTTTTTATTCAACTTTGATAAAAAATTAAAGTGAAAATATTACAAGTAAGGATAGTTTTTAAACTTATATTATTTACAACACTTTTGTAAACTCATTATATATGAAATATGATATAAATCATGGTTCTAAAAGATGCGTAAAGGCTTGAGGTTTCGTCATGCCACCACGCCACGCCTATATGCCAAGTCTTTTTAAACTTGATATATATGAAATATGATATAAATATATAAAATTTTCATATTTTGTCTTGCCTTATACCACGTCTTATAAGCGCAAAGCTTCGTCTTGACCGCTAAAGCGTGAGGCTTGGGCATGCCGCCACACCGCCTCGAGCTATTTATAACTTTGATATAAATATATAAATTTATAAATATTTTCATATTTTGTGTAGCCTTATGCCACGCTTAAAAGCGTAAAAGCTTAGCCTTAGATGGTAAGGTGTGAGACTTGGTCACACCGTCACCCCATGTCTCGTGCTATTTATAATCTGTTTTAATCTCAACTACTTTTATATCCTCGTGTACGCACAGGGTTTTGGGTTAATCTTTGTTAAATTAAGCTTTTGTTTAAATTTTGTTAAATAAATGGTTGTTGAAAGTAAATATAATAACATTGTTTAATAGTATTTATGAGTATATTGAGTTAACACCCATCACAAAATAAACATTGAGCCGCTTCTTTCTTGCTTGATATGGGGCTTCCATTCACCAACGCACACTAAAAGTGCTCTAGCGGCTTAAAGCGTTGTTTGCTAAATCGTATGACAACTATGAATAGCAATTTTTACCACCTATAATAAATTAAAGTTATTAATTTACCTTCAACTACATACATTTTCCTCTTATTTAAATACCCCATAGTATCTAACTTGAATCAAACCATCCACTCTAACGAATATAGAAAACACACACATAGTTATTAAGTCTAAGCCCTTTAATAGATGCAATTTTAATCGAATAAAACATTGTAAAAAGAATAAAATGATAATGGAAATGTTAAATCTGTTTTTGATTTTGTCAACCTTTCATATGATTTTAAGAAAGATGCTTCTCCACCAATTTAGGTATATTCTTTTTTTTGTAACGTTTTATGAAATTTTTGAAAATTTCCTGATAAAAATTAATTACACAATATTTTTGATGTTTTTATATGAAGGCATCGGTTGAAAGACTCGTATTCTCCATTGGAGTCAAATTTGATTCATCTGATGTCAAACTGTTAGAGCATCTAACATAAAAATATGGAGTTGAGAATGAAAAACCACATTTATATATCGATGTGTTCATACCAACACTTGATGTGGCTTCAAGTGTAACCAAAGTTTATCCTTTAAAGTAGAAAATCAAAGCAAAAACAAATTTCAAACTTGAACTATCCACGCATGATGTAATATGTGTTACTGAACAATGCTTTTCTGGTTATTTATGTTAAATAATGTGAAGGACCAAGAGTGTCAAGTTTCAAAGTCTAAATAAAGTTTATGCTGGAAGTGTAGAAAATAGAAGTTCAGGGGCTAAAGTGGAACATAGTGAGTATATTATGTTACGATCGGTCTAGGGTTTCATATCTTTTCCGTTGATTAGTCTCTCTCTAAAATCTTCACACGTTTATTTGTCTTCCTCTTGTGATATCTATCTTGATATCGATCGGTATTGGTTGGTTCTTTGTATCAAGATCAATATTGTTTGATCTTGTTAAGTCGAGTGTTGAGTGAACTTTGTGGTGAGATCTTGGTGTCTACCTAGTAGAGATCGGTTATTGTTTCTTTATATTTGTATTGGTAAGCACCTAGTTGGGGACTTATCTTCTTGATATTCATATAATAAAATACACCGTGGGGTGGTTGGCTGGGTGTAATAGTTGATTGTTGTGTGCTCTTGATCATTTTTACATGGTATCAGAGCGCACGGTTCTGATCTGGTGGTTTTTGAGATTCTAGGGTTTCGAAGTTTTTTTGGGGATTCTTGAAATTGGTGGTTGAATTGGTTAATTGAGGTTGTTTTCTTAACGGTCGTGGTTGATTGGTTCTGTTTGGGATTGGATCTTGTGATTTTGTGGGTTTCTTGGTTAGGGTTTCTTGAAACCCTAATTTGGTATTTTGGGGGTTTTCATCCCTGGTGGTTTCTTATTGTTTCTTGGGCCTGTTCTTGATACAATCTTACTAGATTCATTGAATCTGGTGAATTTTGTATCTCTTTCCGCTGATATATCTCTGTAAGTACTTCTTTCTCTTAAGATAACACAAAATTGGTTTAGAAGGTGCAAACGGGACAGTTAACATCTTGATCTGCCAACCTAGATTGGTACGAATACTGCCTGCTGTCCCAGTCTTGGCTGGTTTGTGGTTATTCTTGGGTGTGAGTTGTAGATTTTATAGTTTGATATTTCTGCTTTTTAGTTTTTTGTTGTGTCTAACTCGAAGGAGGATAGGATTTGGGCAGTCTTGGAAGTTGGTTAAGTTGTTTAGTTCTGGTTATTTGTTCTTGTTGTTTGCTTTTATTGCTTGTTGTGATTGTTTCTGTTTTCTCTTACTAGTTGTTCTTGTTGTTTGGTTAATATGGCTATTGAAGATGAACCTAGTGGTAGTAATACTCAAGTGTTAATTAGTAATCTTGATGCTGGTAATCCTCTTCATATTCAAACTAATGATAATAGTGGAACCGCTCTTATTCCATTTAAATTGCTTGGGCCGAGAATTATAGAATTTGGTTTGGTGCTATGAAATTGGCTTTGCAAGCTAGGAATAAGTATAGCTTTGTTGATGGTACTTGTCTTAAAGAATCATTTGTTACTAGTAATGTCTTGTCTGCTCAATGGGATAGGTGTAATGCCATTGTCTTAACATGGATTATGAATTCTGTATCTCATGATGTTTATATGGGGTTAGTTTATTCTGAAAAAGCTGCTTCTGTTTGGCAAGAATTAAAAGAAACATATGATAAAGTTGATGGTTCTGTTATATACAATCTGCTACAAAAGATTAATTATGTTAAACAAGGTGGTAGTTCTGTTGCTGATTACTATCATAGGCTAAATTCTTTATGGAGAGAATTTGATTCTCTAACTAAACTGCCTAAATGTGTTTGTGAACATAAATGTGCTTGTGAAGCTAGTCTTGAGTTGGTATTGCATCGTGATTAATGAAACCGATGCAATTCCTTATGGGTCTTGATGATTGTTATCAACTGTTAGAATTGCGTTATTGACGAGATCCTTTACACGAGGTTAAGGATGCTTATCTTTATTGTGTCTAGGGAGGAGTCCACGAGAGGATTCTGAGTCTTCTAGTGTTTACGAATCTAAATTGAATGCTTCTTCTTTTCGCTAAGTCATTTAATAACAATAGAAGATTGTATAACAACAAGATAACAACACTAGAGGAACCGGTTCTAATACTAATCTGCTAATAGAGGTCCTAATCCTAATTTGAATTGTAAAAGCGTGGTAAGATTGGACATACTATTGAAAGATGCTATGAACTCATTGGTTTTCCACCTGGATTTGTCAAGAATAATAATCCACCTAAACAAAATGCTTTTAGACAAAACTATAATGCTAATATTGATAAAGTGTCTGAAAAAACTTCTACTACTTCATCTGCAAATACATCTTCTGGTTTTACTTCTGAGCAGATGAAGAAACTCTTGTCTTTGATCAATGATAGTTCTTCTGGAAGCATACATGCCAATATGGCAGGTAGGGCTTCATTCTTTAATGGAAATGTTTGGTTTAACATTAATTTTTCTAAATATTTCTTTAGAATTCTAGTCTTTATGTTAAAACTATATCTTTGGGATGGATCATTGATTCGGTGCTAATCGACACTTATTGTTTCTCTTGTTGGTATGTTTAATGTTGTGGATATTTCTAGTCTTAAGATTCTTGTTGGACATCCCAATGGTACTCTGCTACTATAAGTCATGTTGGAAATCTAAAATTAACTAATAATGTGACTCTTTATGATGTCTTAGTGGTTCTTAGTTCTTGTGTGAGTTTGTTGTCTGTTAATAAAGCGATTAGAGATAGCAAAATGTTTGTTGGTTTGATGAAGATACTTGTTATATTCGAGTTTGAAAAGGAGAATGTTCGGGGACTGGTAGTCGATCGATGGATTGTATTTGTTTGATATGCGACCTAATAATACTTTGGGTGAGTGCAATATGGTTATGTCTTATAATGTGTCTAAACTTGTTTGGCATAATAGATTGGGTCATCCTCATTGATCCGATCTTATCATTCTTCAAAAGGATCTTGGTATTTCTAAGAATTCTTCTATTTCTATTTGTGAAATCATCACGGGGCTAAGCGGACAAGGAACCTTTTCCTTTGTCGATCATAAGTCTAAGAATCTTGGTGAACTTGTTCATCTTGACTTATGGGGTCCTTACGAGTAACAAGTAGAGAAGGATATAAGTATTTTCTCACTATTGTTGATGATTATTCTAGAGTGTGTGGACTTATATGATTAAAACTAAAGATGAGGTGTTTGATGTATTACGCTCTTTTATTCACTTAATGTCTAATCAATTTGGTATTAAAATTAAAAGCTGTTAGATCGATAATGGTCTTGAATTTGTAAATAAAAAATGAGTGGAATGTTTTTCGATCTTGGTATAATACATCAAACATCTGTACTCATACACCTCGACAAAATGGGATTGTTGAAGGAAACATAGACACCTACTCAATGTAGCTAGGAGTCTTATGTTTCAAGGGGATTCCTTTAAGGTTTTGGTGCGATTGTGTTCTAAGCGATGTGTATCTTATAAACAGTTGCCATCTTGATTCTAAATGGTAAATGTCCCTATGAGTTATTGTACAAAACTAAACCTAATCTTTCCCATTTGAGGTCTTTTGGATGTCGTGTTTTGCTACCATTCTAAATAATCATGATAAGTTGTCTTATAGGTGCGAAAATGTGTTCTAATTGGTTTTCTTCTACTAAAAGGCATATAAACTTTTAAGTTTGGATACTAGAAATGTGTTTTATGCCGAGATGTGAGGTTTTATGAAAATGTTTTCCTTTAAAATGAAAACACGTGAGTCAACCGATACAAAGCTGTGTAAATGAGGTTGAACACTTGAAGTTTTTGATAGTCCAAAGTCTCAAAGACCCAATGATGAAGGGAAGATACACCACCAGTTGAGGATGGTAGTATGCCATCTTCATATGATGCTAGTGATAATGAAATAGATACTACTTATATGCATCATGAAGATGGGCAATCTGCAACCCACTTTGGTGACCAACACTAGTCTGAGGGCAATTCTAGTCTTGAAAATCTTGGTTTAGTTTTTAATCATTACGAAAATGTTAATGAAGATGTGCGAGACACAGTATTAAGAAGGTCTAGTAGAGTCTAAAACTCCTATTAGGTTCAATGATTATGTGATGCATACTAAAGTCGGATATGGTATTGAGAAATATGTGAGTTATGCTAGTTTGAGTAGGACTAATCGTGCTTTGCTTCTACATTGAATAAATCATTGAACCTAAAAATTATGAAGAAGTCATTAAAATTCTAATTGGTGCGAAGCTATGAACAATGAAATTGAAGCTTTAAATAGAAACAATACCGGATGAATGTGAGTTACTGTTGGTAGACATGCTATTGGATATAAATGGATATGGAAAATCAAATATAAGTCTACAGGAGAAATTGATAGATATAAATCCAGATTAGTTGCTAAGGGTTTTAATCAAAGAGAAGGTTTTGATTATGATGAAACCTTTAGTCATGTTGTGAAAATGGTAACTGTCAGATGTCTAATAAGTATTGTTGTTAGTAAAAACTGGCCTTTATATCAGTTAGATGTTAATAATGCTTTCTTATATGGTGATCTTGATGAAGATGTTTATATGCAATTACCAAAAGGCTTTAATGATGGTGATGATACTAAAGTATGTAAACTTAATAAGTCTTTATATGGACTTAAGCAGGCTCCTAGACAATGGAATGCTAAGCTTACTAATGCTTTAATTGAACATGGTTTTGAGCAAAGTAAACTGGATTATTCTTTATATGTTAAACAAAAAGGTTCTGTGTTTGTTGCTTTGCTTGTGTATGTTGATGATATTGTTATCACTGGAAATGATGAAGTAGAAATCAATAACTTTAAAAAGTTTTTGAGTTCTAAGTTTATGATCAAAGATTTGGGAGAATTGAAATATTTTCTTGGGATTGAAGTTTTGAAAAATGATAATGGTGTTTGTATGACCCAAAGAAAGTATTGTTTGGAATTGTTATATGAGTATGGTTTGCTTGCAGCTAAGCCTGTTGATACACCCTTGCCTGAAAATTCTGTTTTAAGTTGTGTTGAAGCTAAAAATGATAAAGTGTTGAATAATATAAATAACTATCAAAAATTGGTTGGTAAATTGATATACTTAACTAATACCAGACCAGATATTAGTTATGTTGTTCACTGTTTAAGTCAACATATGCACAAACCTTTACAATCTCATCTTAAGGCTGCTCTGAGAGTTTTAAAGTATTTGAAAAAGTCTCCTGGTTTAGGCTTGCAATTTGATAAAGAGTATGATCTTAAGCTTAAAGCTTATGCAGACTCTGACTGGGCTAAATGTCCTCTAACCGTGAAATCAGAATCGGTTTTGTGTTTTCTTGGGTAATTCTCTTATTTCTTGGAAAAGTAAAAAACAAGCTACATTATCTAGAAGTTCAGTTGAGGTTGAGTATAGAAGTATGGCTTTTACAACTTATGAAGTAATTTGGTTGAGCAATTTATTACATAGTCTTGGTCTTAAAGAGTTGTTGCCTGTGAATATATTCTGTGATAATAGTGTTGCAATTGATTGCGACTAATCCTGTGTTTCATGAAAAAACCAAAAACTTTGAGTTGGATGTGCATTTGGTTAGAGAAAAGGTTTCTGCTGGAGTGATTAAGACTGTTAAGATTCATACAGATATGCAAGTAGCAGATATTTTTACTAAATGTCTTGGACAAAGACAACATTCTTTGTTTTGCAAATGTCTTGGTATGTTAGATTTGTTTGCAGGTATTAACAATGGTGATAAGAATAGCAGTCTAGAAAAAGATGGAAGCAGTTTACATGATGCAGACTTATCAACTTGTGGAGGGGTGTTAAATAATGTGAAGGACCAAGAGTGTCAAGTTTCAAAGTCTAAATAAAGTTTATGCTGGAAGTGTAGAAAAGAGAAGTTCAGGGGCTAAAGTGGAACATAGCTGAGTATATTATGTTCTGATCAGTCTAGGGTTTCATATCTTTTCCTGTTGATTAGTCTCTCTCTCTAAAATCTTCACACAGTTTATTTGTCTTCCTCTTGTGATATCTATCTTGATATCAGTCTGGTATTTGGTTGGTTCTTTGTATCAAGATCAATATTGTTTGATCTTGTTAAGTCAGAGTGTTGAGTGAACTTTGTGGTGAGATCACTGGTGTCTACCTAGTAGAGATCAGTTATTGTTTCTTTGTATTTGTATTGGTAAGCACCTAGTTGGGGACTTATCTTCTTGATATCCATATAATAAAATACACCGTGGGGTGGTTGGCTGGGTGTAATAGTTGATTGTTGTGTGCTCTTGATCATTTTTACAATTTATATGTTTTTGTTAACACATTTTTCGTTATAGTGTTGTTTAGCCTGTTCTTGTTGAGATGATGTAACTTTGTAATGGTGCAACTGATAAGAAATAACTACTATTGATATTTTAGTTGGGCTTTGCTAACATGGAATGATGAATATCGGAAACGAAAAAGTAAACATTTAAATCCGAAAGATTATGTATCATAAATGTAAACATTTACATCAACAAAGCTGATAAGAAGGGCTTGCTAATATGAAATGATGAATACAAGAAAAAAATGTAAACATTTAGATCATAAAGATTATGTATCAGGAATGTAAATATTTACACCAACAGCGTAAAATAAAGATAAACAATTCAATCGATAATGTTATTCAATCTTGGATACATCTTTGTATTTTGATTTAAGAGGCGAGCAAAATATCGTTCATATTTGTCATGTGGGTATAGGCAAATTCCTTGACACACCGGGCAACAACAACACCGCAATGCAACACTTTGCGAAATATGATATTCGATTCCAAATCATTATCATTTATAGGACAATATATGTTAGCAAGATCAATCATTATAATTTATTCCAAATCATTAATTCGGTTGGAAGCGTATGTTAATTACTCTCCAAAAAGTAGGATGTTTACATCAGATAGTAGCATTTTGTTCTAGTGTGTAGGATGGGATGGAAGAAGATAGGTCGAGAGGGAGATGTGGATGCGAATGACCTTTACATAAAATTGTCTTGATGAATTTATGATAAAGTCCCATGAGTCATTTTCACCAGATATGTTAAGTTGTGTTAGGAGGCTCATTAATTCAGCGAGTTCACTAGACTCACGTCTAAAACGAATTGGCCTTGACCAGGTCTAGTTAATAATTGGCCTGATATGCTTATACCGCCTCCCCAAAGATGGCCCGTGAACAAGGGAAAAGTCGGGAGCCTTGTCTAATGGAAACAGGGTGCATATGTGTTACTATCATAAACAAAGCAATGAGGATTCAAGTCTAGACGATACATTCTTGGGTAAGTAACGTGAAGGGGTGATCCACCTAGCCACTTGTCATGCCAAAAGCTTGTGTTTTGCGCCCATTTTCACTTTCTTTTTGAAAAGCAATTGAAATTTAATTCCAGATATAATAAGATCAAACTTTAGCTTCCTTATTTGTGACGAAGGACTTGAGGAAATTGTAGAATTGTAGAATTGGAATCCTCAAGTAAGCCTCCCATATAACCATGTAAAAAGTAGATGACTTTACTCCATAAGGCATGCTCTTCATTACAAATTCTCCACCACCATTTAGCTGACATAGATTGATTGCTTACCTTGAGGCTACGAATTCCTGGACACCCCTTACTTCGAGGGGAGGTCACTTTGTCCCAAGCAATCCATGATATGTTTTTTACATTAGAGCTTCCACCCCAAAAGAATCATCTCCAAATACCTTCAAACTTGCAAATAATCTATTTTGGAGCTTTGAATGTTAAAGTAATAAACTCCCAAGTTACCAAGTACGGATCTAATAAGAGTGAGCCGACCACCAAAGAAAAGAGATGTAGCTTTCAATTAGAGAGCATTTTGAAAAATCGTTCAACAAGTGGGTTCCAATTCGAACATGATGTCATTTTTGCACCAATAAGGAGGCCTAAGTAATTAAAATGAAATTGGGAGGCAAGACACCCAATGGAAGAAGCAATGGTGTTGAGCTATAAGTTTGTGACACTAATCCCGAAAAGCTTACTTTTATTGAAGTTTACTCTAAGACCGGAATCACGGTGGAAGCAGGTGAGAATCCTAGAAAGGTTTTGGCATTGGAGAGCGACCACTCTCCCATAATGAGAGCATCGTCTACAAATTGAAGGTGTGAAATGTGGACTTTGTCTTTTCCCACTTTCATGTCATGGAAAAGTTGCGATTAGTTGATTCCATAAGGCTAATCGAGGGCTTCAACCGCAATGATAAAGAGGAAATGAGAGAAGGTCTCCTTGTCGAAGACTCCTATCTAGCTTGAATTCTTTTGTTGAGGAGCCATTGATGAGGACCGAGGCATATGCCGAGTTAAGAAAAGAATGGATCCAACTTCTCCATTTCGCACTAAATTCCGCTTGTTTCATGATCCAAAGATTGAAAGAAGGAAAGGCCATAATAAAGCTTCAAATGCCTTTTCAAAGTTCTCCTTTAGGAACATACACATTTTTTCGCTTCTTTGCACATGCAATGATTTCATCAACTATCGGTGGCTCATCAATTATTTGTCGGCCTTTAACAAAAGTCATTTGAACTTCACTAACAACCGAGGCAATGACTTTTAGTGATGGTAATTTATACCCATCATATAAAACATTCCAACCGTTAAACCAAACGTTTCAAAATAGTAACCTTGTCCTTCACCCGCTCGCCTATAAAGTGTTACGAGAATGATAACCAACATTAAAATTTATTATATGGTAAACTACCAACTATTTTTCAATGCTCTAATAGTTATATATGATACAATAATACATAATAATATTCTTAATAAGATTGCACACCGTAAGGCTGGTCGCATTCGAGCCATGAAAATCGGTTGGGCACGCGTTTTTTTGACCCTCGACCGATTTGAGATCGGTTGGGCACTTTTCTGGTGGCCGGTTGCCACATCGGTCGTGGTCCCAATTTTTGGAATATCGGTTCGATTTCCACTCGATGTTCACGCAATGTTTTCTCCTTCCCAACGTATCCCAACGTGTACATTTAATAAGATTTTAAAAAAATGACCGTTTGGTCATACAACTAAAAAAAAAAATTCAAACCCATTTTACCAATCTATAAATACCAACTTCACCTTAAACACAATTCACAACTTACCATTTTCATCTACATTCATTTCAATCTAATTCTTATCCAACTTCAAAATGTCAAAGAAAAATACCCCACAATTAAAAACCCGACGATCACGACTACCCCAAAATGCCCCGGATCTAAATTTCTCGCCGGAAAACAACTTCGAGTTAACCGGCATATCACCACAACAAAACCGGCCTATTCGCTTTCGTCCACAAGGTTTTGATTATCAATCACAACTACCCCAACCAAATCAAAACCAAAACGCGTTTTATCTTAACCGTCCTTTTGTCCCACCGCAACGTTCTTACCACGATTACCGGCAAGAACCTAGTGGGTCGTCGTACCATCCAAACATGGACTTCATTTATCCTTCTCAACCGTATCAACCTTATTCCCCGATTCGAAGCACTAATCTAGACATGAATTTGGAAGATTGGATGCCGGAGTATCCGACACAAAACTACCCAAGTCAAGATGCTTCGATGGGACAAGGTTCGGGTCACGGTTCGCACCACGGTTCGTTCCATGGTTCCATTCCCGTTGATGATTCTGATGATGAGAAAACCGCTTCCGCTGAAGAGATGTCCCCCATCAAACCAAAGCAACCATCTAGACGTGCTTCAAAGGCTAAGGACAAAGGAAAGAAGCGGAAACAAGCAAGGGAAAGACAAGAAGCTGCGAGCCATGGACAAAGGAGGAAGAGGTGGTGCTTTGTAAAGCTTGGGTTTATGTGTAGGAAAAGCGGCGAGCGAAACGCCTGAACCGCTTCAAGTTTTGGGAGTTAGTGATCGACTACTTTAACAAAAAGCGGCAAAGACCTAACCTATGACTCCATTACTACCAAATGGAAGAGCGAGGATTCGTAATAGGGTTGGAAATTATTGTGCTATCATGGAGAATATCAAGAATACCCATGGAAGCGGTGAGAATGATATCGACGACACTTCAAAAGCTCTTAGAGAATACCGTATGACGACGGTCATGATTTCACTTTGGAGGAGTGCTACGAGGTTTTAAAGGGTCATCTTTGCTTGGAAGGACGTTGAGTTGCGGCTTTATCAACAAATAGTCGGAAGAAAACAAAGGGTTCTACCACTACCTGCGGGTTCAACCCAAGCTCGTGATCCTTTCGATGTCTATGGCGTTGATGATTCTGCCGAGAAGCGACTAGAGAATCACGACCGGTCGGTCGTGACAAAGGAAGGAAGAAAGCATCCTCCTCCTCCGTGATGATGATGTTCCATCGACTCATTTATGAAATCGTTGGCAAAACTTTCTTCAACACCAAGAAGCCGTCAAAGGGATAAAGGTAAGAATAAGGAGGGTTTAGAAGATACAGTTACGGTTGAGGGAAAAGAGCTCGAGATGAAAAAGAAAAGCTGGAGCTCATGAGGGTATCAAAACAGAGTCCGACATCATCTTATACAACACCCCAATTGACCCAAAATCGACCGACCGCCAACTAGAAGAATTGGAGAAAGTTAATGCAAAGAATCAAAGCACGTTACAATTTAGATTATTAGTTTAAGTATTGTAGTGTTTATTTTAATTTCGTATTGTAATGTTTTTTTTTTTTTTTTTTTTTTTATTTTAATGTAATGTTTTTAATTTGAATGAAATTTAAATTTAATGTTAAAAATGTTTGAATTAAAAATAATAATAATAATAAAAAAAAAAAAAAAAATCTTTGGTCGTCATTGGGCATCCGGGTTGCACTACAAGAAAAAAGGCCTTCAGTGACAACACGATTATGGTCACTAATAGTAGATATTTGGTCACTAAGCTGATTTAGTGATCATATCAAAGTGGTCACTCGTGGTCACTAAAAGTCGGTCACTAAAAGTAATAGTGATGACATTTGAATATGGTCACTAAATTGTGACGACTTAAAAGTGGTCATTAAATTTGTGACGACCTATTTGGTCACTTATTATGGTCATTAATGTGATAAGTGGTCACTATTTGACCATATTAGTGACCGAAAATAATGACCACTACATAGCACATAGTGACATAGTATGTGGTCACTAATTTCAAAAATATAGCAAAAAAAAATCTACAAATAACCACTACTACAATTATTTAACAGCAAAATGAAAAAACAATTTATTCAAAACAATAAATTTCGAAAATTAATTACATCTATATAATCCAAATTTTTTGTTTCAAACTAAATACAAGAATCACCATTACATCCACTTGATACCAACATAACACATAACGAAAACAAAAATAACCCGCAAAGTACTTAATAACGGTTGGTGCTACCTGACTTCTGAATCAAATTGATTTTTGCAAGATGCCAAGCTACGTAAACTAACTTGTGCCTGAGATTTGAGAGAGTATCAATAAGTTAGATACCTTCAAAGTCGTTATGGATATCATCAATCTGATCACCTAAAACCTAAAGAGTGAAATAACAATAAAAAAAAGCACAATAACTGATAACCAATAATTTCCAGTTGTACCACTTATATCATGCAAACTTAAAAAGTGCAGTAAATACTTTCCTCAAGATAAACTAACGCATTATGAAGAGACCATAATCTTAATAGCGAGGGCCACCATGCTTTTATGTGGCAGACTGCAAATAAAATTTTCCAAATGAATCATGTACCTTAGTTTATTATGTGCTTTTGACAATAAATTCTAGGGATCAAAATTTTGTTTAGCCGTGCTGTTGGGCTCGAACTGCTTGACCCGCTCTCGTTCGGGCTCGACCCGTTTGATCTGCACAGATTCGAGCTCACCATTTGGCCCGTTGTCTGCCTCGGACTTGAATATTTGTATTAGTGACATTTAACGAATGTGTTTAAGTTAGTTGTACAATATGCTTGATAATTTGTATATTTTGTGTAAGGGTTGTTTTAATAACCGCATTAATTGTATTTATTGACCGGTTAATTAATTGACTACATTAAATATCTTAATCACATTAATAGTGCTTTGTATTTTGTACATTAAGCTTTAAGACTTGTAAGTCTTAAAATTAAGATTGATGAGAAAGATCATTAATAGTCATTGTGTATTGTACAATAGGCTTTGTATTTTGTAAGTCTTAATTTTAAGGCAATGAGAGAGAGATTCATTCCTCTATTATAAGTAGTGATGATACATGCAAAATATCATGACACGAAGCAGAAATCTCTAAGAGCATGAGGTATCATCACATGCTAAAACCCATTTTGGTGTCGGTCACCACCACCTCAACATACTCACTTTTAACACTCACACACCAAAATACCCCTTCACTCATAACATGTCATTTGGGTCCCGCCCACACACCATTTTATTTTCTTTTTCATTTTTTCAAACAAACTAAATTAGTAACTCAATTACAACCATAATCCAATTAATACCAATATATTGTTCAAATTTATTAATAATTGGTGAACTAAATTCATCCTTTTACTTAACAAAATTATGATCCCACAAACAAAATCAAATGACCAGACTAGACTAGCGGATGCAATAATCAAAGCCTACATGAAATGAAAGGCCCAATTAAAATATAATGAGAATCCATCATTTTTATCATATATATCTTAACCCTATGATGTCTCATAAACACCACGCCTCCTTTTCTCATTTTCTATCTCATTTGCAGACTTGCAGTTATCAAATCAAATCTCAAAACACAAATACGACACACCTTTAAAAAAAAAAAAAACCAAATTTCAAGACATTAGAACAACAACTGAAGATCATCATCATGTCAAAACCTTATTTTCTAGTCTTGTTCTTGTTTGTGTTCTTATTTTGCCAAGGTGACAGAAGTCAAAGACGAAGCATCGATCTTGCTATCGGTAAAAGCACATCTTATCGACACTCTAGAACAGCTTAAAGATTGGAAGATTAGAGGTTTAGTTGTTTTCTTTTGGCCTTTTCCTACTTTCACACACACCAAATTAGTGGCGCCGGACAAGATTTTTGGAGATGGGGGTGTCATCGCTTGGAGATGGCGGCGCCAATTGCTTGGCCACATGGGATTTGGCGCAGGTGCAAGCCATGGTACCCCATGGTCTAATACTTCCCAAGGGATGACAAAGTGGGGTACGTATACAGACATACAGTGCAACTAGTTATTTATAAAAGTAATACAAATTTTGTACAAAAGTTTTCTGTTGAAACTGAAATAAAATTGTCTGTTTTGACCCTTTACCCAACCCGCCGACCCTCGTGTTTGACTCATATCAGTAAATTAAATGGCTATGAGTAAAAGTGGTGGGATTAAAAGCACATGCTTGACCTCTCCAATAACTGCAGCCGAGAACCCTTTGGAATGGCAAGATTGACACGATCCAGAATCGGCACCTTCACTTCCTGATCACTGCTTAACCATGCACAAGTAGCATCCTTCATGATAATATCCATTTCCTCACCTGAAGAGTTAAAAAGAGTTCTGGAGTAACATTAAAAATTACAAATACTATTTATTGAAAAGTTTTAGTACCGTTGCTGCATCAAGTTGATTTCCCATCATTATTACATAAAGTCCAAATGTGAACAATGAAAACAGTGTTGCCGTTAATAAAAAACAAAGCGTATCTCAATTACTTCAACATTATCAGCAAAAAATGTTTCCGTTAATCAATTATTCTATACGATGCGATGCGTCAATGAGTACTAATTGTCACAGACAACACTCATTCAATCAGTTCTAATTCTAGACTATATAACAATACATTATCTAACAAACAAACCATAATATGATAAAGTAATCCGCAAAAATAGTAACAATATGTAAATGAATAGTTGTATTATACCTAAATTGAGTGAATTGCACGAGACGATTATGGTGATCAGTTATGGTTACAGTTTCCGGGGACGGTGATGGTGATCGGAGATGGTTACAGTGATTGGCGAAGGTGACGGTGATCGGAAAGGTAACAGTGATCGGAGACGGTCATGGTGATCGACGATGGTTTCAGTGATCGGAGATGGAGCGATTGGGTTTGGTGGATCGCCCACAGTTAGAAAGAGGGCTTTTCAACTTTTCCCTTCGGAGATGGAGTGATCGGGATTTACTCTTGTTTTTGTTTTTAACTTTTTACCTTAGAACTTTAACGAGTACAATATTTTTTATTATATTTATTATTTTTTTTACTCTAATGTACAAACAATAAAACTATATTATATTTTAAAAGTAGTCTAATGTACGGCTGAGCATCGGTCTCGGACCCAACATCGAGACCGAATTAGCTCAAAAGCCAAAACCGAGAATTGAACCGAATGTGGTCGATCCGGTCCAACTAGGCAAAATAGTCGGTTTGTGATTCGGACCGGACCGGACCGGAACAACCAAGACCGAGACCGAATTAGCCTAAAAGCCGAGACCGAGGACCGGACCGAATGTGGTCGGTCCGGTATGATTCGTCTCGGTCGGTCCGGTCCAACTAGGCAAATTAGTCTGTTTGTAATTCGGACCGAACCGGAACGACCAAGACCGATATCATATGTCACAAGTTTTGTAGTGATCAACAAATTGTCATGCGGGGATGAAACTGAGATAACATTTTTTTCGTCATTTTATTATATCAAAAAACATCTCACATGTATAGTGACGAAATTAGTGACCACTTTTGAGCAGTGTCATTAACTATTTACTGGATGACTAAATATTAGTGTCCATGTATATATATAGTCACTATTTTTTAAATAATGACCAAAAAAGTCAGACTAAATTTTGGTCACTATAAGCACTTTCTCTTGTAGTGTTGTCTCGGTCATTTGGAGAGAGAAATGACTTGGCTACTTGGATAATGGGTTGTCTGCGCCACGACTGGGACTAGCCTAATAGATGATACATATGCATCCATGCAATAGTTAGTTACATATGATACAATAATACATAATACTAGTCTACGTTGAACATAACTGATGTGATAAACAGCCGCCAAAATATACTTGGTCATGACTAATGGAATGCATCTAGAAGCTGCATGCATGCTAGTGACCTCTTAAAAGTTAATGCACCAAATTTCTTATATAAGCCCAAATTCGCATAACAAATATATCACAACACAATTACAAGAAATAAAAATGTCTTCTTTCACTTTTTCAATTTCATATTCTACTATTTTTATATTTTGTATTTCCATTTGTATCATTTCTACTGTTTCCTTGGCCTCTCCACCTCGACCATTCAACAAAGTCTATGTGTTTGGAGACTCGTACACCGACAGCGGAAACAACAACAACTCGAATGGACCAATCATTTTTCGACAAGTCTCTAACCCCCCTTACGGTCGCACATTCTTCCACCACCCCACAAACAGATACTCTGATGGCCGTCTTGTCATAGACTTTGTAGCTGAATATCTCAACTTACCTTACTTCCCACCGTACCGAAACAAGTCTGCTGACACTACTCATGGTGTCAACTTCGCGGTTGGTGGCTGCACCGTGATTCCGTACTCATATTTCATGAAAATTAATGCTACATTTGATACTGTCCCCGAGTCTTTACTTCCAACCCAACTCGAGTGGTTCAAAGAACACATCAAGGGTTCAGGATGCAAAGACGCTGCTTCAACTCCTAAAGAATGCAAGGCCGTGTTTGATGGTGCATTAGTCTGGATCGGTGAGATGGCTGCTAATGATTATAATTACCTTGCGGGAGCCACAGCCACTAGCAAGGATATTCAAAAGCTAGCTATTTGGTACGAAACAAAATTTATTAAACAAATTTTGGATATGGGTGCTAAATATATCGTCGTACAAGGTCTACCAACGACCGGATGTTTCCTGTAGCTTTGACGTTATTAGCTCCAACCGATCTGGACGAGCTTGGTTGTGTGGCTTATAAGAATAAAGAAAGTTATGACCATAACATGATATTACAAGCTAAACTACATAATTTAAGGAAAATGTATCCTTCTACGGTTATTGTGTACAGTGATGACTGGCATGCATACCGTGAGCTTTATAAAAACCCTACGAAATATGGTTTCACCGAACGATTTAAAGCATGTTGTGGGAGTGGTGGTGCTTACAACTTCAATATGACGGCCACGTGCGGTTCTCCTGAGGCAACCTCGTGCAAGCATCCGTCTAAGTATATGAATTGGGACGGTTTGCACGTTACAGAGTCGTTGAGCAGGGTGCTTTCGAAGTGGTTTCTCGATGGCGCATATTCTCATCCGACATTCGAGTATCTTTTGAAGAAGGCGGCTGAATCATGAATATACAATTGATAAATGTTGTGTGCATCATCGAGTCATCCTAGATAATTTGATGATAAGTAGAGTAATAAGGAAACAAGCGTATTAAATGTTGGCTTGCATCCATTTTGTTATGATTTGATATGAAAGTTAGTATACAATTGATATGTTAAATGGCATTAATTACTGTCTTTTTTAGAGAAATAAGAGTAAAAAACTTATAGTTAAGGAATTTCATGTTCTGTGTATGTTATCATTTCTATATTGGGTTATAACGCATTTAGGCATTAGAGTAGTTACAATGGTAACGGCATAACGCCGTTAGAGGGCGAAATAACGTCGTTTCTGGCGTTAAACCATTGGAGGGCTGGCGTTAATGCAGCGTTAGTCCCTGCGCGTTATCTTACTAACGCCCGTTAGTGGCGATTAAATAATAATAATAATAATAATAAAAATAAAATAAAAAATCAAAACAGTTTCAAAACCAGCCCCTCAACGGCTAGTAGCCGTTATATTTTTAAAATTTTTACATAAAACCCCTAACGGTTAGTTTTACAAAAAAAAAAAAAAAAAACATTTTTTTACCACTATAAATACCCAACTAAAACTCCATTTTTTACACTTCCATAATTCAAATTCACAATTTATATACTTCCTCTCACACTTTCATAATTCAAGAATCAAGTTCGTTCACAATGGATCCAAATGAATTTTGTGATATTCCTCTGTCTTGGTCGACGACGATGTGAAGAGGACTTCCAATTTATAGGCGTCGCGACGAAAGATCACCTCGGTTGTAACAAGAAGAAGGTATTGAATCTCAACATCCTACTCGTGCTCGTAGCCATATATATCGTGAGCGTGAGAATGCGGAAGAACGCGTCTGCAATAATTATTTCGTTGAAGGTTGTAAGTATTCAAACCGAATTTTCGTAGAAGATTTAGATGAGCCGAAACTATTCCTGCAAATAGTTAAAGGTATTGAATCTTATACTTCGATAATATTCGGATCATTTTACTTTCTTTAGGCAAACACCGATTGTCTTGGTCGAATGAGTTTAAGTGTTCTAATGAAGTGTCACCCGCATCGCCAATTGGCGTCTGATTACTCACCGATGCATTTGATGAATACTTGCAAATGGGTGCGAGTACTTCAAAAGTATGTCTTTATAATTTTAACAAATGCATTATTGATTTGTTTGTGTCGAGTATTTAAGAAAACCAACATGGCCGACATTCAAAAACTTTATCAACAACATGAAGAAAAACATGGTTTTAGGGAATGCTTGGTAGCATCGATTGTATGCACTTGTGGGAATGGAAAAATTGTCCATTGGCTTGCAGGGCATTTTGCTAGGGGTGATAAAAATACCCAACAATTATGCTTGAAGATGTTGCTTCTCAAGATTTATGGATCCGCATGCATTTTTGGGATGGCGGGGCGAATAACGATATTAATGTTTTAGATAACTCTCCGTTATTCGACGACATTCTGCCGACAATGCCCCAAGAGCACCTTATATGGTCAACGGAACTAGGTATGAACAAGGGTATTACTTGGTCGATGGAATTTATCCACAGGTGGGCAACTTTAAATCAAATCCTTCACGGCAACAACTCACGAAAAGCATACGTGCTTTAAAAGGAGACAAGAAAGTGCCGAAATAATATTGAACGTGCTTTTGGTGTGCTTCAAGGCCGTTGGGGCATACTACAACAAACCGCACGTCAATGAGAAATTGCCACGATCGTAGAATCATGTATTCTTGCATTATTTTGCATAACATGATTATAAAGATCAAAATTTGCATTACGTGACTATAACGTGTGGTGGATCCGTCAACAAATTTGAGGCAACGAAGATGGGTCGAAAGATGTGATACTCACGATCGTAAGGCAAAAGAAATACACTACTAAAAAGCGATACCCAACTCCAACAGACCTTATGGAGCATGTTTGGCAGAAGAATCTTGAACGACATGGACAACAACAAGAGAGCGGCGATGATGAATAAGTATTTGCTACGTTTTGTTATTTTTTTCGTTGTCATTTCCTTTATGTTGTAATGTTTAATTTGCGGTGTGTTTTTTTATTCGTTGTATTTTTTTAATTTCGCATTGTAATATGTTTTCAAATTTAATGTTATGTTTAGTTTAATAAATGAAGTGTTTGTTTTAGTTTAGGGGTTGAAATTGAAAATATGAAATGCTATTGATGTTATTGGGAAGTTATTGTTGTGGGTGTTTTTTGGGGATGTTAAGGTGAAATGTTAAAGCTGATGTGGCGCTGACGTGGACGGTGTTATGAAACAACTTGGGTTATTGTTGGGAATGCTCTTAGGGCCCGTTTGGTTTGTAGATGGGTTTAGGATTATGATTTGGATTTGGATTTAAATTTGGTTTAGGATTTAGATTTTGATTTGATATAAGAGAGAGAATATATCTTTACTATATAAAATGGAAAAAAGGTCAAAGGTGAAAGTGAAAACTTGAAATTTGAAACTTGAAAGTCAAAGTTAAATATTAAGGAAAAATGTTATTTAGGATCCCTCTAAAATGAATTCATAATTTCCACTAAATAGGGGAAATTACATATATCCCTATTTAAGCACTATTAATTACATATTTCCCCGCCAAAACTTTTAAATAACAAATATACCCAATCTTCATCAATCTTTTTTCTAATCCAATTATGCCCTTATTTTTTTTACTTGGTTTACCCTTTCACTCTTTTCTCAAGTTTGACGCCAAAGCGAGAATCATTTTCTACCATATGTGTTATGAGTAATTCTTTGATATTGACTATGCATGTATTCATGTTTAACTTGCATCGTAGTTTTATTGTTAAAATGACCCAACATTTGAATATAAAATTAGTCAACTGATGTGACTAAAGTTTTTTTTGTTAAACTGGCGGCCTGGCGGGCACGAGCTAAAATGGGCACGGGCTAGAATGGGCACGGGCCTAAGCAGACGCACTACCAAGACGATGTTATACAAATCGCTAATAAAAGACCTAAAGCAGCGAAATAAAATTTTTAAACGTAATATTTTATTTATATTAAAAAACTTAAATATATTATATAATTTTTTTTTAAAACGATCGTAATGTTCTACAATTGAGGGGAAAAAATGTGCCCGTTAGTGCCCATTTAAGTTTTCAATGGGCTATATGTGCCAATTTCAGAAAAAAATGAGGGGGGTTAAATGTGCCCAAATTTTTAAAATTTTTGCCAATTTAGTCTATCTTTTTGCTTTTGGGTACATTTTGGCACCACTAATTGGGAAGCTGTAGTAAATGGTTTTGAAAATAGAGATTGATACAAGAAAGGGTATAAATGTCATATGCTAAAGTAATTTTAACAAGATGGGTAAATATGAGAATTTAATATGTAAAATGGGGTATTTTTGTTATTATGATGTTTTGGTGGGGAAATATGTAATTAATAGTGTGCTACTTGTGCTACTTTTTCTCGTATTCAACAGAAAATAAATACTGGTAATTAATAATTGATTTGCTTTCTTGTTTCATAGCCTTCTTTGTTACTGGAATTAACATAATTTTTGTTGTGTTAGGAAATGAAAAAAAATATCTTTTAGTCCCGTTAGACAAGTAAAAAGAAAGATACAAAATTTGAAAGGTGAGCAATAATTACTTAAAAAATATATTAATGACGTAAGAGCCACTAAAACTATTAAAATTAAGCAATACAAAAACAAAGCAAAGTTTACGGGTAAACTAAACATACTTTTGGTTAAATCTAAAGAAAGGAGGTTATGAACATAGTTTTGGTTAAATCTATTGCTTTATGGTTATCTTTATTACGTAGTAATTACAAATGGCAATCAAGTACTAAAGTAAAAATTGAAAGTTAAAAGTCAATATTGAATATTGAACCAATTATCTTTAATGCATTGTTGAATGTTGAAGAAATAATTTTCACATGTAATATAATTACCATTAACTTATCAATTCTATAACTATATGTATATAATTACCATTAAAAATGCAAACTAATATTAAATAGAAACAGATTCGGCATATTTAAAGTTGAAAAGTATAACAACTCGTAAATTTCCCTACCGATTTTACGCGGCTATTTTTTTTTTCTTTCGTTTCGATCTATAATCACGAAAAGTCATTGGATATTTTTCCACCTCGACCTCGATAATAAAAACTTTGTTAGATAAGTATATAAAATAAACCTTTATATTTTATTTATCTACCGGGCCTCTAAACCCGACCCACTCTTAATTCTTTCCTTGGGCTCGCTCCACTGTTCAACTCAACCCACTATTTGTTCTTTTCGCTGGCCTATCTATCCCATGTTCGGTCCAAATTGCACACCCAATAATAAAAGCAATACTTGTATTGGTGTCCTATGCTTTCTGTGAACCTCAACGACAACCAAAGCAAACCAAACTCGAAGCAACCTCAACTTTGACACCACGAGTACAAAACAAAGCAACCTCAATTTTGACTTAATATATGTACGTGAATCAAAAGCCACCCTACATTCTATATTATAACTCAAAATGTAAAAAGTACTTTTGGAAATGTTGTTTCTTAGTTTCCTATGAACAGTAGCGAAGCATCAAAAACAAAACCCATCTCAACTTTGCTCTTCTACTTCTTACTATGTATATGCATGCATGTTTTTTTTTTATAAACAACTACACACAAACATTATATATTTATTTTGCTCTTTGCATGTGAGAGTAGCCTAAACCCATCACAACTTTTATTATTTCCTTCCCACATGTTGAAAATGACTAGACCACACAAAAACCAATGGCTTCTTTTTGTGATCGAGGTAAACAAGACCCAAGCACACACCTTTGTCATTCCTATATGTGTTCCTTGTTTCCTGTGACCATGCAAACCAAAAGCAAAACACAAAACATCCGACACTTGGTCTATGTACAATTTACGTGCATGAGAAAACAAAGAAAACAAAAACAAACCTTTGAATGAATCTTGGTAACACAATAATTGCACTAGTATAGTTGGAACATGCTTCCCTTGTTTCTGTGACTAGCGAGACAAACAAAAGCAACACAAGTCAAAGCAAAGATATAAAACTTGGTCCCCCCTTTATCATCTCTTTTCTTTTTCTGTCTCCTTCAGAAAACCGCCCCACACCTGCTACTCTCACCTCCAATATCGCCATTCTCTCTGCTCCTCCTCCTCTGCACACGCTTCATCCACCTCCAAAATAGTAAACCCCTCAAACTACCTTCTCACCTCCAAGGACAACCATTGTATCTTAACCTAAAGTAGACACACAACAAATGACACTTTAGTATGGTTGGTCAAAACTTTCCTTCCTTGCCTCCTTGATAATATGATCGAACCATGTGAACTTCACGTGGCACACAGGCAAAACGACATCAACTCTACCATGCAAATCTCGTGTAAGTCATACACATTTCCTTTATATAGACTAACACATTGAACTCACAAACACTCACATATACTAAATCACTTCAAAACATTTTCTCATCTCACTCAACCATGTCTACTGTGGAGTCGGGTCGAGGAGGAAAGCAAGTTTTCGGGTTCCATTATATTTTGGAGAGCTAGTCGGGTTCTAGTCCTTTGGTCATTTATCTCACTCGTACACCCTACCCATTGTAAGCAAACTCGATCTATACTCTTGTTTACACGTATTTCGTTTTATTTGAAAACGTAGTTTATTCGAAAAGTGCTCTTTCAACTTATTGGCCTTGTGACTTAACGTTTCTTGTTCGAAAACAAACGAATTTTTTTTCTTTGCATTACTATAATCAAGTTTGAAGACTTGGTTACATTTTGTTATTGAGTCGAGAAAACCCCAAGATAAGCCGAGCTTATCTTGGTGCTTATTTTGATTCTAAAGATCATGTACTTACTACTTTTATGCATGTTAAAATAGATTGAACAGGAAGGAGAAAACGTAAAATGCATGCTCAGTACGCTGGAAATGAATGTGCAATATAGCTAGAAAGGAAACAGAATAGATACATGATAAATATATGTAAACAGTAAAGTAAAACACTAAAAGATGACTAGCTCAGTTGGTTGTCGTGTTGGTTAGTCAAACAAGGGGTCAGAGGTTCAATTCCTGTCAGTGGCTGTTTTGCTCTTTTATTTTTTTATACAAGTTTCACCTTTTTGACAGTTTAGCCCCTCTAGTTTGGAAAACTTATCAACTTTTCTTAAAAACTTATATAAGTTATAACTTATATAACCCTTTACAATTCCAACCCCTCAAATTTAATACTTAGCATATTTTTTTTTATATATATTTTTACATTTAAACAACTATTTTTGGACCCCAAACTTATACCTTTTTATAACTATAAATAAAAATGTCAAAACTATATTATTTCCAACGCTTTTGTTCACAATTTCGTAAAATTAATGAATTTAGTAATCCCGACTAAAAGTTGAAAATTAAAAATGAGGAGAAAATATTTATAACATTAACATAAATATTTTCTAAACTTATCATCCACTAACAAATATATAAACACACTTATATATCGCATGAATACTTAGCGTAAAGTATTTATCTTTATTTTACAAAGCAATTACTTTCACAAATACTTTCATTGTGAATATTTTCCATATTAAGTCTTTCGTCTATTCTCGAACCAGAAACTTACTCGTCACGAATACTTTTATATATGATTGTACGTTTGTCCAAGAGCCAATAATTACAAAATATTTTGAAACTATTTTGACGTAAACTCTGTCTCACAAGCAACATTAAACACAACCACTTGTAAACACTTAAATTTATTTACACACTTCGAGTCGTGAGTACACAAAACTGCAAACTGAGTTTTGCCATCTCGTCTTAGGTTCCGGGTAGAGCCAACGCTTTATCACACTCGATCTCTTTGTGCTTTATTCACCGAAATTGCTAAGGTGAGTTTATACCCACTTTTACTTTTATTACTTGCTTTATAAAACTATGGGGTGAGAAACATGCAAAACTCTTTTCGGACCAAACCGAAAACACTATTACGTGAAACAACCTTGAATCCCAACTATGCTACCGTTAGTTCCCTTTGGGAGGCGCGATTGTTATGAATAGATCTATTGGGATGACACCCGCTCGAGTTTGACGGATAGGCAAACGTCGGGCGATATCATATCGTATTGATTGAGTGTCTTTGAAATACACTTCTTGGGCTTTTATTTATCATGCTTCAGATGCATGCACACCGTCGTAGTTTCGGTCGCATGAACTTGGTACTAGCGTAATAGCCTTTTGCATATAGTGTCATTCACGGAGATGCTATATAATGTTGTGGTCCAACTTGATTTTCGAAACTTAAACCTATGAACTCACCAACCTTTGTGTTGACATTTTAGCATGTTTTTTCGGGTTTACTTGTTGGCGTGGGCAATGGCAAAGGCATTCGTTGAAGACCGGCATCCAAGTGTTTACAAACATTCTAATACAACTTTTAATGGGACAACATATATTTTATGAACTTTACTTGTGACTTTGAAACAATGATGTAAAACTATTTCTTAAATAAATATATATTTTGAAAATGGAATATAATTTCCATTCTTTATTACCTTGTGTTGTGTATATTGATTTAGTAGCACCCCATGACCAACGCTCATTGTGAAATTTTGGGGTGTTACAAAAAGTCAATACAACTTTTTTTTTTTTTTTTTTATTATACATACAAAGCATGTATCCATATTTTGAAACTTAAAAGTGAGTAATGTTAAATTTTGAAATTCATTTCAAACTAAAATTTCTACATAAAAATTCAAAGAATTTGACCTTAATAAAATAGCTACCATAACAATTCATACCTAAAATTTCAAAGAAATGTATGACAACTTTTACTAATGTAATTTCCCAAAAAATAATTTTAATTTATTTAAGCGTAACACTAATAATTTCTAAAAGTTTACCAACAAATTATGTTTTATAAGGCACCATATTACAACTTATTTTTTATTGTTATGTTAGTTCATTGTGTGTGGATCATATGCGATCTCAGTTATAAAATATTAAAATGTGTGCAATGACCATATGATTTTTAAAAATATTGTTTTGACATTTATATATAGTATAGTTGAAATTGCAGGGATATTGTTGTGAATAACTTGAATGTTTACAATCACAAAACATTGTATCGATTTATTATTTAGTCACGGGGTTCATTTTTTGTTCTTGTTCTTACGCATTAAATCGTTAAATACAAATCTGTTTCCAAATATTGCTATAATGATTGTGTATGATTGGTGCTTTAATCGGTGATTTTTCCAGTAGATTAATTTCAAAGATATTATACAAAGTTTCATGAAATAATTTGGTCAAAATACATTATACAACCGGTGTATATATTTTTGTTAAGTTCTTAGGTTTGTAGTTTTTAAATTGGGTCAAATCTCATGCCTTAATGAATGATAACTACAAAGTGAAGCCAATCAAAGAGTTCATCAAAGAGGATTCAACACCTCAAATGCGTGTACTAAGAAATTTTACACGTCGAGAAGTGCGTTGTTAGTTATCTCATAATTGATGTAATGTTTTATTTTCGGTTTTAATAAATATTTTTATATGTTCTTTGATACATGTTAATTCTTGCTTGAGTTGAATTATCGCGACGTTACAAAACACTACCACAATATCGCATATCGTTAATTATCTGCCAGAACCAACGCTGTGTTAGCGCGGTCTTCGTCTAGATTATAAAATAGATAAATAATTGTTTGATGTAAAATAAAATAATTTTTAAGTTAAAATAGAGATTAAAATTGTGATAGTAAAAATGAGTGGTTGAAAATATCGATGGCCCACAAATATGAAGGATTGGTAGAAAGTCGATCATATAGGTAGGTTTGTCTAACCTCCAAAATTGGTCATCACTACCAAATTCAAAACCCATCTTACATAACAAACAACGGATTTCACTTTGATCCCTAATCCCACAAAAACCGTATACCAAACGCACCCTTAGTTTTTCATTGTTTTTCTTAGTTTACTATAATATGTATTTTCATAAGGTACAATTCTTTTTGGAGAATAAAATTTCGGACAAACAAATCTATTTTGCAACAGTAAACTAAACAACTTGTCTTCGGGGAACGTACTAGAAATCTTTTAGCCCCCGAATACAACTGATTGACAATAAGGGTATGTTTTGCGTAATGGATTTGGGGTTGAAATTGAGAACTTTTATTATAAGTCGAAGTTGAAATTTGATTTTAAACTTGTTTAATGAATGTAATGACGCTTATTATCGCAAAATTACTAAAAATATATAATTAAATGAGTTTATGGTATATGTTAGATATTTTGTGGGTAAATATGTAATTTATGGTTCATGTTCTAAGAAAGTTTTAGCCCATTTTATGGGCTAAAGTTTTAAGCCTTTTAGGGCATGATTCATAAATGCGTGATAAACGAGGCTTATTTTATAAGTCGAATTATTTGTGTTCGTGCATCCATGCCCTCCATAAAGCCCTCCCAAACACACCTAAGTCTTAAAGTATTTTATTTATAATGTTCAATCTTCTCTAAAAACATGATATGATCGTTGTGGAAATTTTAGTTCCTCCGATAAAATACTATAATCATTTCAGGAAAAATATTTCTTTTATAAAAAATAACAATCTATACTATTTGTAATGGAAAACCAACTTTTCTCAAAAATTAAAAGTGAAAATTGAATCTATTTAAAGAAACAAACTAAGACACAATTGGAAAATTAATTACGACTTATTAATGAAACTATTCAATCACTATAATCTTATAAAGTATTCAATCACACAAGACACGATCGTAAACTATCTTATTATAAAATTTCGTTGTTACAAGAAACGCGGATCTTCTCTATTTCTCAAAATATCTATAAAAGTTTCACATAATTGTGTCATAGAAGACTTAAACACTCAACAACTTAATGAATATTTCACAGATAACATTACTATAAAGACTCATGATAATTTATACTTAAGCTGGTATAACTCACTACTAGAAAGTTGACTTTCACCGACGAATTTTCCGACAGACAGTTTTCCGTCGCTAATTACCGACGACATTCCGACACTATACTGTCAACCATGCCTATTCATCGTTAATACGTCGGAAAAGTGGTACGGGTTAATTTATTTTGATTTAGATATTATATAACCAACAAGTTCTCATTTATTTTTCATTTCCGTTCCCTCCCTGCTCTTTATTTTTCCCTCTAAAACCAAAAAACACCCAATCAATTTCCCCTTAATATCAAAACACCTAAATTATCTGAACCATTTAACCAATAATTCAGATCACATTCCGATCTAATCAACAAATTCGATCACAATCTAATTGTAAGTTTCCATCACGTTCAAATTATAATCAGATTTGTATTGTTGTATGATTTTGAATGTATTATTTTGCCCTAATTTCATTATGTTATCTGATTTTGCCCCAATTTTGAATCTATTATTTTGCCCTAATTTCATCGTGAATGGATTATGCTGTTACGATTTCCTGTTTTGAAATTGATTATGAAGTTGTGAATGGATCTGATTATGTGAATGTGTGTGTGTGTGTGTGTGTGTATGTGTGTGTGTGTGTGTATAATTATGCTATATGAAGTTGTGAATGGATTATGATGTTACTGTTTCTGAGTGTTTGGCTGATTGACATGAGACTTGAATAATTAGATAAGCGGAATTACTTTTGTTCGAGCTAAAACGGATCATCTAACTATAAGTTGTGATAAGTGTGTCACACGCGGATAGTTAAGAGTGTTTGGCGGATAGTTAGTGGTTTGAGTGTTTGGCGCATAGTTAGAATCAGTTAATTACATGTTTTGATCATTAGTTAATTTGTCGTAATGATTTGTTTATTAGACAATTCACTTCTTGATAATCTTTAGTAAGATCATGCTTGTAGATTATCAGTTTAGTTTAGAAAATAAGATAAACCAAACACCCCCTTAGTCCTTTAGTGTTGTGGGTGGGATCAAATATGGTTTCTAGCTTAAATAAGCTATATGTTTAAATGATCAAAATAATATCAAACTTGCACCTTTATTACTGGAGGCTTAAGTAACTGATGTTGAGGTCTGGCACAGTGATGTCTAGCTTTTTCCAGCTTTTGACTTGAACTCTACTGATTTACTTGGTTACTTCTACCTTGATATTTATGCAAGGCCAGTATGTTATCTGTTAATACCATGTCATTATTTAATTAGTACAATGCTGGTATAAGATAGAACTTAGAAGACTTGAAAAATATAATATTTTCATTTTGTTTGTTATTTCCCTATTAGACAGAGAAGGAAAGTATGGTCACACTTGTGTAGTCCCACTGCAAAACAGTCCATTGACCAATGGTTCAAGAAAAGTACATGTACCTGTAACTCTAAGTTATCTCTTTATACTATTAAACTTATTTTATTTTGACATTAGCATTCTTTCTTTTTCGCAATCAAATTCGTATCAAGGTTTTGATTTGGATATATAAAGCGTGCTTCATTCTCGGTCTCATTTGTATATATATTATGTTGCAGATTCCTATGGCCTTACTGATAGCCCAAGTGAAAAATGAAGTTGGTGACAATCCCAGGTTATTACGGTTCTCTGAAGTGCTTAAAACTATTTCATGAGTTTGGCCACGTGGTATGTCAACTTTCACTTTTTGGACTTTGAACAATGTTTTTAGAAAATGTATAATTTAATGTGAGGTTTTGTCGCAAGCTCTAGTACATTATGAAGCTATATGGCTACATGAATGGAGTAATTAGCTATTATTTGAGGGAGGTGTTTGGTTAAGTTAATTGATCTATTATCTACTATATTTGCCAAACTTATGATACCCCTGTGATCGTAATTCATATTCTTTTTCAAATAAATTTTTATATATTCGTGTATTTATATATTCTTGTCTTTATCTAAAATAGTTTTTAAGATATGGTGATGTTGATGGATATGTGTTACGAAGAGGCTTCCCTCCGACTAATATCTGGTTTTCATCAAGTAATTCATGTCTTCAACTTAATATATATTAGGTCAAGTTTATACATGTAATTTTAGACTTTGTAACTCAGCTTATGCTATCCAAACTTCGGTTATAATATTTTTGAGTCACTGTTTAAAATCATTTTCAGGACATCACAAAGCCTATAAGCGATGATGTATGCAAATCACTTAAGAGATGGCGGTGTACCTTTTCAGCAGTTAAATTGAAGCAAGAAATTTGATACTATGAGTTACCATACAATATATATTTTATATATAATGTCATACTCTTTCCATCTTTCGAAAATTACTGAAAAAAGGTGTCTTTTACTCTTTTAGGTGTTTTTGATCAGATTATTCATTCCACTGAAAACGTTGATATCATTGCCTTATTTAAGCATCTCCATCCAAAGGTATTCTCTGCTTCAATATTAGTTAGACCTATTTATCAGGTAATTATCTAGCCAATACTTTTATAATTCGCTTCCACTTTGCAGGTAATGCGTGGTTTACCGATGTCGGAAGGAACCAATCCTGCCTCTTCTTTCCACAGTAGTGCTATTGGCAGTGAAGCTGCTTGCTATAGTCACATTTGGAGTCAGGTTTTAAGATAATTCTTTCGGAATTTAATTCTCAGTGTTATAAGTTGTGATTCTATTCTGATGTCAATACAAGTTTAATACTAAGCATATACTTGTTTCAGGTTTTTGCAGCTGATGTATATGGCTATATGCATCAAAGTTTTGCGATAATATTTTCAACAAGTATGTAGGCATGCATTCAGAAATAAGGTAATCAAGTTATGCTTCTTAATTAAGAATAAAATGAAAAAGGAAGACCGATGAGATAAATATAAAAGGTCTATGGATACATTGGTGTTTTGATACTTAAATCAAAATTAGAGATTATATTATTTGCAAGTTGATGTAAATAATCTCAGTGATTTGCAACCCTTGTGGCCACAGGTGAGTCATGCCTTAAATCCAGGGGTAATGGGGAACCTCTTCTTAACACATAGTTACGTATATATACTTGATCTCCTTGGAAGCTTATGCTGGATAAAGATACAGAGTTCATGGCCGCTGAAAATAAACTTTCTGGATTATAACAGGTAACTTTTTCTTACTTACTATAAAGTCCACATGTCATGCATAGTACATATATGCATGACATTACCATATTCGTCACTCATTTAGTCATTTGTTAGCGAATATGTTATGAAGAAAACTGCCCAAATATTAAGTGGAATTATTGTATTATGACTTGTGATCTAATATGATTGTATTCTGCCCAACAAGGTAACCATTTAGACCTGTTACCAAAATTACCCATGTTAACCCGTTTCAGTAATACCTGTTTTGACCCATACTTAAAGTACCCAGTTTACCTGTTATCTCGTCCATTTCATTGACGCCCTTTAATTGCGAGTCGTTAATAGATTAAGGAGTTTATTATTGTTTGGATGTGCTTATGCAGTTTGGATAAAAAGGTGTTTTGAATATATGAGAGAATGGTTTATTGAAGTACTTAGAAAGTAAATATTGGTCATAATACGACCTGGAAACACAATAGTTAGATAAGTACTATAAAAACCCAACCCCGCCTAGTGAATCTTGCATACTTGAAACTCGAAAATGCTATTGTGGTCATAAGTTATTAGACATAAAGATCTTAATACAAACTATGGGATAAAAAGTAAGAATCCCTTGCGTATAATGAATCAGTCCTTGTCATTGCTATTGCGTATAATGAAGTTTGTGTTTGGCTACAATCATCTATACTTATATTCATGGTTTCCTGACAAAGAGATATATATGCGGTATTGTGTGAAAGAATGTTATGTTTGATCAACTGCACGAAGTTTCTTACGGGACTGAATATAACGTAGGCACAAACTTTGGAAAAGATGAGAGCACGAGTGGAAAGACATGCAAGTGCACTTAGAAAGACAAGTATAACGTCAAGTGCAGGAACACATACAACAAGTATTGGAGGCGAGGGATCGCTAAAAAGCTCAAGATAGAGAGAGAGTGGCAACAGAAGGTGTATGGCATTAACTAGCTGTTAGAGAAATTTACCATTTCACATCCCCCTCCGTAGGTGGATGACGATGTATCACTTTAAATATTTTAATTATATACTCTAATTTCATCTTGAATGTTTTGAATGGTTCGATTTGAATACAACTTTTGTAATTTGAATATTAAATTTTCGTAATTGATTCATTTGATTTTGAATTGTCTATTTTCTTTGTTAGTTTTCTTTTAGCTTTTTA